>CAWUFW010002325.1:1800000-2283035 GCA_963921515.1 Calotriton arnoldi | reverse complement strand
GGTGACATTAGTGTTTATAAAGGGGTTGGTTAGACCCTCCCCTTGTTTAAAGAAACGTTAATTACAATGAGTCTTTTTTTGCTTTTAAAGGAACCTAACACATTTTCTTATCAGAACATTCTAACTTTTTTACTTTGTTTCTTTTCATGTGTACTGTTTTTTAATATATACTTTTTACTTTCAAATCCAAACATTGTGCATCAATAATTACATTCATGGAAAGTAGCAACATTAAATTTGCCACAAGCATTAGCGGAAAGAAGATAACCGTTTACAACCAATAATGTCATCAGCCTAAAGCAAATTGTAGGTAAAGTACCCATTTGTACTAGAGCCTCTTGGATTCTATACTCCACTGTTTTCCAAGTAGATTAACATTGGGTGAGACAGAGGAAAGAGGAAATTTCACATTTATAAGTGTTCCCCATTTTTTAGGATTTCTAACATCATATTTTTTGACAAGTTTATTGATTTTCTGACGCCATGTTAACAAAGCACTGCATTTAAGTTTTCCTATCAGGACCCAGAGATGCAATATATATTGGGATACATATTCCAAGATTTTATGACTAGCATGGGATCCTACTACCCAACTCTTAATTGTGCAAATTTCGCAAATGTAAACATGTAAATGGAAATGACCTTATTAGAGTAAATCCCGATCTTATAGATCTAATGACTGCTTTGATACTGTTGAGAACAAATATCAGACTTTAGACAGATGCAAAACTTCAGACAGAGATCATGTGCAAAGACGCAAATATAGATAAAGTACACAATTAAAATATTTGCTATGCATATCATTTCAATGCTGTCAAAGTGCATCTCATTGATGATAAAATACCCATTTTAATAAGTCTATTACATTGCAAAAAGATTTGGTAAAAGATGTACCTAAAAAACCAATTCAGGTGCAAAAATGCAATAAAGTGCAAGATGTATATAAACAATAGCACATTTAGTGCATCTCATTGAAGGAAAAGTACCCATTTTATAATGGTTCTTTCCTATTCCATTAAAGCACCCCAGCCTTATTCCTGTGCAAAAATGCAATAAAGTGTCTAATGCAGATAAATAAGAACATATACGAATATGCTTACAGTTGACCAACTCACTCCGAGGATACAGAAGGTCCCTCAACGTCACCTTGCCATCCGCATTTGCTTCTAAAGCATATGGACCCAACAATTAGCTTGTCAAATTTAATCCTGAACCACATTGTCTTTAAAAAAACAAAAATATATATATATATATTTACAAAACCCAAAATTTCTCTCTAGTTTGATGTAATGGCAATTCTATTATGCTTCCTACACTATAGTTAAGTCATTATTGGTCAGTTTTCATAAAAACGATTAATAAAATTCTGCCACTTTACCCATTTATAAAGTGCAAGTGCTAGATCTAAACAGTATTAATTCATTTTCAATCATCAGATATGTAAATGTACAGTGGTGCAATACATCAGTATGGTGACCATAATGGGGAAAGGTTGACCAACTCCTTTTTGCCGAACAGTCTTACAAACAAATCATATCATAAAATGTTATAAAAAGGTGTGAAGTTCTGCATCGGCATTGAGTCCCCATGGTATTTCAGTTCCCATCAAAACTATCCATTTGGAATCCACTTTTCTGAGTGTCATATCTCTGTCTCCACCTCTGATGTTGAAAGGAATGTGCTCAATGCCATAAAATGACAGGTTCTCAAATTGGCCTTCATGGTCTTTCCATACATGTTTGGAGATTGCATAGGTAAAGTCCTTATTTTTAATTGCCCTTAGATGTTGTAGGATACGCAATTTAAATTTGTTCACTGTACTTCCAATGTACTGCTTCCCGCATTCACACTGGAGGGCATAGACAACATGTGTGGTTTCGCACGTGATCCTTTCCTTAATTTTGATTTTCTCTCCTATCAGGTTTTTACCTTCCTGACGGTTTTGGCCATGTTTGCACGCCTTACATTCAGGGCATTTATAAAAGCCACTCGTCCTAAACCACTGGCTCTTACTCCCACTTTTATCTGTTTTCTGGAAGTGGCTGTGCGTCAGGATGTCCCCAAGTGACAGTGCCTTTTTATATGAGATACTAAGATGGTTGGATGTGCACGCCTTTAGGTCTTCATCGGTGGATAATATCTTCCAATGATTTCGCAGAGCATTTCTTATAATGTTGCTGGAAATGTTAAATTGTGTGATATACCTGATTTCATCCTCCTTTGTTTGATCTCTTTGCTTCTCATTGACGCTCTTTGGAAGTAACAAGGACTCTCTCTTCTTCTTCATAGCCCTTGATTTTGCATCATCCACTACCACCATAGGATAACCTCTCCTAAGGAATCTTTTGTACATTTGGTCAATCTGTTCCAAAAATTCTTGTTCCTCCGAGCAGTTCCTTCGTGCTCGGAGAAATTCCCCATAGGGGACACTCCATTTCAGACATTTTGGGTGGGAACTGTTTGCCAATAGAATACTGTTACAAGAGGTGGGCTTGCGGAAGAGTGTTGTGCAAATTCTCTGTTCCTTTATATAGATGTGAATATCCAGGTAATCTATCTCCGTTTTACTGATGTTAGATGTAAACTCCAGCTGGAATGCGTTAATATTCAGAGATTTAAGGAAGGCATCCAATTCCTCTGTGTTGCCCTCCCAGATTAAAAACAAATCGTCTATGTACCGTACCCAGATTATTACATTTTCCATCACTTTTTTGTTTGCGTCAGACCAAATGTGTTCTGCCTCCCACATGCCCATCGTCAGGTTGGCATACGTGGGCGCAAAGGAAGTCCCCATCGCGGTACCTTTGCTCTGTCTATAAAACATTTTATCAAAGATAAAAACATTATTCGTGAGGCAGAAATTCAACATTTCTAAAATCATATTGGTCTGTCCTAAAACACTCAGAGATCTTGAACGGAGATAGAATTCACAGGCTTTGATGCCATCCTCATGTTTAATTGATGTATATAGTGAGACTACATCAATGGTTACCATTGTGTAGTCTTCTTTCCAAGGGATGCCAGCTATCCGATTCAAAAAGTCCATTGAATCCCTGATATAGGAGGGTAAATTTCGTACATACGGAAAAAGAAAGATATCCAAAAATCTCGAAGTATTCTCCAGAAGAGAACCACAGGAACTGACAATGGGGCATCCTGGAGGGTTTTCTAAACTCTTGTGAACCTTTGGCAACACATATATAGTTGGTGTGATAGGACGCAGTATGAGGAGGTAATCTAATTCATTATCATCCAACAGACCATCTCTGTGCCATCCACGAAGCATGCTATGAAATAAGCTCATAATTATTGGTGTTGGGTCTTCTTTGAGCTTTTCATAGTTGTCCACATTGTTTAACTGTCTCTTGACTTCAAAGCAATATTTTTGAGAGTCCATAACCACTACATTACCCCCTTTATCAGAGGGTTTTATCACGATGTCATTGTCCATTTTCAGATCATTCAATGCCCATTGATCGTCCTTGGTCATATTTGACAGTCGTTGCTGGTTCTTCTTCCTTTCCTTAATGTAAATTGTTTGCAACTCCTCTTTCATTAGCTCTTGAAATATATCCACCCTATTCCCAGCTGGTAATTGTGGGCAAAATCTGGATCGATTTCTACAGTTACTACTGATGGCCAAATTGGTTGCAATAGCCATCTCCTCACATAACTGTATGTCCTTCATTGTTTCTGTGGTGGTTGTGGTGATGTCAGCATTAGTTTCCATCTCCAAGTCGTGTAACGATCTTAGCGGTGAAATGTCATTTAAAGTGAGTGGTGAGAGTATGTCTTGATTCGGTTGTTTGATGGGCCTCCTGGGGATATTTGCAAAATACTTTTTCAGTTTTAGTTTGCGGCAGAATTTGTAGAGATCAACTCTAGACATTGCTAGATCCATGGCAGCAGAAGGGTAGAATGTTAGTCCTTTATTCAATAACTTCAGATGTTTTGATGTGAGTTTTTTGATGATAGATTGATTACTAAGTCATCTTGTTCTAAAGCATCTGAAGATAATGTTATCATATTTACTTTTTTGTTGTCTTTCTGGGCTTGTTTCTTGTGCCCCGTCTGGTTCTTTTTGCTGGTGTTCTGTTTTTTGTGAAAGGCCCCGTCCTCTGCCTCGCGTTGTCATCCATAGAAGCCGCATTTCCCCGGAAAAATCCACCCTTGGTCTCCCACTCGACATCCCCTCATCTCCTGAGCTCACCTCTGAGCTCTCTGCACTTGACATTCTTGTCTGTTCATGTTCATGTACTTGATCCATAGATTGTTTGCTGTAATTGGCATCAAATTTCCTTGCGAAAGTATAGACTCTTCCCGTAGCGTACTCTATTCAATCTCGTTGGAACTTACAGAATCTTCTTGTTCTGTACTTCTTGCTCATGTTTATCTAATCTTTTTTCCAGATCCTCAAATAGTTTGGTACCCTCTGATGTTTCTTTGAACTGTTCCAGGGATTTTTCCAATTTTTAACTTTCTCCATGGTTTGAGTTAATCTTCTTTCAGCATGTATAATTAGAGTATTTATCAATTTCATGGAGCATTCAGTTGTATCCAGTTGCCACTTTGAGAGGAGATCTGGATCTAAATCACTCAGGGTTGGCAGTACAAAGATTCGCAAACCTCTAGGGATCCTTTTGCAAGCTATATACTTCTTCAATGTTACACTTTCCCACCACTTATTTAACTCCATGATTCTGGCTTGTTCTAACTCTTTCAAAAGCTGTTTTGGTGTGCTTGCGGTTCCTGATTTATTGGTACTTGATTTACTGTGTGTCACAGAAAGTTCGCCTTCTTCGTCAAACATATCTTTTAAAAGTTGTTCTCGTTTTGTCAAACGGTCCGCCATGTTGCCGATTGTTCTACTGGCAATATTCAATGGTTGGATTTGTTTAAATTCAAATTTTATAATATGTGTGTTACTGTTCCTTTAATAAGTCAGGAAGTTGCACTTTATACTGGTTTATTTGCTTTGCAAGTTCGCTAGCATGCGAGTGATGTCGCTGGGACTACTCCGCTGGGGATACTGACAGTAATGATTTGTGGAGACTGCTCCAGTGTACGCAGTCTCCTTAGTCGTTCCCCGGAGACCGAACTACGGGACGCTGAAATCTCCAATATCGTTTTGCAAGGAGCCGCTTTATCCTCTGTTTACCGGCAGCGAGGAGATAGTTGACTTCGGGCAGGATGGCTGTGGGAAAGACTCTTGGTGCCCCCCTCCGGAGATGACCACCACGAGCCAACAACAGCCCCCTTCACCCCGTCGTCTCCTACCTCGTCGTACGCCACAGAGCAGCCGCTTTCCTTTCTTCACACAAGGATTTTCGTCCCGGAAGCAGGCACCATTACAGAAATGCACCACACAGGTGTCGGAAAGCCAGGTCAGCCGCTCCGTGTTCGAGTGCTCGTCCTTTGTGGTCCGACACCACGTTTTACAGGAAAGAAAGATTCTGTGGCTACCTCCACTCAAATTGCGCCGCCATCACGGAAGAGCACAGAAAGGAGGCACTTGAAACAGCGACTCACGTCAGGTAGCTTGTTGCAAAAGTTCTTTTATTTTTCCATTTCTTGTGATGCATATATATACATACATATATATATATATATATATATATTTAATCATATTTAGGATGGTGTTTCAATGTTTGTAATTAATGATAATGTTTGTGGGTTGTACTGTATATATTTTAGATATATAATTTTTTTATGGCTGGTGAATATTTTGTTGATGTAATATATTTTTATTTAAATATGTGTATGACAAGTTATGTGGTTATTTAAAGTAATTGTTTTATGTGAAAAGCTGATTATTTAATTATTTTGCTGATACAATTGTAGTCGATATTGTTGACTCAATATTTTTGACATATTATATGTTTATTTAAAGGTAACAATAGTTTTGTTTCCAATATTTTTTTTCCGATATATGTAAAATTTGTTATCTTAAACAACTTTATTTTTGTTCTCAATATTTAATTTCTTATATTTCGTGTTTCGATATTTTTGGATCGATAGTGATCCAGAAAAAGTTCAGAGAAAAATGTTATGTTTGGCTATGTGGATAACTTGGTATTTTGGGCCCTGGCTCGACCGCACCCAGAGAAACCTACGAAAACCAGACATTTCTGAAAACTGGACACCCAGGAAAATTAGGATGCTGTGAGTTGTGTTGATCCCACAATGTATTTTTACACAGTAACCTTGCAAACCTCACATTTTGGCTAAAAACACACATTTTCCTCACTTTTCTCTTAAGCTGCAGGGATCAGCAAATGTCTTAGCATTCATCATTCCCACACATCTCTCAATAAAAACATTACATAATTTGTGTGGGTGGACGTAGCATACGTGACAGGAAAGGCCTGAAAGCACAGCACAAACAGATTGCATTTTCCACTCAAAACCAACCCTTTTTCTGCAATGTGAGTAGCTGTGGATTTGTGCCTAGGCTCAGCCTCCACCCAAGGAAACCTACCAAACCCATCATCCAGAGGAGTCTAGCGTGAATTTCTGTAAGAGAACGTTCTGCAATCTGTGGGGAGCCACACATTTTCTACCACCCAGCACTCAGAAATGTCCAAGTATGCCTAGTGGGCCAGTTTTCTCAGACTGTGTGAGCATGTCTACTTTTGATACATATGGTAGGGCAGAGTGCCCTAAGTTCCCTAAAAAACACTTTTGGGGCACAGGGCTCTCTGTGACAACATGGCCTCCATGTTTTGATGGAGATGAACATGGCAAGTAGACCACAAACAAACCCAAACCATTCCTATTTACTTGTTAGTAAAGGCCAAGTGCTTAAAATCTACTACCACAAAACTTCTTTTCTCAAGTAGTCACCTAAAGGTTCTGCTTTGAGTGATACAAAATAAAACATTTGGGGTGGCATAGGGTAGGATTCGAGGGATGCTAGCGACAGTAGTTCTAGGTGTCTTGTCTGATTCCAATTCTGGCACAAACGTGACATCTCCGGTAAGGTTAGTAATTCTTCCCAGTTGGAGAAAAAAGAGTCCCTTCAACTCAGTTAGAACATCTCAATCTTCAACTGAGACAAGTTTGCAAATGACTGCCTTCTCAAAGTGAAGAGGGAACATATTACATCCATGTGCTGAATGGCAATGCACAACATATGCATTGTACATTGCATTGCATCAGGTGCACAGTAGGCTTCTTACACCAGATGTAGGTCTTATGTGCAGCATTATAGGACGGAACCATCTGGTTGTGTTTGTCAACCTGACCTACATATCTGTTTTAGTCCAGAATGCAATTAGGCTTCTGAACGTCAGCCATCTAACCATGCATGGATAAGGAGGATGTTGTCTCATTGCGTACTGTGGTCAAATCACACATTTGCCTGCAACCTTGGAATTTATAGCTAGCAGTTCCTCACAATGTAAAGCACTGCACTGCCCTTTTACAAGTTTCCTATTAACCAGATCTGCATGAAATGCTATTCTGTTACCCCTAATTATATCATAAGCGGGTGTAGCCTTACAAAACAATTCCCTGAATAGTGAAATTCTAGTGTGGAAATTGTCTAGAGGTGGTGTCTTTGTTCAATAGGGGACTCACAAGATCCAAAACTATTTTTCTACTGAAAATAATGACTCAGGACAACTAGGAGGTGAAATGGTGGAGTCCTACCCTGTATAGACATGTTTGCTGTAGACCTCTTGCAAAGTATGTGCAATTTATTACCACAGCAAGCGCTCTTGCTTTTGATATACTGCTTAAACTATAGGTGTCATTTGTGTAACACCCAAAATGTGTCCACATTTATGTTCTACTTCCTTTAAAATGCCCAGCAATGTGACCCATAGTAAGATGAACTTTAATAGCCAATCAGAGTCTAGAAGGTCTCTGGCAAGGGCCTGGGTGTTATCACTTACATACGGCATGAACTGCAAAAGCAAAAAATTATCTCTACTTATAGCAGCAGAGAACAATGGCAAGCACCACACCGGTAAATCGCTGAACGAGGGACCGGGACTTGACAGGTCCAGCATATGTGCCCCTATGTGTAGAATGGCGTAAACAAGGGTATGCAGTGCCTATGGAAGGCGATATTTAGGGGAAAGGTAGGCTGGTGTCCTAGGTGCCAGGTGGTAGAGAAGACGACAGGGGGATAGCTCCTTTTTGGAGCAAGGGCCCTCACACACCCCGGAAGGTGTTATGCTTCATCATCGGGCAGCTCCTCGTTGGGCCGGCGCTGCAAGGCCCAACGGGCCCCGCAAGAGGGCTCTCTGCCGGAGGTCTTTTCTTTTTACCGATGTGAAGAATGAGGGGGCAAGAAAGTGATGTGAGTAGAAACGGGAGAGTGCAGGTGGGAGCTAAAAATAGCTATAGGGATCCCACAGACTATCCTTTGTTGACTGGGTTCCTATGTTACAGTAAAAACCAGGACTAAAGAGTCGTAGCTGGAGAGGGGGAATTACAACCTCTTGAGCTCTAATTGGTTAGTGTGCAGTGAAAAAGGATCAACATGTTTCATGCCTATTTTCTTCCAAAAGGATCTCGGCATTTCGTCAGGACCAAGGGATCCTCTTCTACTAAAATTGGGACGGATTTAGTGTGTGTATGTGAAGTGCTGTGTTCTGGAGTTTGGACTCGTGGTGTAGTCCAGCATAAATAGATATATAAGGTACCTTCTGGATGCACCTAGAAAAGGGGAGGAAATAACCTCCTCATGATGTTCTGGACGTTCGCACAGTGGCGATTGGAAGGAGCTGCAGCTGGTGCTCCTCAGGATATACGACCTACCTGGTTGTCACCTAGTTTTCGCCAAGCAAAACATTGGGTCATGAGACCAGTAAGAAGACACTGTTGGTTTGTAAATAATGCCCATTAGGTCAGTAGTACACCAAAACACCCTCAATTCTTCAACATTGGCTGTAGTCCACCATGCTCTCTCGATTGGGGCTGAAGCCTGTCCCAGTGATGCGTCAAATACTGTTCGACATAAAGGTTCATTTGAGTGACCTTCTATCCCAGAAATCCATTATGCATGAAGAGATTAAAATAATCAATTTCAGTGAAATTGTCTGTGCCCACAGAACAACCAGCAGCTGAAGTAAAAGGAGGAAGAACAAGTTGGACCACCTCAGGAGCAACCCACATGAGTCCCTCCTTAGACACAAGTCTAAAAGACTGTAGGTAAGTTCAAGATACTGTTACACATGGGATTCCTGCTGAACAGTGAAAGATTGTGACTCGGCGACAATAGATGTGTCTCCATCATCAGATTAATCTGACAGAGAAATCCCTGCCAGGGTGCTCTTCAACCTTAACATCCGCTGTGTTGTCAGTCTGAATCATGCATCGGCTCCAGTTCTAAACTGAGTTCCAGAATCAGCTCAAATATAGCAGCAGCAGACATACTGCTCGAAGCAATATATGAAAGTTGAGAGCAAAAAAAGCCTGCAGTGAGGCACTGTTATTATTTGAACAAAGAAAACAATTAGACTTCTCTAACAGTAGCAGTGGAAAAACCAGACTCACACTGCGCAAAGCACACCACACAAATGATATAAAGCAAGTAATAAAATCTGCACACAAAAAGTAATCAAACAAAGTAAAATTTAACAAAATCCAGCATTGTAACCTATTCTACCAGCTACAGAAACTGCAAAAAATCTACAACAATTAATAATAATATAGTAAAGGACTCTAATGAAACACACAGAATACTAGTGCAGTCAAAGGACTCTTACCTCCAAAATCAAGCTCACCAGAAAAATGCAACTTTCCACCGCAAGAATTCACAGTATATGTTGCTAGAACATATAAAAATGTATATTAGCACTTACAAATCTAATATAGACAGTAGAAATGTCAGTAAGATGAGCAACATTGTAGACATACAAGCTAAGCTGCAATAACTATTTAGAAAATGGTGCCTACCTTCACACACTTCCACACAATTGGCACATATGTGAACTTTGCTCAGTGTGCTCTGTAGAGAGGCCAACAATTAAGCAAACATATAGTTTAAAAGCATTTATGTCATTATGGCAGGCACAGTGAAAAAATCATGCTGCTTTCAGTCTCAACTTCAGAGCTCTCAAATTGTGCCCTATCATGAGGACCTGAACACAAAGTTCACAGTATCCACAATATATGGCATAAAACAGTACTTAAATACACCTTCTTCTAATGCCTCATACTGCATTGGTCTGGGATTTGGATTCAAACTATTCATCCGAAACCTCAGGCTTTCTAAAATCTTTGTATTAAAAGTACAATTTTCAGGAAAAGCTAATTCACCTTGATCTTCTGTATATTTCACCCAATTCTCTAACCATGCACACGTATGGTAACCCCTTTCCAACGCCATAAATGCTGCTGGTGTATCTTCAGGAGCTATCGGAATCCCTTCCCTAATTGGAATTGGTTGATCTTTGCTAAACAGTGGGCCTGATTCACAGAACTAACTTACGTCAAAAACGTAAAGTTAGTACTTTTTGGTATTCACAGAATACACTTACTCATTTTGGTATTCACAGAAGGCACTTACTCATTTCGGCATTCACAGAAGTTAGTAGTCCTAACTTTAGGACTCCTAAATGCCTTCTGTGAATACCGAAAGTCTTAAAGTTAGGATTTTTCTCAGTTTAGGAGTCCTAAAGTTAGGAGTCCTAACTTTACTACTCCTAAACTGAGAAAAATCCTAACTTTAAGACTTGCGGTATTCACAGAAGGCATTTAGGAGTCCTAAAGTTAGGACTACTAACTTCTGTGAATACCGAAATGAGTAAGTGCCTTCTGTGAATACCAAAAAGTACTAACTTTACGTTTTTGACGTAAGTTAGTTCTGTGAATCAGGCCCAATGTCTTTAACAATTTTATTATCTTCATTTTCTCTACTTACTGTAAGTAAAATATTATTAATAACTCTAATCTACGTAAATCCTAACAACACTCTCTTCCGTGTTATGTTTTCGACTTCCAATCAAAGTTTTTTCGTTGTACAATCATAGCGCGGCTCACACCAACTAACCAGTAACAGCGCGGCACCTCTGTGACATTGCTCACCAACTGTCCAATACCAGCGCGGCTCTCTGTGACGTCAGTATCGCTCCTTCCACTGACCCTCCCTTTACAAAATGAGCATTTTTGTCTTTTAAGGTCTTTTTGAACAAATAAAACAAACTACATAAACACAAATTGTCTGCTCCACTAAAAGGAAAAAACCAAAAGTATTTTCATGCACTCAAAGAGGAAACCCTACACTCTAACAATAAACCACAACCAGCGTGATTCTTGTTCGCTTACAATGGAGGACTCTCGGAACTTCCCCAGTTGCGCTTACTGAAGTGACCCAATTTACCCCTCTTATCTCATTCAACAAAGTTCCCTTTACAATACTTTCAGTTCGACGACTGCCTAGTATTGTACTACCAGCAGACAATGTACATCACCTTAGTGTACGCAAACACTAAGAACAGCCGTTAGGCATATCCCAGGATATCAGGCCTCGACAGACCTGTAACAAAAACTCAATAAGACAAAACTAACTCAACATATATTTGAACCGTCAATTCCGTCTAGTCAATAAAAAAAACCCTCCCTTTTCTCCACCTTGTATTTTAGTCTAAACTAACCAACCGATGCAACTACCAAAAACTGATGCAGCGGAAGTGGGGGGTCATATAATATCCCACACCAACCTTTACAATACCTAAGGAAGCGTAAATACTAAAATGACGGGCCCATAAGTCATTATCCTTTCTATTAGTAATAGCAATATCAAAGGTCCTCCAATGGATCTTTGGTAGAGCTAAAAGGGACTAAGTAAAGAAATCGGAGAGCAATTCCTGCTTGAGGACCTGTAATGAAGAAATAGTTATACCACAATATACTACAAATGCATTAGTAATATGACAATTATTATCCTAAAATAAGTCATGACTCAGAAAATAACGACAGACACTTTTCTTTCTAGGTACCTTTTTTGGTATTATTTCAGAAATATGAATGGTCATACACAAATACAAATCATAAGAGTACACTTTGTTCGCAAATATCACAGGTAAACAATCACAGCTCTTCATAAACAGAGTAATTCAAAATCATCAAATTCAGGTGGGAAAGGGAAGGGGGAGAGAGAAACAGTGAACATCAGGGTAATCACAGTTCAGTTACCTCTCTGAATTTTTAGAGAAAACTAATGCACAGCATGCAATTAGTCAAGAAAACTACCTCCACAAACGTAGGAGAATAGTGTGGGCAGCATCATCAGCCGATGATGTGCAAAGTCTCTAGAGAAAAGTTCTCCGCAGTCAGGTTTGCCAGCCAAATCAGGAATCAGCGCAGCACAGCATACAGCATACCAGGGATGCAGGACAGGTCACCAGAATGTGAACGAGCCGATGATCATTTTCCCACCAGCGTCTTTATACTGACTTCGCAACTTTGTTACACTAGGTTTGAAACTTTCCTAATCCCTACAAGCCATTCTCATTGGTCAGAACTAGAGAAGGAAAACAACTCCCAACGATGACTTTACAAATTTCTCTAAACAGTCTTAGTCTAAAATTGTATAACTTCCTAGAGAGGAAGGAGGAAACTACAATTTATACATTTTGTAACTACATAGCAACAGTTTCAATCTGAATCCTCGCCTAGACAGGAAAGAGTCATACTATTCTCCGTTCTTTAAGGATGTAAATGTTATTCTTTACAAGGACATCAGGAAACAGCATGAAAAGAAACAAAGGAGCACGGAAGCACATCCCCTAACTAAGACCTGCATGCTTAGCAAGGAAAGACAGAGAGAAAAGAAAAATCATTTCTACATTTTCTAGGCCTACTCTACTTTCACGAAAAAATAAAGAGCATTTTCATGTTTGTGCTTGAATATTCCTGCAGTTCAGGGAACATAAAAACATTAATATTAGACACACATATTAATAATTTCTTCTCATTCTATTATTATTCTTAACCCTATAGAGAAATCTTCCATTCTACATGTGTTATTCTGACTCTTAGAAATACGTGCAGCTTTGCACATTTTTCAGTCATACCTATTAGTTCTCACATTTTAGTAATTATAGTTTTCACACCCATTAGTAATTTAATAAAACACACACATGGGTGGATTTCCAGAGCAGATTTTATTAGCAAAAATCATACTCCATCAGTTCTGAGCACCAGAAAACCGGCTCAAATTAAGCACTGCTATGGCACCTATCACATTTGAGAAACTAGCTAATGCATACAAATTGGTTTTGATAGAATTTGGTTTAATTGTCTGTTGGGAAATAAATGTGTTGCTGCAGAATGGTGATCAAAGCATCAATAACTTGTTTCAATATTTTACAGAATGTTGGTTGTACCATCCCATGAACTATACCCACTGTGTACTGAGTTGAACCAGTTTATAAAAATTCTAACATAGCTAGGATTTTAGAAGGGGTGATATGGCAGTATGTATGGTTACAATGGAATGTAACACATCACCTAATGATGCAAGAATATCTGGGATAGTATGTGTTAGAAATGGGGTCTCTTGTTGGCAGAGGTAGGTAGCTTTTTCCAAGTAGAGACCCTTCTTCCTAGACAGGATAAGTGGGATACACTTCTAAAATAACCCCTGCTCACCCCCTTGGTAGCTTGGCACGAGCAGACAGGCTTTTCTCAGAGGCAGTGTGTAAAGCATTTGTGAACACATACAGTAATACAGTGAAAACACTACAAATGGACACCAAACCAGTTTAGAAAAATAGTAAATCTTTATCTGAACCGACAAGACCAAAAACGACAAAAATCCAACATACAATACTCTTGAAAAATGGTACTTGTGCAAAATAACCTTTAAATTGCAGGAAAATCAATAAAACACAGTTCCTCCGACTTGGTAGCTCCTCCCGGGGATACCGCGATACTGAATACGACAGAGTCTAACAATTCCAGCCGACCGCGTTGATACGGGCCAGCTAAGGCGTCGACAGACTTGGACACAGTACCTTTCTCGTTGCGACCAACACGTTGGAGAGAGTCGGTAGGGGCAAACGTTGCAGTCACTTTGTGAAACGGAGCATTGCGTCAGACGATGTCCTCACGATTCAGTGCAGGCAGCGGCTCATTGACGGAGTCGGTGAGACCAGGGCTTGCGTTGAAGGGTGAGACGATGCTCGCTGTGGTGCTGGCACATCACGGTGCGGCGACGGAGCCGGTCGATGTTCGGGCTGAGCAGCTACGGAGTCGGTGTGCGGGGCCCACAGGACGTGGTGCAAGCAGCAGCTCATTAACGGAGTCGGTGAGACCACGGTTGCGTTGTGAAGTGAGGCGTTGCTCTCAGAGGTGCTTTCAGGACACAGAATCCTGCGACAGACAAGATGAGAGAGTCGGTTACCCTTTTCTTCTGCGGAGACGATCAGAGATGGTGCCCACAGATACGGTGAGGTCTTTGCTGTTCCTGAGACCTGTAGAACAGGGGGCAAGCTCAGTTCAAGCCCATGGAGATCTTTTCTTCAAGTAGGGGACAAAGCAAGCAGCAAAGTCCTTTTCTCCTTTCCTTGGCAGCAACTAGCCATTGCAGGCCAACCCCAGACAGCAAACAGCACAGGGGCAGTATTCCTCTTCAGGTTCTCTGGCTCTTCTCCTTGGCAAAGGTTCCTCTTGATTTCCCGAAGTGATCTAAAAGTCTGGGGTCTGGGCCTCTCTTTTTATACACCAAAAATCTTTGTTCTCTGAAGGCAGAGAGTGACTGTACCCAGCCAAAACCAGTTCTGTCCTCACTGGTGCAGCTTCCTGGCAGGAGGTGGAGACAGCATTGTTGAAGCCAGACCAGGCCCATTCAGGTGAAAGGAAATCTCCTCCCCCTACTCTAAATGCAGCCCAGGTCTACTCAGCCCAGCTCTGACTCATCAGGCTCTCTGGAACCACTGCTCCTCTCCAGCCCCTCTCATCCAAAAGCCAGACATGCAATACACAAACCAGGCAGAGGCATACTGGATGGCTAAGCAAGAAAATACCTACTTTCTAAAAGGGGTATTTTCAAACACAGAATGTAAAAATCACCCTCACTAAAAGATGCATTTTAACATTCTCAGTACAGGCATACTAAAATTTATTTTCCTACCGTGTTCGCAGGGGCACTTATGTTTATAAGATGTTATAAACAAACTCCCTACTCTATCCTATGGGAGCAGGTAGCCTTGCAATAGTGAAAATGAAATTGGCAGTATTTCACTATCAGGACATGCCACACATATCAGGGCATGTCCTGCCTTTCAAATACAATGCACCCTGCCCACAGGGGTACCTTGGGCCTACCTTAGGGGTGACTAACATGTAGAAAAGGGAAGGTTTAGGGACTGGCAAGTGTGTGCGCCTGCCTAGTCGACATGGCAGTCCCAGACTGCACACAGGCTCTGCAATGGCAGGCCAGAGTTACATTTTACAGGCTGCTTCTGTGGGTGGCACAATCAGTGCTGCAGCCCACTAGCATCATTTGATTTACAGGCCCTGGGCACACACAGTGCACTGTACTAGGGTCTGACTAGTAAATCGAATATGCCACTCATGGAATCACTAATCCATAACAACAATTTACAAAGGGAGCACTTGCACTTTGGCACTGAACAGCAGTGGCAAAGTATCCAAAGCATCTAGACCAGCAAAACAGAGTCCAACACACAGCAAAAACACAGGAGGCAAAGGAAAAAAATGCAGGGTAGACCCACGCCAATGGTGCCATGTCTAACAGTATGCATGTCCAATCTATATGTTTTTAAGATTTCGTGTTCACTTCGGTTCAGTAGACTTACCTGATTCTTTGAATCTTGCCCTTCACTGGTGCTTGGTGCCTATCCTTTGCCTACGCCGCTGTTGAACTTGATTACATGCCTGTTCTTGCACTGTTTGGTGCATTAGGGCAGGGAGTTGGAGTAGTTGAATGTAGTTGAATGTAGTGGCCAAGCCGAGCTGCATCCATGGCGCCCTTCAGCTGTGTGTCAGAAGTTGCAAATAAGAAGGACGTTTTCCATGGCCTTTATTTATTCAGGTGCGCTATCTTGCAGGTGTTCATGATTTTCATTTTTCTTTTTAACTGCTTTTAATCACTTTTGCACATTGACATATTACACATACACATTCAATACCTTTTTTGCTACTTCCCATGACCAATGCGCACATTTACCTCCTACTTTCTGCAGGTGTATTTGTATGGGTAAATACCACATATTTTTCAGCACAGTTGAAGTTTACAATCGGATTTTATTTATTAGCCTGCGTTATTTAGAGAATACGGTAAATAACTCATGAGTTATTTAGCACATCGGAGGCCCTTGTAATTGGAGCGATGGTTCCGACACCCTTATGAAATTGCGATTCATGTGGTAATGGCTCACTGCATAACTCGTAATGAGGCCCTATGACGTTTTTTTTTTTTTAATAGAATGTTCCTAAAGATCGACAGCTGACCTACAGCAAATACTGCTGTCCTGGAAAAATGCTTCAATGCATGAATGAAAGACTATGTGGCAGCTGTCTTTAAAATGATTCCTTGCCTACACTGTAATATTATGACAGAGGGCTTACGAAAGCTTGAGGCATGCACAATGTTTTTGCTGTAATGTGCATGGTCACGTAAGGCGCTCAGCAAAAACAGGACTGAAACATTTACAAGTTTCTGCAGAAGTTAAACATCCAGGAATCGCTTGTCTAATCTAAGAAATCTGGTCACATCTCACATACATCATCGCTGCTACACCACCCCTTCTCCCTCTTCCTTCTGTCTGATTTTGTCTCAATGAGCCTCCGCACATCCACCTTTTACAATAAGCATGCTGACAGGGGATTCAGGCAGAACGGTGCAGTAATAACCAGGACCACATGTGAGCCTAAAAGGCTGCTATATTAAGGTAGGTATGCAGCTGAACCTCTTGATAAAGTACAGCAAATAAAAAATCCACCTCACTAATATACTTAAATAACCTATGGCCTCCCACCCTTAAACCTCCCTCTAACATGAAAACCCCCAACCAAACAATCAAGCATTTAGCACATCCCCTTTCTTTTCAGTCACTGTTCTCCCACACCTGATCCCAGCATTATTCCCATGTGGTTCATGTGTCAACATCCCCCAAGTAAGGCCCAAACTGGTCTGGTTTAGTGACTGAGCCATGTGCTTATCTGCCACCTGTCCTGACATCGGCGATGAAAAGAAGCTCAGCCCTATCCTGGAAAGCAATGACAAGCTCCCATCGCCACTGTTGAATTCACCCGATATGACCTCCTCCACAATCCCAAGTCAGAAATATGTGGTCAGCAAGGCCCTGCAACCTAGATCTGAAGCAACTAATTGACGGATCACACACAGGAGGGGTGACACGTAACCCTTAGACAAATGCGTGATCAGGAGAATCCAGATTGTTCCCACAGATAGGCAGTGACACCACAATGGTCTCAGGAGATTGGCCCCCAATAAAAAACAATTGTCCGGAGGAGTGCACGTTCCCAAAACACCATAAAGTCAGGTGCTGCACTAAGTTGGGAACACTCAGCTAATCAGAACACAGCATGCACACCACACGCAGTGATCACGTGCTCCCCATGTCGGACATCTGGAGACGTACCCATTAGCTCCGCATTGAGTCCAAGCAGGGTCGAGACCCACTTGCGTTTCTTATTAAGTGACCAGATTTATGACACTGTGACTAGGCCCAGATTCCTGTCCTAAAAAGAATGCATACATTGCTTTATTACACTTTGTGAAATGTATATAAAGACGGCCAAAACCAATGTACTTTGAGAAAGTCTTCAGATCCCAACTCTTTTGCCTGCTCTCCTGGTTGCATCATTTAATTAAACCACTTATACCTGTTTTGCCAAAGGCCTCTTGTCTTCCAATCTTTTTCAAGATAAATTAAATTTCGAGCAGCATTTTGACCAGCCAGCCAAGAGAGATTGGTTTTTGACCTGACTGCAGACGAAGGAACAGGACCCCGCCCGAACGGATTCACATCTGTGTAGCAAGAACGACAAGCAGACAGCACATTGATTGGAAGGTCTGCTGAATCGGCGGGGCGAAGGACTGTCCTAAAGCTGCCTTCAGTGGATAAGGGACTACATCTGATTCCATAGTCCCATAGCAAACTAGGATGGAGATCACCTTTCTTGGATAGTCAGCACACTAGGAAAGGTGAGAGTTGTATCAGTCGCTTGGACCACTGGGCGTGACACAGAGGGAATGCTTATCTCTGGGGGTGATACAGGGACCTCTTGGACCGGTTGGACCAGACACAGAGGGTACACTTGTCTCTGGGTGTGATACAGGGCCACTTGGACCACTAGACGTGACACAGAGGGTACGCATAGGCTCTGGGTGTGATATAGAGCCAGTATCAAGATCTTAATATTTTAGTCTAAAGTAGTTTTCTTAGCGGAGAGGTGTTATTCGCTTGGACCACTGGGCGAGAGACAGTCTTTATGCATGACCCCTGGGATTGACATAGGATGTAATTCGGACATTAGGGATAAATTTGGACCTTGGAGAGTAAGGTGCAGCTTGTGCTTGGCCAAGGTGGGCCTGTAGTTGTCGAGTCGCTCCCTCCACTTCGCATAAATTGTTGCTATCTTTGTCCCCTATTGTTGCTATCTTTGTCCCCTGAGTCGATATTGACAGACTATCGGGCTCTTTTAGTACTGTGTGCCGCGCAGAGCCTCCCTTGTCATTTAGCTGCATGTGCTAGGAGCGGGCTAAGGTTTTTGGACAAAGTCATAATTTTTTCCTCTGTCATTTTTCTCTTCTATTTTCATTGTGGTTTTCAACTGATGCATTTTTTCTTGATATTGTGGTGCTGACAAAATTATTTGAAACTGTGTTTTATGTTAAATGTCATGTCCAGTTAATGATTCTATGAAAAAGTCATCATTTGTTTTAATCTTGCTATTCTGCTGCCAAAAGTACAGTTCATAACATTTTTGAGTTAACTAATGCACTTTTCTTACTGTTATTTCTCCATGTGTGTTATTTTATGTATTGTGAAAGTTTGTTTGATGCATCCTTGTCCTAAACTGAGCTCATAGTAAAAGTAGTTATTGCCGGTGTAATCCCTTGTACATATTTTCCCCACGAACAGAGTAGTATTTAAGTTTTTACTAAAGACTTGTTACAGAATCAGGATATGGCAGTCTGTTTCAAAATGGATTGACAGAACGATATAATGATTTTATGTTATGGGGTAAAAGTTTCGTAGATTTGCTGCTGGTATGGAATGTTTGGACTTTGATATACTTTTACCCTTTTGATGTAAGCTTTCTACTTTTGTCTAATGATAGCAATGTAAATTTAGGAAAGCAGTATTTATCGCACCTGCACTTTATTTGTGGCTCTTGCGGTATTGCACTAGCTTTGTACTGCATAGCTAATCTCCACAGGCTTTTCATGTCATGAATTTCTGAAGAGGGGTACTGATTAGCCGCCAGGCTATCTTTTTGTATTTTTCTCTTCTTCCCCTCCCTCTTGAACTCCAGTTTATTTTTTGTGATATTAAGGTGAAATAATTACAGTGATTTGTGCTCCTTCTATTGTGCTTTTAAAATACAAATAAAAATATATAAAAAAACAAATAAAGACTTGTTACATAAGACGTGTACTAGCCCATAAAAATTCCCAATCCATCAAGGAGTTGCCGATAAATCACATGTAAAATAAGTTCCCCACAGAGGCTACAAAGCTAGATAAATGTTGCCATGAATGGCACGCACACACTAAAAAGCATGCCAAACACACCGATAAAGGGTCCAACACCCTCTGCCTGCCATTTGAAATCCCTTCTTTTTTGCGGGGTATAGACCCTAATTCCCCCATTGTACGTCTTGTTCAAAGAAGCATATGAGTGTCTTCCCTTTTATTATTCAAACATGCTCATGTCTGTATGTATGTTGCTCCAATTTTATTTTATTATTGTATTTCACTTTTCAAAATGATAATCCAATGATCAGTGTAGTTGAAGAACAGCCAACATGTATTTCACCCCCTAGGGCTAATAGACCTGGGGCTTTCTCAAGGATGTGTCAATCAGATGAGCTAAAAAGAAAGTAAAAAACGATCTTAATACAGAGTCAGTGTTTTACATAGGACCATCACCATAGGTGAAAGTGAGAAGACTGGTTCACATTGTGCACAGTATTTAGGACATGATTCTGGTGCGAGTGCAGTAGTTAATAATAGTGGATGGTCAAAAAGAAGTTAAAGGTTAGCCAGATGACATAATTGGTGAAAGGGCAAAAAGTGGAAAAGGAGAAAATGCAGTTCGTACAGCAGGAAGTTAGTTATCTGGGCCAAATATTCTCAGCAACCAGTCGGTGGAATACGCCAGAACGCGCAGACTATATCAGGGTTAAGCTGCCACCAAAGACGAAAAGGGTATGCAAACATTTTTAGGACTATGCAATTATGTCCGACAGTGGGTCTTTGACTACAGTAACCTCATTGCCCCCTTACTCAGGCCATGAAGAAGGCAAAGGCAGCCCATGAGAAGCTAACATGAACACATGAAATATACGAGACTTTCCACAAACTAAAAATAGCGATATCGCACTCCCCTGTGTGAGGGACACCTGAAAATATGAATGAATTTTTCCAATTTAGCCGTAGGGACGGGTAAGTCATGACAGTTGTCCTAACGCAAAAATTCCCCTTTGGACACAAGCCCCTTGCCTATTAGAGTGGGCTCTTGGACTCAGTCATGCAGGGTCTTTTCCTGTGTGAACAGGTAGTGGCAGCAGAAGACTTTACCGTCAATATCAGCACCGCCATTGTGATGGGGGCATCACTAGCATTGTGTGTTGAACAGTCAGTGTTTTCAGTCATACAAAAGAGCAAGAGCACACTGACCATGCAATGGGTGTCAGGCTATGATATGAGCTGATGCTTTCTGGGCCATCTTTAAAAAAGTACGGTGCCATCTGGTAAATCCAGCCATCTCACACAAGGTGAAGAAGGGCGGAGTAGACCTACAACTGTGGGACCCACACCCGAGGGGATCAGCCAGGCAGAAGAGGATCCCACCCAAGATAGTGAAGCACTATTCATTGACGGATCCTCCATAATAGACCAAAAAACAGGGGTGAGACAAACTGGGGCAGAGGCAGTGATGGTTGGTAGCCACGCAGCCTCAGAGATGCTGCACGTCACCACGCAGCTGACTCTCCTCCCCCACCTCTCAGCATAGGTGCCGGAATTAACAGCGTTTATTGAAGCCCTCACCCAAAACACAGGGAAGACGGTCACCATCTACTCCAACTCCGCGTATGTCACTACCATGGTGCACTCTTGCATAGGCAGATGGAGAAGACAAGGGTTCCTAAAATCAGATGGCACCCCTGTTACACACAGGGACCTCCTGGAATTATTGATAGACATGCTAACTTTACCTAAGCGCGTGGCTGTGATAAAATGTGCCACTCACACCGACGGCAGGGATTTTGCATCTTGGGGAAATGCATTAGCCGACCAAATCGTGAAAAAGGCAGCCTACTGGAAGATCAGAGAAGTGCACATACTCCCCTTGCAGCAAACTACAGGGACCGAACCATCACATAACAGACCATATCCAGAAACAGCAGGACTATACTTGAGGGAAGTACAGGAGACAGCATTGCCTCACGAAAAGGGACTATAGCTAGCACAGGGTTGCACAAAAACCAAACTTGACCTTATATACTGACATGTACTCACAGGAAACCCATCATTTCCCAAAGTTTAGTCAACATAGAGTTACCCCAACTGCACTTACATACACACATGGCAAAAGATAACCTAATAGCCAAGCTCCAAAGTGATTAGTTTATCACCAACCTGCCATAAACCGTAACCATGTACCTAAACGAGTGTACTGTCTGCGAGCTATACTCATCCAAGCCTGTACTGTAGGTTGTGTCATCAGCCATTTCCCAACCAACAGGGCCATTCAAAGCATTACATATCGTCTTCATCGATATGATTGACCAATGCGCTTATAACTATTACATGATATTACCTGACAGTAGTGGTCTGCCTGTACTCCAGGTGGATTGAGGCCATGCACTTTGGCAGCAGCCACATTCCTCATCAGGGAGGTGAAACCGAGGTGAGGGTACCAGATGCCATCCAGTTGGACAACAGCAAGCACTTTGTCAACTCCACGTTTGACCACATCTGCACCCTACTATGTATCTCACACAAACTGGCCTCAGTCTATTATCCTCAAACAGCGGCATAATTGAGAGCCATAACAGCCTGCTGGAAAACAAAATTAGCAATATTTGTGCCAGCCTTTTATAAAAAAGTGGCTCCAATGTTTACCTATAGCCTTATTCGCGCTAAGGAACATACCTACCAGTGATCATCACCTTACACAACACCAGATCGTAACAGGCAGGCTGATGGGAACACTGGTCCCAAAAACACGGACCAAATTAAGTGCTGAGGCAAGCTCTCAGGCTCTAGGGGACTAACTGCTTATGTATCTTTCTGAATTAACAAAAACTGCCAAGTTCCTATCGAAATAGGTCCACCGCCAAAGCTCCAAGTGCACCACACCAAGCTATCCTACCAACACCTCAGCCCGGCAGGAAGTTAAAATCCGCAACTTCGTAAGGAAATGGAAGCAAGCCAAGTTTGAAGGGCCGTACAGAGTAATATTTGCAACACCTTCCGCCCTCACGGTGGAAAGAAGAGAGGCCTGGGTCCATGTCTCTGACATGCGGCTGTACATCAGGCTATTTTTTATGGAAATTCTTTACAAACAGACTCTTTCATTGTGCCAATCAAAGACACCCCGGATGCCAGAAAGCTGCAGATGACCCCTCCAGACGCTAACCCAAGACCTGCAATATTCCAAAAGTTACGTAATATTGCATCTTTGTACATCATCTACTTAGCATGGGTGTGGCCTCATCCATCCATAGCAAGAAATCTGCCTAGTCACATGGAGCCTACCTCGACATTTCTGCAGTACCTGCATTGGGACCTTTCTCACCTCACTTACACTAACACTGAGCCAAACGCTAGTACTCTACATGCACTACACAGCGTACTCAAATACAACACATGGTACCAACACATAACCGCCGTGGACGTCCAGACGTCGGCTAAGTCATGCTATGTCTGCTCACTGATATCACATGCTGGGGGTACAGACAGACTTTACTTATCCCAAGCAGTAGCCCCAGAAAAGCTAAATGTCTCATCCACCTGTACCTATGTAAGATTAAGGCCAAGATGCAACACAGTAGAGTAGAACCCTATAGAGTAATGGTAAACATCAACCGGTTTGAAACCAACCCCACAGCATTACACCTTTTCATTGAGCCTAGCGAAATTCAAACTGAGCTTGACAGGATGTGCAGGAGGGGCACCATAAGGAAGGGCACTGTTTGGCCCAGAGATTTCCCAGAAAAGAGGTTCTTGGAGGTAGCAAGAGCACCAAACCAGTGCACAAACATATCCACTCCACCTCTGTCTGTTGTCCCAGGGCAGCCCTTAGTGTATCTGGGTCAGTGTTCTTTAATAACAAATGGACCCCCGACATGGAGTTTAAATACAGGGCCATTCACCTAGATGATACCAGGGAAAATTAGTCTAGAAGGGAAGGGTTGAATGCCAGCATAGGCACTCAATGTCAGAAATACTGGGACACTGAGATATATAGGAACACATGGGCAGAAGGGAAGGGGCAACCACTAATTGTACTGAAATTTACACTGTATTCCTTGTGTTTCAGAGGCAAAGGAGCGATACCGCTTGGCACCAACGAACATTGCGAAGCAATACTGCACCTACCAGATATGCTATGTAACACCTCCGAGTAGATGGACACATAATGGCAATGTGGGGAGTTTGCCTACACCCAGCTTATCCCCAGATGGCGGATACTCACCCGATGCTGGTCATCTCTAGAGAAGACCTATCTGAGTTATACCAACATCCGCTAAAGAAGAAAACAACTCTATTACATCAGGATCGAGAAAAAGAACTGCTGATTACTTTTGCCGGGCTCAGTACAAGGAAATTCTGACACTCAAGTAAACACAGGAGGGTCCATATCCTTCTTCACCTTGCAACAAAGGTGAATGCCCTCTGGTTACAAACAAACAGGTTGGAGCTACTTAAAATGATCAATAATACTGAGCTCAGCCAAAATGATATCAAGGAAGAGCTAAGAGCCATCCGCCTCATGGTGATGCAACATCGATATGGTGACCCTGATGGAGGGTGGGGTGTGTGCCAAAATCGTGCTTCATGCTGTACTTTCATCCTCAGAAATGACCTAGAAAATGGGTCACTAACTCTTGCCATTCACCAACTGTATTATCTACAAGTTGACATGAAGAAGGAGGGAGGTGCTCCTGAGCAGAACTAATTTATAGACTTATTTTCCTAAATCTCCCAATGGGTGACCAGATAGTGCCTGTCATTCCTTCCCATTGTGCTTTTTGTTTTATTTTTGTGTGGTTTCCTACAGGTGGGGTTTTCCTGCTGTAAAAACGCAGTCCTCAAGTTAGGTAGAATGCAAGTGACTAGAGAATTAGTAATAGACACAACAGAAACACAACAAATCTCGAACAATGTGACTGTCATGAAGTATGGGGTAAAGGATGCAGTTAAAAATTTAACTGGGGGAATATTAATATTGATAAATACAATATCGATATAAACCTGCATGTATGTACGCATAATAACGAAATCGCATCGCTGTTGTTGAATTCGCCCGCTGTGACCTCCCCCTCAACCCCGAGTCAGAAACAGGTGGGCAGGCAGGCAGGCACTTCGACCTAGGCCAAAAGCAACTGATTGACAGATCACAGGTGGAGGGCACGTAACCCTTAGTCAAACACTCGAACAGGAAAACCCAGATCCCACAAATAGACAGCAACACCACAATGGTCTCAGGAGATTGGCCCCCAATAAAACACGTTTCTCCAGAGGGGTGCGCATTCCCAAAGCACCATAAAGTCAGATACTACACTAAGTTAGGAACACTCAGCCAATCAGAACACAGCATGCACACTATACACATTGATCATACGCTTCCCATGTTCGACATCTGAACACGTCCCCACTAGTTCCACATTGTGTCTATGCAGGGTCGAGACCCACTTGCGTTTCTTATCAAGTGACCAGATTTATGACTTTGTGACTAGGCCCAGATTCCTGTTCTAAAAAGAATGCACAAATCGCTTTATTACACTTTGTGAAATGTATAAAAAGACAGCCAAAACCAATGTACTTTGAGACAGTCTTCAGATCACGACTCTGTTGCCTGCTCTCCCAGCCACTTTGTTTAATTAAACCAACTGTTACTGCTTTGCCAAACAACTCTTGTCTTTAGTAATTTAATATTCGAGCAACAACAAGAGCACCGCTCACCTGTTATTATGCCAGTAATTCTGCCCAGCTTGCCTATATGTTGCCTAGTGATATTAACTAGCAATTCTCAACCATTGTTATTACTCTCAGTCACCAAACACACAGATTTCTTTCTGTACCTCTGTCTTCTGTGCATCTGCTCTGGGTGCAAATAACAAAATCTCTGTCAGTATGAATGAGACAAATTGTCTGCTATGTTATTGTTCACACCTGGCATATGCCTAGCCCTGAATATAATATAAAACATCAGAAAGCCCAGCATAAAATGCTGCAGTTATTTCAACAATCTTCTATCCTTTGCTTTCTGACCATTCACCAATGACACAACTGCTCCATTGTCCACATTGAAATTAACTGTCTTGTTGTCGTTCTTGCCTCCCCAAAATGAAAATGCAACAACCAACTAAGGGAAAAACTCCAGAAAAGCAATACTTCTTCCTTCTTCTTTTAAGCCACCTCAATGAACACCACCTTCCTTCCCAAAATAGTCCCAAACCATCAGATCCAGCTACATCAGTAAAAATCTGGAAGTTCCATGAGAAGTCCTGATCCTTTCACTACTTTGTTACTCCATTAAAATTCTTTATGAATATAAGCCAAATCACCAAATCTGCTTGCACAGTGGGTGATATATTCACCCTCTGATGTGGCAGCTTTGCACCTGATATTGCAAACCCCAATATCTGACAATCAAAGACCTGCATGCTCCCACAACATTGTATGAAAAATTCAAATCTCCCAAAAGCCTCTCAACCTTCCCCAGCTGCAACCTCTTAGCCAAAATTATTTATTCCAACAATGTCACCAGCTCTTGAACCTTGCTCTGAGGCAATTTAGCCTCCATGTTCAGTGTGTTCAATTCAATTCTTAGAAAACTAACATTGTGCTCAAGCATTCAGTCTTATTAGGAGCAAGCGTTACCCCCAACTCCCCTGCCATTGCTTGGAACTCTCCCAAGGCATCCCTATGTGGGCTGGTAGCTTCCAATGAATAGAAAGTCATGAAGATAGTGAGTCACCAGTTCTAAACTTGTCATGACAGCAGAACATGACAGTAGACAAGGAATACATTTAGCTGAAGTGTGTCTTAACACTGACAGATTCTGGGTAAAGATGTACAAATCCAAGCTGAATCAAATAAGTAAATGAGTTCAGAAAGGGTCTGTTAAGGGGTTAGAGAATGACTTGAATGTTCTAAATGATGCAGAACAAAGACCATTAACCTGATTCCAGAATATCAGAGCAAGAAAAAGCTTGGGTGGTCTCACTTTTTGATCTCATTCCATTAGTATCAGAGTGACTACCTATGTAGCATGTACTCAGCTCCTTACTCAAAAATGAAAGACCTGTGGCCCTGGATGTCCATTTGCTTTGAGTGATATCTGCATTCACACCTAGCATAGTGGATACACAGGCCTAAGTTGATTGTTTCTCTTTGTCCAAAATCTGTCATTTCAGGTTCCACTCTTAACCTCTGATGGTGTGATGATTCGTTCAAATGCGAGGTCTCAAAGAGATGTAAGTATTTGGGATATGAAGTTGGTTCACCTTCATGACAAGGTTGCAAACAATAAGCCTTCCCATCTCCAGACACCTACAGAGGACTGACATAGCCATCATAGGAAGTCCAGGAAGCATCAGAGCTTGATTGGATGTAGTTCAGATTCTCAAAGGTATACCTCTTATTTTCAGAGATGATCCTATGTTCCGACGAGTGAAACAAATGCTTTCCCAATGCTGTAACTAGATCTACGAAGATGTGCAGTTTACTTTTGGCATTGGCCTATGTCTTCCAAGTAAAGCTCATTACGTATGACAAACAACTCCAGCTGATAGGGGGAATGTATCAGATCTGGTCAGAGACATTTATATTGAGACAGTTGTGGCTGCAGGGGAGGCATCTGGTTGGAGAAGTACCTGCATGCAATAAACTACAGGAATGTGGTGGAAAAATCGAAAGGAGGAATATTTCATATGCATGCAGTGGATTTAAAACTGTGGTTCAAAATCAGCTTGAACGTGGGTTTGAAACTGACTAGAAGTGAAGGCTTGCTTACTGTCTTTGCTTCCTATTTCGAATTTGATCACAATATGGTGGTTTCATTTGCTGGTGAAGGTAAGACAGAAATTATTTCAGTTGGATTTACATTTTATTTGTGGTCAGTATGTAACCTGCAGGGTATTACAAAGTGTGTAATCAACACCACCTTCGAGATCGCCTCCTTCCCCGACGACTGGAAACGCGCAAAAGTCAGGCCCCTGCTCAAGAAGCCCTCAGCAGACCCGACGGACCTCAAGAACTACCGGCCCATCTCGCTCCTCCCTTTTGCAGCGAAAGTCGCCAAGAAGACCGTCAACGCAGAGCTGACAAGGTTCATCGAAGACAACGCCATCCTCGACCCTTCCCAATCCAGGTTCCGAAGCAACCACAGCACCGAGACCGCCCTACTCGCCGCCACCGACAACATCCACACCTTCCTCGACCAAGGCCACACCACAACCCTGATTCTACTTGACCTGACGGCAGCCTTCGACACCGTATCCCACCGCACACTATCAGCAAGACTACACGATGCGGGCATACAAGGCACCGCCCTCGACTGGATCAGATCTTTTCTCACCGGCAGGAGCCAAAGGATCAGACTGCCACCCTTCCTCTCCGAACCCACGGAAATAAACTAAGGAGTCCCACAGGGATCATCACTCAGCCCAACCCTCTTCAACATCTACATGGCTCCCTTCGCCACCATCGTCGACAGCACGGCCTCAGCCCTAATCTCCTATGCCAACAACACCCAGCTCATCCTCTACCTCACCAAGGACCCTACCACCACCAGACTGCACTTCCAGGAAGGAATGCAGGACGTTGCAGCCTGGATGAGCAACAGCTGCTTTAAACTCAACTCTGAGAAGACAGAAGTCCTCGTCCTCGGAACCACCCCTTCAGCATGGAACAACAGCTAGTGGCCCACCGCCCTCGGCACCCCCCGCCCCCACAGACCATGCCAATAACCTCGGCATTGTACTCGACTCCTCCCTCTCCATGAATCAACACGTCAACACCATCACCTCCAGCTGCTTCAATACCCTCCGCATCCTCCGTAAGACTTTCAAATGGATCCCCCGAGGCAAGGAAGACAGTCACCCATGCACTCATTACCAGCAGACTGGACTACAGAAACGCCCTCTATGCCGGCACCAACAAGTCTCTACTATGCAAGCTCCAGATAATTCAGAACACCGCCGTCAGACTCATCCTCGGGGTCCCTCGACACGAACACATCAACCAACAACTACGCAAGCTCCACTGGCTCCCCGTTGAGAAAAGAGTCACCTTCAAGATACTCACCTACGCCTACAAGTGCCTACACAACACCGGACCCCAGTTCCTCAACGACAGAATCACCCTCCACGTACCCAAACAAAACCTCCACTCCACCAACCTCCTCCTCGCCAAAACCCCGCGCATCCGCAGAGCCAGAGCAGGGGAAGATCCTTTTCCTACATCGTGGCCAAGACCTGGAACGAGCTCCCCACCGACATCAGACGTGCCCCCTCCCTGAACACCTTCAGGAAGGCTCTGAAGACCTGGCTCTTCGACTGAAACGGACCTGCTGACCCCCCCCAGCGCCTTGAGACCCTCACGGGTGAGTAGTGCGCTTATAATACCCCTGATTGATTGATTGATTGATTGATTGATTGATTGAAGAGCATGGACGCCATTTAGTTGCTGCCAGGGGTCGCTACCACGACCCATGACTTGCCCCATGTGACCCATAAAGGGGGTGAGGAAGCCAATGGGGACATAGGGTGGGGAAGCATGCTCTGAAATGTCTTGTACCCAAAAGATTTCTCTGGGAACTGTTCTGAGCCGTATGGATGAGAAAAGGCAACAGAAGCTCCAGCAGGAAAACACCAGGTAGGGAAATACAATAAACTTTTAAATTTTACCTGTTTTAAGATTGGGGCTGAAATCAAAATAAGAAAGAAATCCGCAATTTTTGGCCCACCTAACTTGCAATGCCATGCTCACAGAAAGAATAAGGGCATTATTGCCGGGTGCATTTACAAATCAACTGCTGCTGGTTCTTCATGAGGTGCAGGTGCATTTGTCACAAAATTGTAACAATCTAGTCAGACTCTCTCAGTGGGTGTGTGCTGCTTTCTTCCAGGGATCATATAACCCAGCTTATTTATGGGAGACTCATTCCTATGTTGCTGTGCAGCCCAGTTAGAGAGGTACAGAAGTGAGTTACAGGTAACATGGAAGAATCTGTCTTTCAGCCTGCCTAGAGCCTTCTAAGTGTGACCACAGATGCTGCTCAGTAAGAGAATGACCACTGTCTTGGACTGGCCTGAGGAAAATAAAGGGGCATGTCAGGAAGGGACAAACTTGAGTCTACAAAATACTGGTATGTGCTGACCACGTGTGGCTTGGAACCTCTGTGGTTTTATCCTGTATGGCCTCATTATAGGTATGAGGTACTTGATAGGTGTAGATTGCTTTTTAAAATAGAGGTTCTTTACCAACCACAGGTGTTTTACCAGAGAGGGATTCTTCAATCAAAAGATTATTTACATAAATGGTGGTTCACATGGTATGTGAAGATGTGCTTTAAAGAGGACTGAGAGATGCTTAAATGACTTAGAGGTGGTCTAAATGAACTCTGTGATGTAAGACGTGTTAATATTTCACAGAACTGCAAGTCAACATTTAACCCTAGGATCCACAAACATACATTCAGAGTGCCCTAATCCACTTGTTACATTTTGAAAGTAACACAGCCATGCAAGATACCTTTACTTTTTCTTCTCCTGCTTTTGGAGTGATCTCATACATCCCCCATTCACCCCTCACTATTTAGGGGCCGATTCCGATCTCGGCCGGTAGGGCTCCGAATCGGATTCGGCTTTACCGGATCCGATTCGGAGCCCTGTTTCCCGACCGAACCGTACGCGGGTCCGGCCGAGCGAGTACGATGCGAAATCGCCGACCGACTCGTCCGGGCGTCCCGACCGCTCCGACCGACTCGCTCCCGGCTCGAACCGCTCCGACCGACTCGCTCGGACTCGACTCGCACCGCGCAATGGAGACGTTTCCCGGCCGGGTAAGTACGATGCGCGCCGCGAGCAGTCCGACCGAGCCGCGCACTCCCGGCTCGTAAGAGCTGTCGGAGCCGTACTTTGGGGGTCCGTGTCGGACCCCCTGTACGCGTAGCCGCGCGAGTCGCACACAGTGGGGACCCATGGGTCCCCCTACCTGTGCGTGTACGGCGCGAATCGCTTCTCCGCGTACCCGCTGTAGGGGGCACCCTTGTCCGACTCGCACCCATTGAGTCAATGGGAGCCCGCGTACGCGTTGTACGACCGGCTCCCATTGACATCAATGGGAGTCCGACCGACTCGAGTCCGATAACATACGGACGCATCGTACTCGTTCGGTCGGACTGCACGGGTCCGATTCGGTCGGAAATCTCTCCGGGTCCGGCTCGGTCGGAGAAATTTCCGGCCCGAATCGGAATCGACCCTTAGTGTTGGTTCTTCCAGTATGATTCTCTATTCCTCTATCCTTAAAATGTTGATAGCATAATGTTCTCATTTGAATCTGAGGACAGTCTGTAGAAAGGATGTCGATGACTAGGGTCCTTACATTATCTGCTGTTCAATTGGGTCATTGTAAATATACTCTCCGCACAGCCCCTGTAGAAAATCCCCTTTTGCACGTGGCTGCCATCTCTGTCCTCTGCTAGACACTGCTTGTAAGGGGGTTCTCAGTGCATGTTTACATGGGTGCTCTAGTTCCTAGCCACAGGTGCACATCCTGCCTGTTCTTTGCATGAAGAAGCTGGAGAAGGCCCTGAGCAGGGTCACGACTGCAGGGACCCACATGTGTATGCCGTAAAGCCAGAAAGAAGCTAAAAGGCAGGAATGTGTAGCATACAGGAATTGGGTACCTTTCAAGGACAACAGAGCACTATGAGGCCCAGAGAAAGGCAGGAATGTGTAGCATACAGGAATTGGGAACCTTTCAAGGACAACAGGGCACTTGGAGGCCCAGAGAAAACTGCACAACTGTACTTTAATACTTGTAATACTTTTCCCATGTGCTGAATCTACGTTCCAAGAATGATATTTAATTACATGGTTCTCTTAATTTCTAAAACAAATTAAAAAGTGAGCTTGTTTTGAATATTATAGGCCCATCAACCTTCCCATTTTATAAGTTATTTGATATTGATAATGGCTGATTTCAACTTGACTAACGTATTTTCCATTGTTGTACACTATTTGATAGATTCTTCATCAATGCTACATTATCTTAATTGTATATCTGAATATACTACCTGAAACAATGTATGTAGCTGCATTTTCAATAGGATTTGAAGGATGTCTGTTCATAGGCTACTTCTTGAGTATCTGTAGAGATTTTCCAGCCTCTGTGTGTGATGTAAGTAACCAAAAGTTAGATGCATCACTTCCTGGGATAGCACCAAGCCAAAGGTCATACAATGTCACTTCCTTTGATTGCATGTGTGTCAGTCTCAATGTGACAAATCATATCATTCACAACTACGCATTGTGCAGCCACCCCAACCACCACTATTCCTATATACCATGCATCTTGACCTGGAAATACTAACTGTGATCCAATAAACTATCTTGCATTATATATTTTGGTATGGAAAAGTCCCTTGTCTGGTGGTCGATATGCACCCCTGCCCTGAGTGCCCCAGTTGTAATGATGTCTGGATCCCTGGTGTTGATTTTTGTTTTCATGGCGAACTTGGGTCATGCATGTGTACCATGACATAGGCCTGTCTCACGGATTGCAGGATTGTTTAACTGGGAGTGACGCCCAAAGTTCTATCCATCATAGTGTACTGCCTTTGGCAAGAGTTAAGCAGCCTGACTATGGCGGTGATAGCATACCGTGTAGTGATCAGTAGAAGTGAACAGGCCTTTTTACCTTTGTCACTGAAGTGAGGATCACAGGCTCATTCATGTAAAGTTCTGCTGTTATACTGATTTTCCTCCTGGGCCCACTTTGTTTTTTCCTTAGTTTTGCATATTGGACATTTAGGCTGCCTCTGCTTGCATAGCCACACATAACATTTTTGTTTTTGTGACATTATTTTAGAAATACGCTGTACATGTTGTTTTGTTATTTAGTGAGTGTTCTTGGGGTTCAGTCTGCACATTTCATACAAGGCCATCTAGAATACATAATAAGATGGTGTACTGTTTTCTGCTCCTAACATTCTAGACATAACACAGTAGGACACATGCGGCTTTCCAACACAGTAGTTCTTATCATATAGACTGCCTCTTGGCTCCATGGGGGTAGAGAGGAGAATTCCAGTACAGTGACCTGTCCTGGAACAAACTCCGGCACAGCCTGACATGCAACTTCCTGTAAACTGCATTTACACCTATGATGCGAACCACCTAACCACGTGCACAAGGTATGGGTCTGTTGCTAATCCCAGAGATCACTAATTTTCCCGTACTCACATGATGAGAGTATGCCTAGACAGATATATAATTTGCCATGGTGGGGATGTTTATTGTATACAGCCTGCTAGTAAAGCTGATTACATTCATTAGTTGTATTTGCATTCTTATCGCAGCACATTTGCTTCATAATAGAGTACAATAGTGTTAATAAATATATTGCAAACTTTCCCCGTGTCTTTCTGTTGTTTACTATGGACATGCATAAGTGAGAAACGACAGGTAATGATCTGTTTCCCCGGTTCTCTTGGGGACTAGAAGGTCATGTTCTAGGTTGCCAAAATCACCTGTTACCCTGGGAAGTTTGGAAGTTCCTGTGAGGTGCTCTGAGCTAGCCAGAATTTGGGCCGACAGGTACTGATGTGTTAGGGAGACTCAGTCCCTTGTTCCGACATCCTGTCATCCCAAGGCACAATACTGCTTAACCATCAGAATTCCTGCGACACTACCAAGAGCTAATTCCTCAGTTCATAACCAACCTCCCATTCTTTATCTTTATCTTTATTCTAAGGAACTGCATACCCTTGTTGTGACAAGTATCAATGATTGTTCAGGTACTTATTTTCAATTTTTCTGAGAAGTACTTTTGTGTGCCCATAGTACCCTTACACTTCCTCCTGAGATGTCCGTGGTGTTCGGGATTAGTCCTCCACAGTATTTTAGGAAGCACCTAAACATTTCTGTTGGTTGTCAAGCTTGAACCTTTAAAAGGATTACCCATATTAGTGTTTGCTATCTGTTTCCATTACTGTTTTATTAATGGCGGTGCCACGACCAATACCAGTTGCTGATAATTGCAGACCTGGAGTCCATGCACATTTAAATTTACATGACCTTGGCAATGTAGGCGGTGACTTAATCTTCATGGTTAAAGAAAGCCCATGATGCCTATTGTTTAGAATTCTTTTATTCTTGGGTCAATTTTCCAGCTGTGGATGCTAATGTAGGAACATTTCATGAATACACTAATTTGCACCACCGCAAGTATACAGAGCATATCAGCTCTTAGAAATGTTACTTTCACATTGGGAACATCAATTTGGTTCCACAGCTCTCTAACTCACATACTTGCTCCTGTACGCATGCGGCCCCTTAGCACCAAAGGATGCACTTAGCCAGGGTTAGCTGGTTATTCACCATTCCCTAATTTACATGGTCTCAATGCTAATGTGCTACAGCAACCATACACTGGTCTAGTTAGACTATAAAGTCACTAAACTCAGTATGTTTTGTGCACCTTGATGGCTGTCTCAGCAAGGGCAGCTCTGGCAGAACAATCAAAGTTGCCTGCTGTACCTACAATAAGTTCTGCAATTATTAATTCAATTATGGGTAAAATTCCATCTAACCATTAACCCTGGGTATAAAACTCTGCTCCGCTCACGGAGTTTGTGGACTTTTGACAAATCCGCGTTCCGCGTAGAACGCAGAGTTGCCAAAAACTCCACCCGTTGCAACGGAGCCAAGTTTTTTTGTGTTTGCGTACCCGAAATGCGTTTTTGTGCACGTGGAATCGACTTACCAGGTGCCTGCGATCGCCGACGAGATTTCAAGAGCCGTTTGCGAGCACCACATGGTCCCCGAGTGTTTGCGATCGCGAACACGTCATTGAGGCGCGCCATCGGACTTCCAGCAGAAGTTTTGTGAAGAATGCGAAACCGAATGAGCAGAATCTACCGCAACTGCAATCTGGAGAAGGTTCTACCCGAGCAGCATCAAAACCATCTCTAAATAATGATTTGGATTAAAAAAACTCCTCAAAATGACATTAGGCTGTACTTTTTAAAAACTTTTTTTGATGATGAAGGGAGTGCCCCAGAGTCTCCAACTTCCTGTTCCTGTCCAGCAGGCTCCTCCCAGTGCTTTGTCCATCTCCTGGTCACTTTTCATTTGGATTTGGAGCTGGAATGATCACTCTTTGTGTCTTTTGCATCATATATCATTGGATTTGAGGACGTTTGAATTTGAGATTTCACAAGTAAGTTGGAAAATTAGTGTTGTTTGTTTGGGGCCAGGCACCTAGATTTATTTGTACTTTTCATCGTTTTTAAAAATTTACTGTGGTGGGTTGCCTGTAGTTTCAATAGGGGCCTAGTTGTTTCTTTGTAAACAATTTTTCTTCTTTTAAAAAGGAAACATGTTGCACAGTTCACTACATTTTCTACAACTTTTGAATTCAATTTGCAATATTTATTTAATTCACTGTGTAGCCCAGTAGTCTGCCAATAGGCCTTTCAGCCAGTTGGCCCAGAGCTACTCATGGGTGCATGAAACAACTGTTTCTGTGGTGTCTGTTGAATTTAAACATCATTTAGGTCATGGATGGCATTGGATTGAAATACAAAATGTGTTTTTGGGGGTATTTCACTTTTTTTTCATGTGCCTTTGTTGGATATGTGTGGTTGCAACTTGCAAACCTTTTTTAGCCCTGTGGATTTTAGTTTTTGGCATTGTTGCATTAAAGATGTGTTGTTTAGCATGCCTCCTTTGTCTGGCCAGTGTGTGAGTGTGTTTGTTTGTAATAGTGGGCCATCATTTGCCTTGGCTGAGCCTTCCCATGGGGCCAGGGGCCATTTTGTAAAGTCTGTGTCCATAGAGGCCTGCTTGAGTTCATTTTTTTCCCAGGCCTCCTGCTTGTTGTTGTTGTTGTGTCTTGTGACCATGTGGCTGGTGGCCATTTTGTGGAGGCAGTTAGTGTGCTTTTGCCATAGGCCTACATGTCTTTCCTTTGGTCCTCTTGGCTTATTGCTTCTTGTTGTGGTAGCCTGGCCAAGTGGCTGGAGGCCATTTTGTGAAGGCAGCCAGTGTGCTTTTGCCATAGGTCTGCATTGACAGTCTTCCCTTTCTTGTTGTTGTGGCCTGGCCATGTGGCTGGTGGCCATTTTGTGAAGGGGCAGCCAGTGTGCTTCTGCATTAGGCCTGCATGCCTTCTTTGTGGTGGCCTGGCCTTCTTGCTGGTTGTTGCTTTGCATGCAATTTTTCTTCTTTTATCCAGCAAAAAATGTAGCACAGTTCACTACATTTTCTAATAAATTTGCAATATTATTGATTTGAATTGATTCACATTGTGGCCTAGTCTGCCAATGGGTTTTCCAACCAATAGGCCTAGAGCTACTCATGGGTGCATGAAACAACTGTTTCTGTGGTGTCTGTTGATTTTAAACATCATTTAGGGCATGGGTGGCATTGGATTGTAATGCAAAATGTGTTTTTTTTGGTATTTCACTCTTTTTCATGTGTGTTAAATAAATGTCTTTGTTGGATGTATGTGGTTGCTGTAACTTGCAAACCTTTTTTTAGCCCTGTGGATTTTCGTTTTTGGCATTGTTGCATTAAAGAAGATGTGTTGTTTAGCATGCCTTCTTTGTCTGGCCAGTGTGTGAGTGTGTTTGTAATAGTGGGCCAGCATTTGCCTTGGCTGATCCTCCCCTTGTTTGTGTCCATATCAGCCTGCTTGAGTTCATTGTTTTCCAGCCTCCTGCTTGTTGTTGTTGTGAGTGACCATGTGGCTGGCAGCCATTTTGTGGTGGCAGTTACTGTGCTTTTGCCATAGGCCTGCGTGTCTTTCCTTTGTTCCTCTTGGCTTATTGCTTCCATTCATTGTCATTTGTCAGCTGCAGCTCCCTGAAGCTACATCCCACATGATGCACCATCACAAACTGTTACATCTGTATTTTTGTTGTTCTTCTTCATCTTTCCTATCCTTCCTGAGTGTACTGTACAGTACACCATGAAAGACCTTGTTGTTGTCAAAGTCTCACAAATGGCTGCACTGTATTGTTAATTGTTTTAATAACTGACATATTAAATATAATAATAATATTAATAACATTAACAAGTGTGACCACACACTAAGTTATATTATATTTGATTGTACAAGTAATTGAATCACAACACTGAATGCCACGTTTCCCTGATGTTCTTCTTGCTTCTTTGCCTTTAGGTGCACAAAAGAGGAGGAGACAACATCACAAATTTACTGCCAGACAGAAGTCCTGCTGCGCACGACGTCACATGATGTGTGACCACAGACATCTCTTCAACTTGCGCCACTGCGTGCTGCTGACATCTTCAAGATGGCCCCAAAGAAAGGTATCAGGTCCAGTACCAAGAAAGTTGCCAGTGAGAAGAAGGCACTGCCACTTACCACCACCGGTATGTCGCTTAAGACCTTTTTTGGGAAACCAAAAATAACGCCTGCAGCAGCTGTGTCCAGAGAGCAAGCTAGGAGCAGCACACCCACATCAGTGGACCCATTCCACCAACATAGGCCCAAGCCCATGTCTGTGGCAGAGGCAGCCAGTCTAATCAAAAGTCCAACGTCGATGAGCAGTGATGTTGAAATTGATTTATCGTTATTGCAAAATAGTATCCAATCAATGCAGGAAACTCAGATAAGTAGGCAACAACAGCCATAACCACCCCCAATAGTAGTTGTTCCTCCCGAAGTATGGGGCAGTTCAGGATATCAAGCTTCCTGCAGAGGAAGAAGAAGAGCAAGCCACTCTTTCAGAAGATCCATTGCCTCCCAGATCCCCAGCAAGGAAAAGGCGGGTTAGTCCATCAACGTCTAGCATGCCCCCTTCTGATGATCTAGACGCTTCTTGGAAGCCACCTCAGTCTGAGAGTGAGACAGGCCATGCGAGGCCATGCGAGGCTAGGGAAAAGGAAGGTTCCAGAAAGCCTTAGAGTTATGGAGGTAGATGTAGAAGGGGAGGATGATGATGACGAGCCAGTCATCATGGACGTTAGCCCCGCACCAGTGGAGACCGACATTACCCCATCCCAAATTGCTGTGAGGGATGTGGCATGGATACCACCTACACAGATACCACCAACACCACCTAGAGCTGCCATATTTATAAAGTCCCAGCAGCGACCTATATCCACCACAACACCCACCTCAGTAGAAGTAGGTACTGCAGAGAGTCAAACGTCAAACCCACCTACCAGTTCATCTGACATTGCAAGTGGCACCAGCAGCATCAGAAAGTTGACCTCCCCAGTTTGGGACTTCTTTTCGGTTAGCAGGAAGGAGGTGAAAATTGCTATATGCTCCATTTGTGGAGCAAGTGTAAGTCGGGATAAGCTTGGTACAAACTATGGTACCGGAGGCCAAACAACCCATTTGAGAAAAGACCACGTGATTCAGTGGGGCGCATCTTAGCGGCCAAAAAACTGTAACTGTTGTTGGTGGAGGGAATGAAAAAGATCCGATCACGGTGGAACATGAACAAGAGGGAGACATTTCTGCTGGTACTCAAAGCAGCCCTGTCCCCAGCAGTGCAGTGGTACCGCCCACATCATCATCAGCAACATCGCAATTTTTCGTTTTTCCATCTACAGGGCGGCCTTTACCGTGCGCTGTACTGGGAATAACAACTCACACTTACGATACCAAACCGCATTCGCCAGGCACCCAAGATTGATGACGGACAGTCCAAGGAAGGACCAAGAGGAATACAGAGATGCAACTCCCAATCTGGCAACAATATAGTATCATTTTATTTGATTCATTTTTTCTCTTCAATCATCATTACAACTGTGTGTTGTTTCTGTTTTCTTATATATGACTCATACAGATATTTTTACATTTTATTTGCTATCTTTCAAAGGAAGCCCAGTACAACAGAACATAAAATGTATGTAACTTGGATCTCTCTGGGGGCAGACAGGCAAGGCAATTGCATAATTGATAATATACTGCCCTGTACTAGTCTAGTACTACTCATCACGTCATCATCAATCATGCATGCATTTCCTTTATCTCCCTTAACAGATTAATGATGGTCGACTGCCAAGATGAATGTGGTTGTCCATGTGTAGTGTTTGTCTTTGACAAACCATTCCCTCAAATCCTCCTTCCCAACCATTCATCAAACCCTAACCCTCTTCTCCAGGGCTATGTGATTCCCGCCGCGGCTCGTGGTGGTCAGCTCGATACTCTGCTGCTCGGGCACATAAATGCTGCTAATTTTTGTGTGTGAATACTCTGCTGCTAATTTTACTGTGTGAATATCCCTGTTGTTTTAACTTTTAAAAATCGATTTGTAACCTACCTTGCACTGAATCTTGATCTGCTTCCAGCGCTCACTCACTTCCGTTCTCACGCTTCCGGTTAGGATTGGTCTAGTGTTTGGGCAAGCCAGCCGCTGCGCAGCAGGGCTGAGTGGTGGGGGAGGAGCTTCACCTTCATTAACGAAGCTGGAGCAAGCGCGCAGAGATTGTGAGTCCCGCCGCGGCTCATGGTGGTCAGCTCGTTACTCTGCTGCACGGGCACATAAATGCTGCTAATTTTTTGTGTGTGAATACTCTGCTGCTAATTTTACTGTGTGAATATCCCTGTTGTTTTAACTTTTTAAAAATCGATTTGTAACCTACCTTGCACTGAATCTTGATCTGCTTCCAGCGCTCACTCACTTCCGTTCTCACGCTTCCGGTTAGGATCGGTCTAGTGTTTGGGCAAGCCAGCCGCTGAGCAGCAGGGCTGAGTGGTGGGGGGAGGAGCTTCACCTTCATTAACAAAGCTGGAGTAAGTGTGTTTCACGCGCGCGTGCAGCGGGCGCGCCACAGCCGCGCCAAAGGCATGCCTAAGGCAAGCCCGTCTACGCCCGTCCGCGCCCGAACGGGACCAGGGACCAGAACCCCTGGCCCCCGCTATCAATACTCTATGAAGGAACTCGCGCTCCTAAATCTAGGTACGATGCCGCTTAATTACAGCGCAGCTAGCATACTCAGGACTGAAGGGCTCTTGAGGCCTCAAATGGGAATAGATAGCCTTCACTGTAACTGTACTATGCGCAAGCATGGTCTATCACGACCTGCTAGCCCATGGGGCCTCAAGCTTGCCACCCTTAACACCCGCTCATTGCAAAAACACAATCTCGAGGTGTTTTCACTCCTCCAAGATGATACCCTAGATATCTTAGGAATCACAGAAACGTGGCTTGAGGAGTCCTCTTCTCCAGACTTAGTGGCCACCCTGCCCCCAAAGTATGCTGCACTATGCCATAATCGACTTGGCAGCTCTAGAGGGGTGGGGTTGCGATCTTGTACAACCACCAACTCAAGGCTGAGACCCTCTGCGCTGAAAGCATTGAGGGGGCCGATGTGCTGGAGGGCTAAATTTCACACCCAGACAGCCTGCTTAGTGGTCCTGGTGGTTTATCGCCCCCGCAAATGCCACCCAGGTTCGTGGAGCTTTTACAGAATTAGTTAATGATGTTCGCTCACGGTACCAATGTATGGTGGTAATGGGGGACTTTAATTTCCACTGGACCAGATTCCCAAAAGCAGTCAGGCTAAGCAGTTGGAGGAGGCGCTAAGCTCTCTAGATCTTTGCCAATTAGTGAAGGAGCCCACTCATGAGAAGGGCCATACACTTGACCTGATTTGGACGTCTCACCCTTTCACAAATCCTATAGACATTAATCCGTGCCCCTGGTCTGACCACTATGTCCTTAGTGGCCTGTTTCCATTGCCAAAACAAGCCATCCATCATTTGCCGGAATGGAAGGTACTGTGGAGCTGGAATAAAATCAGTACCAGCGACCTGGTTGCCACCCTATATAAAACAGCTACCTCCTCTCCTATACAGGGCGACCTTGATGCAAAAAGTACTGCCCTGGGGATAAGGCTAAAGAATGCCATTGATGTGGTAGCACCGGCTCGAAGGGAAAGAATAAAGGACTCTCTTCCCCATGCTCACCCCTGACTCCCTATCCCTCCTAGCTGAGCGGGTAAAGTCAGGGTCCCCTGCAGACCCCTGCCCACCTAGAATCTTCAGGGCAGCCTTACCGGGGATAGAAAGCGAGGTGGTCTCGCTTCTCAACTCATCCTTGGAAGGAGGGTATGTCCCCTTTAACTTTAAGGAAGCTCGTGTTATCCCGCTCCAAAAAAACCAGGGACCGACCTGGGAAATTTAAAAAATTTCAGGTCAATCTCCCAACTTCCGTTCCTGGCTAAAGTGTTGGAACAACACGTGTTAAAATCCCTGTCCCACCACATTGAAGAGAATCACCTTCTACAATCCAACCAGGCAGGCTTCAGGGCTCATCACAGCACGGAACTGGTGATGCTGTCTGTGCTGGATGAATTAAGATTAAGGGCTGACAATAAAAAACCTTGTGTCCTGGTCTTGCTAGACCTCTCCGCTGCATTCGACACGGTCAATCATGACCAATTACTGTTGTGAATGTCGGAGATGGGCATCCAAGGCACTGCCCTGGCTTGGCTGACCTCCTTCTTGAAGGACCGTTCTCAGAGGATACAGTTGACCGACCATGTGTCTGATCTAGGGTCTCTCTCCTGTGGGGTACCACAGGGTTCGGTGCTGTCACCTCTCCATTTTAACGCTTACCTCCAGCCCTTGGTAGCTGCACTAAATCAGATGGCGTGTCAGATTTATAATTATGCGGATGACACCCAACTCATCATCCAGATAGATAATGCTCCGACTGCCCACACAAGATTTCAAAGCATTCTGAAATTTACAGTCAACTGGATGACGGCCAACGATCTTAAGATTAACCCTGATAAGACAGAGGTGCTGGTCATTACCTCAGACTCTAACCCTTGGAGGGACCTTTTTTGGCCCCAAGAGTTGGGCACACCCCCAGAGCCAGCCATGGTGGTTAAAAGTCTGGGCATTAAGATTGATGCCAAGCTCTCCATGATCCAGCAGGTATTGTCAGTAGTGGGAACTTGCACTGGCATGCTGAGACAGCTGCGAAAACTGGCCCCACTTCTCACTTTCAACACGCTTAGAACGGCAGTATCAGCTTTGATATTGTCACGACTGGATTATGGCAACTCCCTTAACTTGCTGGCCAGACTACAGGTCGTCATGAATGATGCCGCCAGATTAATTTTTAGAGTACCCAGGCGAACCCATGCCACCCCCCTCCTGCGTCGGTTGCACTGGCTTCCGGTTAAGCAGAGAATACAATTTAAGGGCCTCTGCATCGCACACAAAGCTGTCTACGGCCAAGCCCCTAGGTACATTAAGGAGCGCTTCGTCAAATATACCCCAGCTAGGATGTTGCGGTCTTCGGAGGGCAACCTCTTGGTTTGCCCTCGCTTTAAACTGACCTTCAAAGGAGGAAGAGCCTTTTCAACATCTATTCCTCAAATCTGGAACAACTTGCCGGAGAATGTACGTAGGGAACACACACTGCTTCCGTTCAGGAAGAAGCTAAAAACAGTGCTTTATGCTGACGGGGACTAATTTAATGAAGTTCCGCACCTCACTTGCAAGGGCTGGATTCCTCTCATAAGCGCTTAGAGACCTGTAGGTGATAACGCGCTCTACAAATCACAATTACAATTACAATTACAATTGAGGTGTGACTAAATTAAATTTACACCAATTATTGATCACACACTTGCTGGGGTGGATGTGGTGAAAGCAACACTAACTCAAGGCAGGGCGAGGTTTTTCTTCTACTCTAAGTATATATACTATAGCCACACTGGCAATATATAAATTAGATTCCCCACCCATGCACAGTATTCGATATTCAAATTTTTTCCAGAGGAACATAATCCATCACAATATAATTGCTAGCATCAAGTCATCAATCATCCTAGTTCCTGCACTAAAGGTTACGCAGCTGCTTGTCCACTTCATAACTCAAGTCGACTTCAGTTTGTAACTTGTACTACGCTAGCCCTCCATTCTGTTTTATTTTATTATAGCATTGCTTATCATCATGGTTTCTTGTTTGGCAGTCTTCTTGTGTACTGTACTTCTACTACTGGTTCCCTGGGCTCCCTCAGGTGACTGACTGTCTCATTTTCTTTTTTGCAAAAGCTACGGTCAGTGTCTACTACTACTACCACCACCATGGCACCTTGGGAAACCAAACCATCACCATGCAGCCATCGCTTCGCCTATAAAGTATAAACATCAATCACAGGTAAGAGAAGAAGTGTGGGGGAGGCATAATGTATATTCTATGGAAATTAATTAATTCACACACCCACACCCTTCCGTGTCCATAGGGGTTTTAGTTGCAGAGTGCATAGACTAGGAGAAGAGAATGACAATACTAGTAGGACAAATGAGGTACCACATATATCTGTTGGTGTGTTACACTATCGGCAGATTTCAATCAAAAACTGGCTGAGGCCCTGCAGCAAAGGAAACAGTGCAAAGTAAAAGAGTAACCCCCCCACAAAAGATGTACATCATATGTAATCTAAAATGTATTCCCCTAACAAATAAACTAGAATGAAAAAAAACCTCAACACCTGACCCACCCCTCTCCCTAACCCCAACAAATGTCCAGCAGTAAGTCCAATTGTCCATAAATTAAAAAATCAAAATGTCCATAAAAAAAACCATTTTCCCCAATGCCCAATTCCCACCCACCAAAAAAAAGATTACAAAAGGGGCAAGGATCAAGACGCAGGTCTAGCAGCGGTGCTCGCTGGGTCTTCCACTCTAGGGTGTTTAACCGCTCCTCAATCCTGGCCTCTAGGCACGCCATCTGAAGGAGCATGCACGCTGAAATTTCTTGCATGAACAACAGGGGTGGGCAGCAGTGTTTGAAGTATGGTGGGTGGCTGCCAGACCACAGCGCCGTACCACCGGAGGCACTGGGGGGCCTGGCTAGGGCCCGGGGCATTGGAGGAGGCTGCAGCTGCTGCCTCCTCCTCCTCCGCCAGAACCACCGGCCACCGATATTCATCCCGCATGGCCTCCAGCTTCCGTTGCTGTGCCCTGGCTGCTAACTCCTGCCTGTTGGGTTGTTGTGGTTGGAAAAGAGCAGCTATATCAAGAAAAAAAAGACAATTGTAAATTAATACTCTTAGGAAAACAGTAACACAAAATGATACACATAAAATTATAGTGGCACATTAGCACTAGCAAGCACAGTACATAACAATAGTGGTATTCTCCCACTTCCTCAGCCACTAACATTTGTGTGAGTTTCAGGCATTGCTAGGCACTATGGAGTAGACAAGTATTCTTCCTCTCTCTCTTGTTTAGCTAAATTAACCTTGTAGGCATGCCAGCGCAGTCAGCTTGCGCCCTAGACAGAAATACTTGTGTCGCAGTCGCAGACTCACGTTACTTTACTACTGTCTGCAGGTGGGGCAGCTGTACTACACAATTATCTATTTTTCTATTATGGCCATAGTGACAATTTCACTATCACCCTGACTACTACAACAAGGCAGATGATATCTGATTACTAATATGAATGATGATATTCGGGGCGATGTGAGGTACTACTATTATTTGATTGTGTAACCATGCAGCCGATAGGCCACCCATAGCTGACAAGGTCGAAATGACTAAGGTAGGGAGCGAGACTAGGCCTCGGAGTCGAAGGGAGGCGATTGATAATGGGTGGGTACATACATACACAATATATATGTTGTGCTTGCAAACTACTGTGAGTCAAGGGAGTATTCTGAAATACAACCTTGAATCAAAAACCTTGGAAAAAAACAGTCCTTGTTTCTTCCCAGCGATTTTTCCATTTATCATTCAATTGCTCTTCTAGCATTATTTTTTTATTCTAATCTTCACCCATGGCTTTGCTACTCTGGCATGGTTTATTTTTCTTTTACATTCTCTTAATCCAGTCTCCACCTATGCTATGATTGAATACCATCCAGGCATCCATCCATTCAAAGTAAACATGGCTATCATTCTTCTTAATCTCAACAAACCTTTCACCAACAACATACATTTGTCATTTTTTTAATCACCACCCATGCGTCCTTGCTTGCCTTTGAGTTTGGCACATCAAACCCCCTGGTGGATTCCTTTCACCCATACAGTTTTCCCACCCCGGCAGGCATCCTTTCTTTCACCTTTCACCCATCCTTCAACCACCCATGCATCCTATCAGCCACCTATGCATCCCAGGCCTCCTTCCTTCACCCACGCATCCTTCTCTGCCAGCCATATATTGCATGATGTCACCCGTCCTTCCTCCTTTCATCTTGTTTCCCTTTTCGTTCAACCCATCCATCAAGGTCGTCTGACTCTTAGTTTTCTTCATATAACTTTCCCAGCTGAGTTGAAGTCAGATAGAAGAGGCCATTAGTTACTCAACTCCCGCCGCTAATGCTATTGCTAATGCTAAGTAAAGGGTATCTTCTTCAAACGTTGTTCACAGTAACTTAGTCTCTCACAACAGTGCAGTGTACAACCTTGCAGCAAGTGTATTGTCAATAAGTAAGGAATATAACTTACCACCACCCACCACTGCTGCTGGCTCACCCCCTGCAGCTGCTGCACCTGCTGCTGTCTCCTTACTGGCGTCGCCTTCGCTGCTGGCCCCAGCACTGGTGGTCGGTTCGCCTAGAAAAAACAGTGCACGTTTTTTAGATGCCATGTACGCCTCCCCCTATTTTTTTTTTTTCACAAGCAAGATTGAAAATACAATGCATACATACACCACACACATCACTAGTACAAGTCGGGTACTACAGTAGAGTAGACAGTATATCCTATCCTATCAAAAATAATAGAATATCTAGTTGGGCATAACCACACAAGAAGAGGACAATCCAAAGGACTGGACTCAGTGGCTAGAGCTATTGGTGAATCTGAGTTTTTAAAAACAAAAAGAGTGGCCAACTGGGCGGACATCGGACATGAGGTCTCCTCTCTCTTGGCTGGAAAATATAATGGTGCCCTCCTCCTCATACTTCCTTCCATCCATGGTGCACGGTAATCCGTTGTTCACCATCAACTGCTGCTAATAATAGTACTAGGCCTAGACGTGAAAAAGTAAAATACTACACCACTTTGGGGTGTCCAACGTGACCATCATTTTATTTACTGATTGAGCATGAGAAAGAAAGTAAAAGAAAGCCTTCTAATCTCAACAAACATGCATCGAGTACCTTAGTTGGGCATGCAATCTGCACAGCTGAGTAGTAGTACAAGTAGTAGTAAGGACCAATATGTTTTCTGAGTCTAACAGTAGTACCACCACTAGGCAGTGCACAAAATATAAGGAGAGAGGGAAAGATGACTGAAAAACCAGAATAAAGCAATCTACAGACAGACTAAAAGTACAGAGTCAGAGGCAGTTAGATTGGATGTAATAAATAACTTGGTAGGTAATGCAGGGGTAACAAGAACTTAGAAACAGATAGATCGAAGAAGATTTGGTAAAAAATAGAATTAGGAAAGGCCCCGGGCTGCACCCCTTCCGGGCGCCACCTTCCGCAAAGGAAGGCGGCTCCTCCTCTTTCCCTGGGAACTGGAGGAAGCACTCTTCATAGTCTTGCCCATGGTTCTGGGGGCGAGTTTCAGAAAAGAAAATGTAGGAGTAAAAAATTAAGTCAGGAGATAAAGAAGGGAAGTAGGAAAAATAAAAAAGCAAGTAATAGAAAAACAGAACAAAACGCAGTAAAACACACAAAAAGTAGAAAAATAATGCAAAATATACACTTGGGAAGAGAAAGGGATAGACATTAAATAAAAAAGATCAGAAAAAAAGTTTTAGGGACAAAGGATTTGAAAGATATTTAGGGAGGATTGAAAAACAGGCTCCAGAACCATAACCAGACCTGAAAACCAAGAAGGCCACGCCCATGTGCGACCTTGTGGTGAAGTTTGCGCAATATTTCCCCCGAACAGGCAATCCGCGTTGCCGAACGTCAGAAACGTCTTGCGCATGCTCGCGGAACTCCGCGTACCGTTGTGGAGTTTTTTTGCCGCTTTGCGGAGTTCCGCGTGGTGCAGCTAAGCAAACCCTGCGCGGGCTTACTAACCGTGAGAAAATTCCTTTTTGATAGCCCAAAAACATAGATCAAATTGAAGCTGTGTTTCCCCTTATGGGACCACAAGACAAGCAAAGAATATTGATTTTGTGCTTACCACATGGGATAGTTCCCCAAATAGGAAACTTTAACACTTGGGGCACAGTCTTTGCTGCAGTCTATACCATCACGCATGGCACTCCATCTATATCAGTCCTGATGTAGAGGTGTTAAAACAAATACAGAACGAACATGGGACAGCTGCTGCCCTGGATTTGTGCAGGAAATTAATGGGAAACTTTCCCGTGGTCTCCTCAATGATTCTGTCAAACATTAAAGGTGAAGCAGCATCATTGGCTATATGCCAGAGGCTCACGCAGGATGTACCAGTCAACCAGGAAAATGAGCTACCTATAGTTATTGCTGAAGTATGCACTTCTAAAGGTTACAAAGATTTGTGGACCAGACCCAATAAACCACAACTTGGCAATCCAGGTTCCAACAAAGAGACTGCCAAGCAGAACCTGGAGTTTGCTTAAAAACAATGGGACAAACCCAAACCTAAAGAAAAAGCTAAATCTTGAGTAGGTTCTCCGCCATTGGAGCCTTCTGACAGATGCTATAATTTGAGAGATCACACACAATTCAAAGCACCTGATAGGTATCAGTGTTCTGATACTCATCCTTCTCGTTCATTTCAGGACACAATATAAAAACAATATGAGAGAGCAGGGCATTCTGAGCGCAGACAGGAAGAGTACCTGAAACTGAAAAGGGACTCACAATGCTCATCTGACATGAAGATAAAGAAGGAGTAGAAACCTCTGCAATTACAGCCCAAATTTCAGAAAAAGAAGGTTGTGGCTATAATAGCAAACATGCCACAAAGACTGAGAACTCTCCTCCTCGACCGAGCAGCAGAAGTTACTATAGTGCACCAGAAACTCCTGGAGTTTCTGAGAGCGGCAGCAACTTAGCAATATGTTACATTTAAAACCCCAGGCATGTGTGTAGCCCCTCCAGACATATTATATAATGTGAATCTACAAATTGAGGGCAACATAAAGCACACAATTCGGGTCTTATTCTGGGAAAATGTAACATTATCATACGACATGCTCTTCAATTGGCCCCTGGAGTTTGCACAGACATCCCCACAAGGTGAGGATGTAATACTACCATCATTTCCTGCACTTGTGCCTGATGAGGTCAAACAAGCCTATGCAACAGAATGAGCACAATCCCTACCTTTATATCGCTATCATGTTTGTTGGGATAAGTACTCTCCTTATCATGTAATACCCATACGGTGCAGCCCACAAGTGCAGCCACACTACCCAATAAAAACGGATGCTAAAGCATCTGTTAGAGAAACACTCTCACAATTAGAGTACCAGGGAGTAATTGAACCCTGTGTCTCCCAAATGAATAATTCTCTTTTTCCTGTCTTTAAGGTGGGTCATTCATGTTGTATTGGCTTAGACTACAAACACTTAAATAATGATACACACATTAGCAATACAAAATACACACAGTACCACACTTATAAATACCATAGTCTGTAAAAAAGTATAAAACAACCTTGGATATTTCCAATGTTTTTTTTGCCAGAATATAGCACCTGAAAGCAGAGATTGGACTGTCTTCTCTGTGCTAGGCTTTCAGAGTCACTTTGCTCAACTCCCTATGAGGTATAAGAACAGTCCAGGACTCCATGCGCCCCACATTGTGTCAATTCTACATGGTATTGACTCAGACACATTTTCCTATGTAGATGATATCTACCTGAAGGATGATGAGTTAATCACACTTTTGGCCAGAGTGGATCGCTTAATATTGAGATGTACTGAATATGGTTCAACTTTAAGAAATCTCATATAGCATTTCTGAGTGTCCTCTTTCTGGGATACGAACTTACTCATGAGGAAAAAAGGCTTGCACCACACTTCCTTGAGAAGTAAGTTCTACTACAACCACCAAACACTCTTCGGAAACTGCAATCCTTATTAGGAGTCCATAATTTTCGCACAACATACATACCTGATTATGAACAATGCATTAAATCACTAGATTAATTAATTCCTCATGATTTTTCCAGTTCACATTGGACATCAGAACATACAGACATACTCAGATACCTACAATCTCACTTACATACATATGTCAATATAACAAACCTGGTCATCTGTATAGTCGAAGGTGCCATTGGCTTTACCTATGTCACCTTTAATGCCAATTGCATATAAATCACATTTATGTTCCAGTGCGGAAATGCGTTTGCTGCGGTGCAGATGGCTATACTTAAAGAAAGACCACTTACACAAGGGAAACGCATTACTGTGGTTACTCCCATTCCTGCCTTAGAGGCTGTCACAAAAGCAAGTATTCCAAATGCTAAAGCCCTCCATCCTAAATGAATACAATGGGTTACATCCTTAACAGCTACGGATGAAGTGCCAATCCAGGTGGTTTGGTCGGACCATTTTCTTATTCCTTTTACTCTTAACTTGGCAAAACCTGATTTGCCTGAGAGTGTCAGATACTTCCTAAAGAGGAATTGGAAGAAGCTGACAGCCGAATGCTTAAGTCCAATTTTGTTAGCCAGCCATCCGCCTCTATCTTTAGACCCTAATGTTAATACTTTGGCTCTACATAATTGGATTGCTGCCGCAGTAGAATCTACGGCACCAGCCAAAATGACTAAATCCATGAGCAAATCGCCCTCTGCTCCATGGTTCTCCGAGGCGCCTAGGGCTATGAAAAGCAAGTGTAAGCACTTGGAACGACAGTGGAGGGTGGATTACGATGCTTCTGTCAAAATGACATATAAGAAATCTTTGAAGGTACTGCACAAATCCATGAAGGAGGCCAGGAGAGATCATATTGCTAAGAGTATTGATAATTCCGATAAACCGGGCAAGGCTATCTTCAAGGTGGTCAACTCTTTTCTCAAACCTCGTGAGCTGTTAATTGACGCCCAACCCACTCTGGCACTTTGTGAGAAAATCTCTACTTTTTTCGATGGTAAAATAAGCAAGGTCTATAATTCCTTTTCTGCTACGACTGCTACGGTTAAATCTGACGTGGTAGCTAGGAAAGCACCCTTGCCTCTCCTCTGAATTCAATCCTATTTCTCAGAAGGAAGCATTGTCTGCAATCCAGGGCTGCAAGTCAGGCTCGCCGGACGACCCGGCCCTCCTAAACTATGGAAAGAGTTGGCAGATTCCACCTGCGAGGTGCTGTCCAAAATATGGAACAATTCCCTTTCCTTGTGCATCTTCCCTGATTTATAGAAGCACGCCACTCTTCTTCCACTTAAGAAAAAATCCAATGTGGATTCTGGGGAATTGAACAATTACAGACCTATCTCTCTGCTGTCAGCCCCTGCAAAAATGCTGGAAAAGGTAGTGCAGCAGCAATTGGCCAATTTCATCGAGAGCCACAATATCCTGCACGACACCCAATCCGGTTTCTGAGCTGGGTTTAGCACAGAGACAGCTCTATTAGAGGTAGCAGATTCAATTAGAATGGCATTGGACTCAGGGGCATCAGCCATGCTGGTGCTCCTGGATCTTTCAGCTGCATTCGACACTGTTGACCATTCTATACTGACTCAACGGCTTTTGGACTGTGGGGTGAATGGCACAGCCCTGGCTTGGTTGAAGTCTTTCCTCCACTTGCGCACGCAAAGGGTGGCCCTACAACCGTATCAGTCCACCCGCAAGCATTTATGGTGTGGGGTCCCACAGGGGTCGGCCCTAAGCCCACTGCTGTTCAATATATATCTGGCCCCTCTATTTACTTTGATAGCCAACTGGGGAGTTAAGGCAATTTCTTACGCAGATGACACCCAGTTGGTTTTCCCTTTTAAGGATCAGCCCGAAGACTCTTTTAAGAACTTTAAAGGCTGCTTAAAAGATATTGCAGGCTGGATGAATAACAATAAACTTAAATTGAATGCAAACAAAACTGAAGTGCTGTTTTTTGGCAAAACCCAGCCTCCGGCTGCTGAACTGTGGTGGCCTGTGGAAATGGGCTCGCCACCCGCGCCAGCGGAATGCGCTAAATATTTGGGAGTAAAATTGCAGGCTGATCTATCCTTCTCTGCCCAAATTCAGCAGGTTACTTCCGCCTGCTTTAGTAGTTTGAGAAATTTGCGTAAGTTTATACACCTGCTGCCTGAGAGCTGCCGTCGGACCGTAGTCCACGCCACAGAAACTGCTCGCCTGGACTACGCGAATGGCCTCTACATTCGTTTACCGGCTTACCTTGTTAGGAAACTCCAAATGGTCCAAAATGCGGCTGCGAGATTAATCAAACGTGTTCCTTTCCGGCAACACATCTCTCCGCATATTAGAGAATTACATTGGCTTCCGGTAGCCAAGAGAATTAAATTCAAGACCTTGACCCTTGCCTTTCGGTTTTTCCATGGTACGTGCTCTTCGTATCTGAAACAGAGACTGGGTGTTTATACGCAGACACGTGCTCTGAGATCCAACACCCAGAAATTACTCTGCACTCCACGAGTGAAGAAATCCCGACTGGGTGGCAGATCTTTTATGCTTGGGGTGTCCAAATTATGGAATTCCCTTCCGAATTCCTTGCGTCAGATCTCTTCTGAAACATAATTCAAGAAGGCAGTTAAAACGTGGCTTTTTAACCTGGCCTAATCTTATGTGTCCTGATCGTTGCTTGCCGCGCGCGTGTCACTTGTCACTTTAGCGCCGGGACACCTCTTTGGAGGTAGCTGTTCGCGCTCAACAAATGTCGGTATTATTAGTATTATTATTATGTAGACTTCGTCTTTAGAGACACAAGAATTCCTTCAATATGAGCATGTCTATCCCATATCCAGCACTATTTTGTCTCTTGAGCAGTTTAGGTATGTTATTTACAATGATGGTTCAACCCAACCTGCTATAGGGAACCAGCACCAATATTTGGCGGCGTGCACCACCGTTCATGGTGTGATGTTGGATGGAACATTCCAACCACAAAAAACTCACATACAGTCCTTCGGGAACTGCACTGCGCAATTGACTGATCTAAAAGCATCGCTTCTTGCACTAGAACATACAGATCCTGCATTCCCCACATTTATAGTGTGTGATATGTATTATTGTGTCCAATCTTTTAATGACAATTTGCATTATTGGCACCAGAATGGATTCAAAGATTCTAAAGGCAACACTATAAATCATACATCGCTCTGGGTGAAGGTAACCCCGGGCCCAGTACTCCGCTCCGCCAGCGAAGTTTGCGGAGTTTTACCACCTCCGTGCTCCGTTGGGAAGGCGAAACACCGGAGCGGAGTACAAGGCCAGCCCCTTAATTAAAATTTTTTTAAAAAGCACTTACCTTCTCTTCTGCCTGCCCTCCTCCTCGCCGCGGTGTCTCCCTTCTTCCGTCGTCCTCCTCCTCGCGTCCCTGTACGTATTACGTCTTGTGTGAACTGATCCTTGAGGTCTGCCACCTTCACCTAATCCTGGGCGGAGTATACAGAGTGGTGCTCCGTTTAGTTCCATGGAGTTTAAAAAAACTCAGTGGAACTACGCTCGTTTCTTGCCCGGGCCCACAAAAAGGATTACAAATCTTTTTGTCTCCCTTGTCTCCCTTCTTCCGTCATCCTGCTCGCGTCCCTGTACATATTACGTCTTGCGTGAACGCAAGAAACAAGGCGTACCTGTACGTATTACGCAAGACGCAATACGTACAGGGACGCGAGGAGGAGGGCAGGCAGAAGAGAAGGTAAGTGGGTTTTAAAAAAAAAATGTTTAACCCTTTTCGTGGGCCCGGGACGGAGCGTTTTTTTTAAACTCCGTGGAACTACGCGGAGCACCACTCCATATAATCCACCCAGGGTTAGGTGAAGGTGGCAGGCCTCATGGATCAGTTGCCACAGACTCATGGAATTAATTCATTGAGTCATCACCGTGTGGGAACACACATTGTAGGGAATTCTTTGGCAGATGAAGCGCCAAATCTGCAGTTGCGACTGCAAAAGTTGCTGCGACTAGTCATAGCTTTAATGCTACACACAAAACATTCCCTTTGTTACAATTCTATGGGTTGCTGATTGTGTGATTCCCGACAAAGACTGCAGATTAGCCTTAATGATAGTGGCGCATGAAGGTTTTGCTTCTGCACATGCAGGGGTGGCGTCCACGATTTTGTTACTACAGCAACTTTATTGGTGGCATGGCTTATATCAGCAGACCAAGAAATATGTATTTTGTTTTGACATTTGTCAACAAATTAAAGCTTCTACTGTATCTCGATGACCACTTGTTAATTTCTAACAAACACTTTTGCTGCATTTATTTGGACCATTGTGGTCCTCATAATTTGGATGGAATATTTAAATTTATCCTAATTACAGCAGATTCTTGCTCAAGGTTCCTCTGGGTGTGGCCACGATGTTCGGCTGACGCTTGCACTGCTATTAAAGATTTGCAAGTCTTTATCGGAACACATGCATGCACTACATTCCACTCGGATCAGGGCCCTGCTTTGGTCTTGAAAGCATAGGGAGGGACCTGGCCTGGCAGTTCGGTCTGGACTGTTCCCATGGGGCACAGGGTCAAGACTGATTTGCATATGGCTGGATCCAAACTGGGGTGGCGTAGTGGGCAAAAGAACAATGGATTTAACCCAGATCTTTTGACTGTGGGAGGATGTTTGCATTGTCAGCATTCCGTCCATCATTTGTTTGCTGTAACTCTTGGTCTTGAAAGCATATAGGCATTTTATGTCTTCCCTGGGTGTATAGGTGCATTAGTATTCTCCATACCGTCCCAATGGAAATTCTGTTGTGGAGAGGATCAAGAGTGACTTAAATCAATCCTTAACAGATAGGGTATTAGGTACAGGATGTAGCTGGATTCATGAAATGAAATGAAAAAGAAATTTATAAAGCGCAATACAATTACCCGAGGGTGTCAAGGAGCTAGCTCATCAGGTGACAAAATGCCAAAAAGGTCTTAACACAGTATCAAAGATTGAATAGCCACGTCTTTAATGCTTAACTGAAGGCCAACAAGTGAGTTTCCTCTTTTAACTTCTGTGGAAGCAAGTTCGGGAGTCTGATCGTGCCGACCAGAAAGCTTCTCCCACCCCAGGAGCTTTTTCTGAACCTGGGGATCACCAGATTGTGCACGTGAGCTGAACGTAGATGGCGAGCAGGAGTGTATAGTTGAAAATTCAGTTTAAAAAAGACAGGCCCTATGTCATGAGTAGCTTTGAATGCTATACAGAGAGCCTTAAACTCGATCCGTCTTTTACTGGTAACCAGTGTAACTCTTTCAGCGCCGCAGAGGCAGATTTGTGTTTAGGAATGTTCAGCAAACAGCTGCTGCGGCATTTTGCACAATCTGAAACTTAGACATTTCTTCCGGAGGTTGATGAAAAGACCGTTGCAGTAGTCGGCTCTGGACAAGATGAGAGCCGAGACCACTAGCTTCCTTAAATTAACGGTGATAAATGGAAGGATCTTTCTAAGTAGTTTTAGTATATAGAAAGATACAGAGGTGACCTGGTTTACATGGCCCTCAAAGGAGAGCATGGAGTCAAAAGTGACTCCCAGGTCTTTTTACCTTGTTTGTAGGGATGGGTAGCGTGCCCAACTCCGAAGGCCACAGAGCAGGGGACCAGAAATTAGTGTTGCTGCCGAAGAGTAGGACCTCGGCTTTACTGGAATTCAGTTTCAAACAATTTGTGGCCATCCAGTCCCCAACCTGGTGAAGGCAGGTGTAGAACTGTGCTGCTGTGTCTGAAGGCGAGCCTGTCACTGAGACCACAATATGGGTATCGTCAGCATAGGAGATTGCTGAAAAACCCAGAGATCTGATTAATCTTGCCAGAGGGTGGGGCTCAATGATGATCCCTGTGGGATTCCACATGGCAGTGTGAAATTAGGTGACTTAAATTCCGAAAGAGCCACAAACTGTTCACGGCAGTCAGAATGATCTTAGTAACGTAAGAGCTTTTCCTTTGATGCCTATTCTCTCCAGGATTTCCAATAGTTTTTTATGATTGACAGTGTCGAATGTGGCAGAGAGGTCTAGCAGCACAAGTGCTGCGGAACCTCCTGCATCGACTGTCTGCCTAATCTGTTCAGACGCTGAAATCAGTGCCAGTTCAGTACTATGGTGCTTTCTGAAGCCAAATTGAGTGGCTTCCAGAAAGGCATGTTCCTCAATGTAGTCTGATAATGCCACATTCATGGCTTTTTCGACCATTTTTGCAGGCAATGGGAGCCTTGAAATTGGGCGGTAATTATTGGGATCTGCCCCGTCTAGGTTTGCTTTTTTATGAGAGGGAGAACAGATGCCAGTTTCCAGTTAGTGGGTAATATGCCTGAGGAGAACATTTGGTTAAAGATGGGAGACAGATGGGAAGCAATTTATATGGTGTACACCTATATGGTGTACAAAGAACACTTAATAATCTTCCTAAATGATCTCTGGGTAGCCGGACACCATATGAGGTCCTTTTTAGCAACAAAATGTACGTTCCAGACCTTGATGATCTAGACATCATGGCAGCAGCCACATCCTTTGACGTAAATGATCGTTCTGCTGTCTTGCAGGATTTGCAACACTTCCATGATGGCCAATCAAATGAACAGTTGAAGACATCTGTCTCTTCAGGAATCAAGGAGCAGCCATCACATTCCAGTTGGATTCCATGAATTGTGGATCACGTTTGAGAAAAGGTTGCGGAAAAGAAGGAATTTGGCCGATCGTACTTTGCACCAGTATTAGTCCTTGGCATTCCAGGTACAAGAATGTAATGTTGTCACTGCTCGCAGGTTCTAAAGACAATCGCTTTGTCGGCATTGATCACATCAAGTTGCATCATGTGGCCAATTCTAAACAGCAGGCCACAAAGAGTACTTGGTAGTGCCCTAACTCGTTTTGCAACCATACTGGAAGTGCCTCTACAGCTTGTGACCACCTTTAAAGCTGTTTCTTTGCAGCTGCGGTGGGGGGCATAGAATTAACTTCAGTTAATTCCTAGTACCGCTACAAATGCCAGCCATACGACAGAAGTATGTACTGTACTTGCTGCTGCATCACCTGCACATGATGTTTATACTGATTCACCCCATGTGGAAACTACCAGTTCTTGTACTGCACTTGTGGCTCCTGTTTTTCAACAAACTGCTTCTGGTTATTATGCAGGATCAGATGATTTTTCAGCCAACTCTTTTGACAGTTCCACCTACACTCCATCTACACGGGCCTGTGTTTTCTTTTCATGGCTGAAATGCACTTATGTGGTCCCACCTTGGATATATGTTTGGATAACACCTTCCTTAGCTTTTCTATTTCTTTGGATTGGATTTGTGACTGTTCTTTTCCTACTAATAAATGGCCATTATATTCCAGAACGCTCTGCCATAGAACTGATCGACGAAGTGTTAACGCCTCACTCATCTTTACATAAACTGAAAAGAGACCTGTCTCTTGTGAACATTTCAGCTGTCCCAGTAACTGATGGAATTGTTTGGGATAAAGTTCCCTATGATATCTTCAGCCCTCCAGAAATACTGCAGATCCCTTACGTTTTCAAGGTGTCTATGGTTGATGGTATTGCTCCTGGGTTACATTCTGATGATTGGGTTGTTGACATGCTCTCAGAGCTGGAATATTATACTATTTTTGAAAGTGAAGACATATCTAAATTCTGCTAATTTTTGTGAAATGTTCTATTATCATCATTATAGACATCAATATTTACATCGAGCTAGTATTCAACACACAGTTTTTAATTTCACTCATTGGGAATATTGGCCAACTCCCCCACAAGGGAGCTCACAAACATATAGGGATGAATTCACAAATTTTTCTGGACATGGTTCATTAGTCCTGAAATCTTTTTATTTTTTAAACTCGTCCCCTCACCAGCAAAGAAATATATGCTGACACAAACCAAGCTAATATATTCAGATTTGTTTGTCAAACAATTAACCTTGTAAGGCTATGAGTATTGGAAGGATACCATTGAAATGAAATCAATTTGAAGTACAAAAAATTGGCAGGATCAGGGAACAGATATCTTATTTAGAGCCTGCTTAATTCCGACAAAAATGATTTTACTAAATGACACAATTCAACAGTCCACTTGTCTAGGACTTGCTAATATTAAAGACATAAATTTGCCCAATTTTCCTTTCCTTGCCTGATTTGACAATTGGCAACATTTAACAAATTACACTGAAGAACAGCTCAATACTATGGTGCAGAAAAGTACATTTAACTCCATACTTTCAGGTCCAAATGGGTGGTTTTTGTGGCCAGTGGACACAAATGGTTGTTATGCACGTTTTTTTAGTTCCACCCGGGGTTTTAGGCAAGCAGACTTGACCCTCGTTATTCCCAATCTCACCACTCTGGGATTGTCACCACCTATTCGGTAGGGAAATTGTGCCAATAATGGTTGGAACATTCCACACTATCTGCAGTAAAAATCTTTTCCTCCTGTCGGAAGACATGGACCTATCTGATTTATTGTTGGGTCCTATGTATCCGCGTTCAAAAAGATTTAGGGGCCGATTCCGATCTCGGCCGGTAGGGCACCGAATCGGATTCGGCTGAACCGGATCCGATTCGGAGGCCTTATTCCCGACCGATTCGTACGTGAGTCCGGCCGAACGAGTACGATGCGAGCGCGTGCAAATTCGCCGTCCGACTCGTACGCCTGTCCCAACCGCACCGACCGACTCGCACGGATGCGCAGCGCACCTCGCAATGGAGACGTTCCCCGGCCGGGCAAGTACGATGAGCGCCGCAAGCAGTCCGACCGACTCGCGCCATCCGGCCCGAAGAAGCAGTCGGAGCCGTACTTTGGGGGTCCGTGTTGGACCCCCCTGTACGCGTAGCCACGCGAGTCGCACACAGGGGGGACCCATGGGTCCCCCTACCTGTGCGTGTACGGCGCGAGTCGCTTCGCCGCGTACACACTGTAGGGGGCACCCTTGTCCGCCTCGCACCCATTGAGTCAATGGAAGCCCGCGTACGCGTTGTACGACAGGCTCCCATTGACTTCAATGGGAGTCCGACCGACTCGGGTCCGATGGCATACGTGCGCATCGTACTCGTTCGGTCGGGCTGCTAGGGTCCGATTCGGTCGGAAATCTCTCCGGGTCCGGCTCGGTCGGAGAGATTTCCGATCGGAATCAGCCCCTCAGTTTTGCCACATATAACGAAATTTGGAAATTGTCACAAATGGAAGCTGCTGCACATTTAAGACAAATTGATCAAGATAATTTGAATAAAGTACTTCCTGTTGTTGATAATAGTATTAGCATGTGGTGTTCTTGCATTAATTCTTGAATAACATTGTGTCTTCTGTTATCGACACTATGCAAAGTATCATGTCTTTACTATACCATGGGCAAAGTCAGCTTAGATCTATTATGCAGTTTAGTTGGACACTTCAGGTCCTCAAAAGTGGCCGTGTGCCATGGTGTGACCTAAATTCTATGCAACTATTCTTGCCTTTCAACCCGAGACATAAACGACTCCCATTCAAAATACTAGAGACTCCTTCAGTGATGTGGTTATTATAAATGGCGTGATATCTTTTCTAATTTCCACATTCCAATTTACATCCTCTATGAAGCATTTCCCAGTAGTTAGATATGAAGTCCTGAGAGGGAGCTTTATTTAGGAGTTGTGGTCACTTCCATTTTTTTATAGATGTGAGAGGGCAGACAGAGAGGTATTCCTGAATGCAACTCTTCTGTGGGCGACTTACTTGTTTGTAAAGATGTTACCATTCATGGAGCATGTAATACTTCTGTAGTGAATTTGGCCTGTTTTCTAAAAGGAATACCAGCCCCTTCAATTCTCCCCCTCATTACAGTCCTTTCCAAATGCAGCTATTTAAATTTAAGAGACCAAGACTGTTGTGGGATGAAGGCCAGAATCCCATATGTCATGTCAGTTTCCCAAAAAGGGACCTGCTGTAATAATGTGCTTTTTCCACCTACGCATGCGGTTCGGTTTATTGTGGCCTTCGATTTCAACTTTGAAGGCAAACGTTAACAAGCTAATCCGACTCAAAGCCGTATTATTTCAAAAAGATGTGGCATTACATCTGCCCGAGAAATGTTTGAACTGCAGGATGCAGAGACATCCAGTGAAATACAGTCCTTGTGAAGCGCAAATCTTCCATTACATTTCGGCAAGCTTGTGCATTGAATCGTTTATGCTTCCAATACCGCCGGAATAGCACACTTTTTTTAAACAATCAGGACTGGCTTAGTCAGTGCCTTCCAGAAAATATTTGGAGTAATACTGGACTTTATACATTCCCTGTTTTCCAGTATTTTTGGAGGAATATGCCTCTTTATTACGCTTGCCGTCACCCCACATGTTGTTACAACGCGGTCGTTATAACAAAGCATACCATTACTCCGCAAGTCGTAACAACGACTTACGGAGGGGGCGCTGGATGTTTGAATAGTATAATTTACTATTCCAACTCCAGTCTGTGTGGACAGTAGGGAAGGTGTTGGATTTTAAATCCAACACCTTCTCCCCCTCCGCAAGTCATTGTTACGCCTTGCGGGGTATTGGAATGCGTTGTTACAACGCGGTCGTTGTAATGACCGCGTTGTAACATGCGGGGTGACGGATTCGTAGTAAGGGCTGTTTTCCTTTTGGAGGCATACCCTTGCTGTTATTCCTCATTTGTGGCATTTTGGTTCTATTTTTGCTACTCCGCAATGGATGTTCTGTTTCGAAGCCCATTGGAATTGGAACTACCACCCGTCCAGCTGTGTCGTGAGTGCATGATACGATTCTTGGGCTGAGCCGGACTGGTAACGAAAAGCAGCCCTGGCAATTTTCTCGAACCAGCCCCTGGGGAAGCACTGGAAGCACCTGGAGGCTGGAAATGCTTGCTTGCTGCTTTTTTTTACTGGGGCCAATATTGCAGCACTGCTGCAAAACCGGCCTCCGGGAACAAAACCGGCTCCCATGCTGCGAAACTAGCCCCCACCCTTCCAGCCTCCCAGGGAAATGCCCGATGCCCAGTACTGCCAGTCAAGCCCTGTTCTTGGGAGAACAACTGCTCCAGGAACTGATCACTGGCTGGTCATTATCACTCTGACCCGCCTGGTTTACCTGCATACAACCTGTGTTTTTTTGCCTGTGGTACCCCTTTGAGCGGGCACTTGATGTTTGCCTTGAGCTGCAATCGCCTGTTCCTATGGATATGAACCTGTTGATGAGTCTGATAACAACTCATTTGGGAGTTGTCCCATTAGCTTGCAGCTGCTTCAAGATGCATGGTATGAGCTGCCCCCTGCTGGGGAGATGGGTGCTTTAGCAATAGGATTTCTGAACACCGGCTCTAATAACATGGATGCAGGACAATAGACTACCTCCTCAGTGTCAGCTGATAACGAGGATCATGTCTTTTCTTTGGGGCTTTTGAATAGGGATATTGTGGAATCATCAGCCACGGAGACTGAATCGGTTCTGCATTCTCTAAATATTGATCCACCTAATTTGGCCCCCTTTTTAATTCATGTTTCATTTTCTTTTATGCTCATAAATTTCAATATTATGCTTATTAGGATTGCATTGAATTTGCTTAGCTTGTGTTCTTTTGTTATTTTGTTAGTCGCTAAGTTACTTTCCCGAGCAAGGAGGGGATGTAGTGATTTCCCTTCTGGGCCCACTTTGGTTTTCCCTTAGTTTTGCATATTAGACATTTAGGCTGCCTTTGCTTGCATAGCCACACATTATTTTTGAATTCTGTGATATTATTTTAATGATACGCTGTACATGTTGTTTTGTTATTTAGTGACTCTTCTTGGAATTCAGTCTGCACATTCCGTACAAGGCCATCTAGAATACATAACAACATGGTGTAGTGTTTTCTGCTCGGTCAGCAACAGCTCCTCACATTCTAGACATAACATCATAGCACACCTGCAGCTTTCCAACACTGTGTCTTGGCCCCCTGGGGGTAGAGAAGAGAAGAGAATTCCGACACAGAGACCTGTTCTGGAAAGAACGTCGGCACAGCCTGACATGCAACTTGGTGTAACCTGAATTTACAGCAATGATGCGGAACACCTAACCACGTACACCAGGTTGGAGTCTGCTGCTAATCCCAGATATCACTACTTTGCCCATGCTCACATAATGAGAGCAGGCCTAGACAGATATATCATTTGCCATGGTTGGGTTGGTTATTGTATACAGGCTGCTAGTAATACTGATTACATTGCTTAGTTTTACTTGGCTATTTATTGCAGCAAATTTGCTTCACAATAGTTTCAATAAATATATTGTAAACTTTCTTGGTGTCTTTCTGTTGTTTACTTTGGACATGCATGAGAGGAGAAACAAAAGGTGATTATCTGTTTCCATTTTTCCCTTGGGGACCAGAGGGTCGTGTTCTAGGTTACCAAAATCACCTGTTACTCTGGGAAGGTTAGGCTTCTGGTGAGGCACTGAGAGCTAGCTAGGATTTGGGCCAATGGGTATTGACTTGTCATCCCAAGGCACAGTTCTGCTTTACCAGCAGAATCCATGCGACAATGTTGTGTGCTTAACTCAACCCTGGGCCTACATCATGTTAGATTGTAAAGCTGTGCACTGTGTTGTATGCATGTGCTGGGCGTATGTGTGCCTGTGAATGGTACAATACATGGAAGATTCTGGGTTCCATTTTGGGGGACCCATGGCTGACTGAAGGAAGAGGAATGCCCCTCTCAGACAGATTTGTGGATTTCTGCATTCCTGTGAGATGAGTGGGAGTGGGATACACACTGTAGGAAGGAGAGCCAGGCTCTACAGCACACTTCAAAGGGTGCTCTTTGATTCAAAAAGAGATCACTGGAAAGGGGCCTGGGCACATCTCAGAAAGGAGGTGGAGCTGATAACAGAATCATAAAGAGTAGGGTTGAGGCCCTGGGGTAACCATTTGATACACATATCACTGTGACTGACATCCAGGTGGGAATCTCTAGTCGCTCCATGGCCTGTATCGCAGGACTATCAGATTTTGAGTCATTCATGCTGTGTCATACTGCTTTTTGGAGTAGGGCAGATCATAGGGGAGGGCACTTCAAAGAGAAGCAGACCCCCAAAACAAACTTTAAAGACTCAGACCCTAAATCACATTTGGTGACTGGAAATGGACTATAAGAAGGGGAACTGGAGGCCCCCAAAACTGTCAACTGTCAAGGAGCCAGATGGGTTGTGAGAGGAGGGGAAGCTCTGCAAGAGTACTGCCTTTGACCATGGATGGAGGTTGAGGCCTGCCAGTCTCCAACTGGGATAAGGGGACATCACCTAACGACATCCAAGACCACCTGCCCATGGAGCACCGGTGCCTGCCTGCCTGCCAAGTCCAGTGAGCCCTGTGAGAAAAGGAGAGAGCTGGAGGGAGAGAGGTCCAGTGTGGGATCCTGTTGAGTGGATCCCTACAGTGAGGTATGAGGAGATGGCTGATACACTGATCGGGTCATTATCTATATGAAGCTTCAAGTCGGCAACCATGTATGCCAGAGTGGGCCGCCGTGAAGTTGGCCATGAAGTTTGCTGCACGAATTGGGCTGTCACCCATATGCGATGCATAAGTCAGCAACCTTCTTTGCCGATCGGGTCATCGCCTTTGTGCAATGTGTAAGTCGGCAACCCTCTATACCAGAGGGGCCTGTTGTGAAGAGGGACCTGCTGCTGTGCCGATCTGGCTGTCACCTGAGTGAAGAGCATTTGTGGTGAACCTACATGCCAGAGGAGACCATCAGAGGAAGATAAGGATTGGAGCCTTGTGGATGCCATCGTCGTAAGGAGAGGCCGCTGCGATGACCTGTTGGGGTCTGAAACCCCATTGAGGATTAGAACCAGAGGCTGCTGAAACTCCCCGCCCCTGGGTAGACCAAAGGAAACATACTGTTCTTTTGGAGAAGAACCGAGGACACCCAGCCAAGGACCTTGCAGAACCACGTGTGTGCAAATCACCTGAAACAGCCGCTGCAGCCATCACACGCCAAGAGAGATGCTCTTGGAGACTCCTTTTGGACAATCTTTACTGGTTCGGGTAAGAGTGAGTGAAGGGTCAGAAGAGCGCAGTGGAACTTGCCTGCCCAATAGCACTTTGGCACTGGAACACGTTTGAATTTTCTTACAAGAGTCGTAGTGGGACTCCTGAGACTCGGACTGCTAGTGGGGCCTAACGCAAATGTCACCTATAGAGAATGGGGAATAAACACTACATCCAGTGAGAGGGAAGTTAGTCTCAGAAGACTGCCATTAAGACACTAGAGCCCTAGCCTCAGGGGACCATGTGTATTATTTGTATATGCCATATTTCTCTTTGTGGTCATATATAAATGCTGCTTTTTCATAAAATAAAGTATTTAACTGTGTGCCTGTGTTTACCATCTGTGTCTGCCTCTCTCCTCGAGAAGCCTTGGACTGATTGACCAATGCTACCACTGAGAGTCAAGTGCTAAAGGGGTACTTGGCCCAGTTGCTCAGGATTCAAAGTAGGTCAGGCCCCAGGACATCAGGAGTAAAAAGCTCTATCCGCCATGGTTAGGCCCAGTTGCTCCAGCTATTTACAAAAATACTAGATTTATAACAAGGAATGCAGGTTTCCAAGGCACCCGTTTATTCTCTCTGATGCTCCACCCTTCTATACTACTGTCATGTTAGATTCCTCTCTGAAGTGTTGCTTTTATTGCCCCAATTTGGGCTTCTTAATTCAACCTTCAGAAGAAGTGTGGAAATTAAAAGTTCTCCCTTCAGCATAGTGCTTCTGTTGTTAAATTGCTTACACTTTAATTAAACCCAAAGGGAAAGGCATATTTTCCTTGCAGTGATTCCACATGTGGTAAAACGCCCTTGTAGTTCAAACGTGCATACCATATTTGACTAATTTAAGAAATAAGGTCATTACACAGCTTCTTTAGTGCTGAATTTACTCTCAGCTTTGCATATAAAAAAGTTTCTCTTGGTGTCTTCTTAAACATTAAACAGAGGGGTTGGATGTCCTTATTTGTCAGAAGATTTATATTCACTAACAAGTTTTCTTGTAGCCAACTACCACACTTGTGCTATTAACCCATCACAATGGTTCTTCGGTTAAACTGCTTTTTTTTGTGTTGTGTAGTCAGATGCACTGAGGTTGCACAGCACAGTACTCACCTAGCTCCGCCACAATGAGCTTATTGTTTAGGAAAAGAGCAACTGTAAGTTTAGGATGTTATCCTTCACTATGCTGCATTTACTGACAAAAAAGCATGGATAAGAATAACAGAGTAGCTATGTGTGAGAAAATGCCCCTTTTGTGTGGTCATACCCATTTTCTGCTTAATTTTATATCTAACTTTTAGACTCTGCACATGGAGGCACTGACGTTCACTGCCCAATGTATGTGCTCTGACTCCTAAAACATGTAAAAATTGTCAAATCCATGATTACCTTATTTAACTTTCCTATAAGGCCATATTGTAACAGGGAGGCCTCAAGGGTAAGCAGGTGAATCTTTGCCAGCCCAGAGCCTGAAAGTGACACTTTCTAAAAGGCACTAGATTGGAGCATCCAAGTGCCAGTAGAATAGCTAGGGCCCTGTTTCCTGACAGTGACATCTGTCAGTGGCCTCCGTTGGTTGCTTGTGTTTGTGCAAAGCTGACCCTAACTTGGGGACAGAAGTCTGACCTGAGAGGCACGATGAGCCACATTACCTTGTTGGTCCTGATGTTATTATCCTCCTGCTGGGATGCCTTGGTGAGTAGGTGTTTGACCTATCAGAATAAGGGTAGTCTCCAGGCAAACATTTTGCCTGTCTCCCACGATTTTTGTCTGAAAATTGTTTTAGTTGGCCCTAGGACTCTGTGCACTTTACCACTGCTAACCAGTGCTGAAGTGCTTGTGCTTATATGCCTAAACATTGTAAAATTGTTTTAACTGCCAATTCGATTGGGCAATCTAATCCCTTTGCCAAGCCTTAAACTCCCTTTTATTGAGTATATGTCACCCCAAAGGTAGGCCCTAAGTAGACCATGGGGCAGGGTGCATTGTAATTAAAAGGTAGGACATGTACTTTTACATTTTACGTGTCCTGGTATTGAAAATTTGCTGAATTCCTTTTTCACTAGCTGGATGCCTACCCGTCCGTTAGGATAACATTCAGATGCCTTATAAGTGCTAACCTATGATTGGGGACAGATAGAAATTTCATGTTTGGTATCTATGAAATTATAATTAAAAATCCTCTTTAATGTTAAAGTCCTATTTTAAATTACAATTTTGAAAATGTCAGTTGTGAAAAGTTGGCATTTTTCCATCCTTAGCCATTTGGTGCCTGCAGCCTCCCCTGGGTCACATGACTAGGTGTATTTGGCAGTTAGGAACTTGTTAATTCCTACCAGACAGTCACACAATAGAAGGATTAGGTGTGTCTGAATGGGCCATCAGCTGCCTAGGTAGGGGGACGGAGATGGGCACTGCCACACTTGCAACTGAATAGGCTGTGCTCCACTGTCATACAAGGGGCTTGTCACCACTGCATTGACTCTCCAGCTAGCTTGGAGCAAGTGTAGGAGAGTCAGGCAATTCTAAGCACTTCAAATAGAAACTTCAATAAATTCTACCACATCAAGGAAGGAAACAGTTATAAAAATAGGGCCCTCAGACCAACTCCTTACTTCACTTTCTCGACCTGCGGATGGACTCTCAGAACCTGCTGTGGACATCTGTGTACTCCACAAAACTGCTTTCCTGCACATGGAAGGACTGATTTGATTTGATTTGAGGGGGCTTATAGAGTACAACAAATGCCTGAAGGCGTCAAGACGCTATAGCCGCAGATAAAAAGGTCCACCACTGAGAAGTGTAACACACTATCTGGCAAAAAATATCCTATAACATGAAAAGCCAGGTCTTTAATGCCTTTCTAAAGGGGGAATGAGATCTGATACCAGTCAAGTGACTTGGCAATGAGTTCCACAGTCTCGCTACCACAACTGAGAAGGCTCTTCCTCCCCATTTCTTCTTTTGAAATCCAGGCACTGTCACCAGATTAAGCTGAGCTGAGCGAAGATTTCTACCAGGGATGTAGCTATGAAACATAGCCCTGAACCCTGCCAGGCACATCTGATAGAGGGCCTTGTGCACTAAGCAGAGGGCCTTGATAATTATACGTTTTCATACAGGGAACCAGTAAAGGTCATGTAGTCCCTTGATCACTGACTGCCATTTAGGAATATCCAAGGTAAGCCTAGCCGGTGTGTTCTGCACTAGCTGTAGTTTAGCTTGGGTGCTCTTGTTGGTCTCCAAATGTAGGCTCCCACCATCTTGAACCTGTACCTGGTCCCAGCTTGAGGGAATTTTAACCCCCAAAGTGGTGCCCGTCCAGTCCTGGACCCTTGGTTGTGTGTTAAATGTGCCCAGATAGCCAAAATCCAAAACTTGGGACTTAAAAAACATTTTTGGCTAAAGATACTCTGAGAACCGAGGAAAGCCAGGGACAAACCTGCTCGTCGATCCACCTGCAGTGCATCGCCGGTCGGCCTGACTTCGCAGTAGCTCGCGCTACATTCGTCTCTGCAGCAGGAAATCCTGTTCAAAGGTCCTTCTCCACAGGTGTCCGTCATTCCGCTGGGGTTTTTGACTTCCATAAAAGTGACTAAGTCTGAAAGTAGAAATCTTCACCATGACTTCGTTCAGCGGTTTCTGGCGGCGACGCTCCTTTCTCGGACACCGCCTGCAGCCTTGCTGCACTGAACTTTAATTTTCAGAACTTTGTCACAAGAATTTCTTCTAAGTCTAAAGGCAAGCACTGACAGGGCCCAATCCATTACTTATATCCAACCCGCGCTCAATAGTGATCGGCCATATTTTTTGACTTTGACACTGTCTCATGCCGCTAGATTTCTGTGATTGGCACTTTGATCTTTTAGGAGCTAGTATTTACTAAAAATGTTTAAAATTCATAATCCGGTTCTACTGACTTGATATTTGTTGTTTTTGTGTCAAATAATTTATTAAAATGTACTCTTATTTTAAATTGTTGTGGGATTTTTCTTGTGTTGCGTTTCCACTTTATTACTATGTGCTGCATAAATACTTTACACATTGACTCTAATTTAAGCCGCTCTACTTTTTGTGCTAAGCTACCCAGAGTTAAGCGCGGGTTAATTTAGTTACTTTTTGTGATTTACCCAGCCTGGGATTGTGGCTGTTGCTTGACTACGGCTAACACTCCAGGCAACCAACAGCCCAATTTCTCACAGTAGGCTCATGTTAGCTTTATACTAGGTGGGGTCTGCAGATGAGAAGGTTTCCCTGTGGACCAGATTAGTGGCTGATACTGAGCTTGACAGTGTGACAGTACTGTCAAAGGCAGAACTTGAGGGTAGGTCCAAAACTGATGAGATAGTCCTACTCCTCACTGGGAATGGACTTGGCAGTAAGATGCAATGCTGCCTACACAGAGGGCTGTGCCTCTTAAAATAATGAAAAGTGTCAAGGGGATGGCTATGCTCTTTGCCTTTTTGCTAAGGACAGTCTGTGTGTGAAAATGCCCCTTTTTGCATGGCCCGATGTTTTCTGCTGAATTTTATTGCTGATTTTTAGATTCTGCACACTGGGGCACTGCTGCCCAGTGCCCCGTGTATATGCTCTGACCATAAAGCATGTATTTGCTAATCATTGATTGACTTATTACATTTTCCTATAAGGCCATAGTATATAGAAACAGAAATTCGCCCATGGAATGGAAAGTTGAATGTCACCTGTAGACTGCAGCACTTATTGTGACATCCACTAGTGTGACAAGGCAAACATTACTTCTGACGAATCACTGACATAATATCGACAGACACAACATCGACCTACATTTTTATCGACACAAAAATATCGACGACACTAATATCGATACCCTATACTTAATTAAAAAATACACTATTATCGACCCCAAAATATCGGCATCCAAAATTATCGATTACAGTAATATCGAACACATAATTATCGTTATCTAAAATATCGAACATCCTTTAAAAATATACATGTCCAAAATATCGATCACAATAATATAGACCGCATTATTATCGTTTTTGTAAAAATTTCGACAACTCAAAAAAAGATAAAACACACAAAATTAAACACCATAAATATAGTTAAATAAATAAACATACACTGCACATAAAATACAAGCAAATACATAATTTTAGAAAATAGTAAAACATATCTTAAAACATTAAATGATAAATACATTAATAACCATTTACATTTTATACTTACATTATGTACACACATTTTTTAACATCACATATAATATTATACACATTTAAATAATTCAACAAATGAAAAAAAAAACTGACTCTTAAACAATAAATATCAACCAATAAAAACACACAATATTAAAATGAACCAATGAGGTTAACCAAACAATTAAACAAACACTATATAAAGAAGGAAAACGTATTCTTATTTTACACCTTAAACCAAAAACAATAAGGAAGCCGAAACTCTGCCGGATTTCTACCAAAAGCAAGGACTTCAGCAAAGAAAAAACTATTGCATTCTTCAAAAAGTAAGTAAATTACCATCTATAAAATAACAGTAATACTAATCTTCATAAACTAATATTTATCATACTCAAATAATTAATATATATCTTTTTTCTATTTATGTCTCCTCTACAGATAATTCTCAAATCATCAAAAAAATAACAGATCACCTCCTAAAACCATCTTGCTAATAAAGTAAGTATTCAACAAAACGTCTTTTAAAAGCATGTAAAACACCAAACCAAACCCCAACTCCATCCCAAACACCCACCCCACCCCATAGAAATTTAACAAAATAAGTAAAAATATGTTTTACTCTTCCTACAGAAAAATCCACAACTTAACAGGATTCAACAAACAAAGAAAGAACATCTCCATTTAAAATCATCTCAAAACCAAAATTGTAAGTATATTTATAAGAATGTGTATTTATTAAGACATAAAAATGTATAATATTCATTTTAATAATTTTATTATACATTTGTTGTAGAATTTACCACATCACATTGACCGAAGGCGCCCAATATATAACATCCCAAAAGGAAAGTTTTTGCTATGTTACATGGGGTATGTCTGTACCCAGTAAAAGCAAAGTGGACTAAAAGTTAATTGGAAATGTAGCAAGTAGTATTCAAATAAATGTTATGGTCGGGCAACAACTAGAGAAACAACTGTTTTGTATACAAGGGAGCATAACCACCCTCCAAATGTTACTGAAATAGACGTTAGGAATGCCCTTGATGACATTAGAGAAGCTAGCACTAGCTCACAGAAACCTACCAGTCAAATACTGAAAGAAATGCTGCCTACAGTACCTAAACATGCTACTGGGCAAATACCCTCTATTTCTTCATTAAAAAGAACTATAGCTCGCACCAAAAAAGCCACAACAACTACCACACTTACTCCAAAAACTTTTGAAGAGGTGGTAATTCCCCCAGAACTATCTATAACTCATAATGAAGAACCCCTTGTTCTCTATGACAACAAATGCAAAGAGAAAAGAATAATTATGTTTGCTACTGCAAACAATTTAATAAAGCTTCAACAATCAGAAACATGGATGATGGAAGGGACTTTTAAAATCTGTCCCAAACCATTCTACCAATTATACACTGGCCATGCCCTATATCAGAACACCAACATCCCCATTATCTATGCCTTGCTACCCAATAAACAAAACTCCACATATATGGAAATACTAACTAAAATTAAACAAGAAACAAATAATTATTTTCCACAGAAAATAATAATAGATTTTGAGCAGGCAATGATAACTGCAATTCTAAAATCCTACCCACAAACATCAATCCAGGGATGTTACTATCATTTCAATCAGTGTCTATGGAGACACCCTCAGAAATCAACACTAAGGGGGTGATTAGGATGGCGGGCGGACTTTAGTCCGCCCGCCATCCTAGTGGTAACGGGACCGCCCGCCTGCCATGCGGTGGTTCCCGGCACCCATATTATGATGCGGCCGCCACCAAGGCGGTCGCATCTGGCATTGTAACATTGCGGCAGGTGCTGCTGTCAGCAGCACCCGCCGCAATGGTAGAATGCCATGTTGTGCATTTCCATGCACAGCGTGGCAGGCACCACGCGGTGCCTGCCACCTTGTGCATGGAAATGCAGGGGGGTACCATGGGTACCCCCCAAGTGCACCCCCCACACCCCCGGGGGCCCGCAATGGGCCCCCAAAGCAATTCCCCACCAGCCTTTCCATGGCAGCATCGCCGCCATGGAAAGGCCTTAAACCGCACGCATCCTAATATGGATGGCGGTGCCTGCTAGGCACCCCCACCATATTGTGGCCCAAGTCCGCCCGGCCGGCAATCGGAACGATTGCCAACCGCCGGAAAAACGGCAGACGCACTTTGCGTCCGCCGCGATACCCCTGCCATTATAATGTGGCAAGGGGTATTACTCGTTACGACGGCTCGCCGGTGGCGAACGTTACGCCATCGTAATGCCCCCTAAGTGTAGAGTATGCGACAAACAGTTCATTCGCATACCAAATAAAAAAACTTATTACACTGGCCTACGTCCCAGTAACTGACGTGGCCGAACATTACAACCTTTTACTAGAAAGTCCTTACTACTAGCAACACAAACAAAAATTAAGTCCCTCCTAGACTATTTTGAAGATACCTGGGTGGGAAGACTCCATAGATCAGGCCATAGGAGACAACCAAAATACCAAATTCCATGGTGGAATGTCTACCTTAGCACACTAAACCAAGAGGCAAAAACAAACAATGCTGTTGAAGGTTGGCATAATGCCTTCCAAGCATCAACAGGACGAGGTACACCTACTCTACACAAACTCCTACTCTCCCTCCAAAAAGAACAGAGCTACCAACAGCTAAGAATAGAGCAATCTGTTACACAAATCAGGCCTAAACTATCCAAACAAACTAAGCAAATGTTTGAATACCTACAACAACAAGTCAAACTATACCCTACAGCAAAAGGCCTAGAATACTTAGCAATAATTGCCAAAAGCCTACTCTAAACTCTCAAAGCAGTGTAAAATGTATAATACTTTTCTGTTTAAAATATTAAAATGCATACAAAACTATTTTATTTTTTCACAAAACTAATTAATTTGTCTAATATATTTTTATTAATAAATAAATATATATAGACACATTAATTAGATATTTGAAAAAATAAACAACAACAATAGTAAATTTCATAATATTTCCCTCCCACAATAAATAATTAAAATAACTTACCGTTTCCGTAGCTGTAGACAGAAAATCCCACATCTTGTAAAACAATCCAGGTAGCTCATAATCCAAATAGATTAAAAAGTTTACCCCCAAAAAATGAAAAAATCCAACTGTTCCAAAAAGTAATCCTCGGTCTGTAAATCCACAATCCAGAAACCATAAAAACAAAAAAAAAAGTTTTAAAAAAAAGAAATGCTCCATGAAAACCCGAAAAATTAAGGAAGTGTAAAATAATTATTAGTTACTAAAACTAATGTACACTTCCTTAATCAAAAACGCAATCTTCCGAAAACCGCCACTTCTTTCGAATAAAACCTTTTAAAAGACAAACAAACATTCCCACCCACACAAATATACACATAGGGGCCGATTCCGATCTCGGCCGGTAGGGCACCGAATCGGATTCGGCTTAACCGGATCCGATTCGGAGCCCTCTTTCCTGACCGATTCGTACGTGCGTCCGGCCGAGCGAGTACGATGCGAGCGCACGCAAAATCGCCGACCGACTTGTTCGCGGGTCCGAAGCGCTCCGACCGACTCGCACGGACACGACGCGCACCGCGCGATGGAGACGTTCCCCGGCCGGGCAAGTATGATGCGCGCCGCGAGCAGATCCGACCGACTCGCGCCGTCCGGCTCGAAAAGAGCAGTCGGAGCCGTACTTTGGGGGTCCGTGTCGGACCCCCATGTACTGCGTAACAGCGCGAGTCGCACACAGGGGGGACCCAAGGGTCCCCCCTACCTGTGCATGTACGCCGCGAGTCACTTCAAGGCGTACCCACTGTAGGGGGCAACCTTGTACGCCTCGCACTCCATTGGGTCAATGGGAGCCCACGTACGCGTTGTACGTCCGGCTCCCATTGACTCAATGGGAGTATGACCGAATGAGTACGATGCGCACGCATGCAATCGGACTCGACCGACCGACTCGAGTCCGATTGCATGCGTGCGCATCGTACTCATTCGGTCAGACTGCCAGAGTCCGATTCGGTCGGAAATCTCACCGGGTCCGGCTCAGTCGGAGAGATTTCCGGCCTGAATCGGAATCGGCCCCATAATATACAATATAACAGTATTACAAACATTATACACACGTTAATAAGACATATTCTACCATACTTTAAATTTTCTAAACTAGGCCTCAAAAACTAACGATACATAAATCGTCAAAACCTAACATAAGCATAAAAAACGCCATAGCTTCTAAAACCTAACTGTACACACACTAACTGCAACTTAACTACCTTAAAAATGTAGTTTTAATAAAGAAAAGTAATCTTACCTTGCTCGACGTGAAGCAGCTCCCAACCGCGACGTTCTCCCCTTCGAAATAACCCAAAACAACCGCGAGCGGTTACAAAATACAAGCCCCAAACAAATATGTCAGCTTTAAACATATAAAATAAATGCAATTTAATTTAAAAAATGTTATGATGTGATATAAAACTTAGTATCATCTGTAATTAAAATACTACAATTTATATCTTATTTGTTTAAATGTATTATAATTTTTGTGGGCATTGTAAAATTATAATAATAAATATTATAAAACACATAGGGGCCGATTCCGATCTCGGTCGGAGGCGCACCCAATACCATTCGGTCGGGAAAAAAGCCATGCGAAAGCCTGTTTCCCGACCGATCCGTACAGCACACCGAACGAGTAAGTACGATGCGCACAACAGCACAGAATCCAGCCGAGCCGTACTCACCCAAACCAGGTCCTGTTTTCCGACCGAGGCGAATCCGGAAACGCTGAATCGAGTCGCACGGAAGGGAAAATGCAGCTCCGTCCGGCCGAACAAGTACGATGCGCTTCCCGTACGCGCCGAACCCGTCGCTACGCACGGCACGTCAAAGCATCCGGGAGAGGCGCACATAAGCTCCGATTTGCGCCACAACACGATCCACGGCTACGAGACGAACACGCCAGCGACGAGGACGACGCGAAGCGACGAGGACGACGCGAAGCAACGAGAAGGACGAACGACACGAACCAACCATGAATCCCTTCGTCCCGATCATACCAATATTCTACATTTACTACCGGAACAGGCACGGACGCGTACGGCGCAGAAGGTAAGTCAGACACCAACCACAAAACACATACAACACGTACACGACACATCACACACACACAGAGGGATGCAGAATATACTTACACCAGCAACAGCAGCACCTTAGGGGCGGGATGCCCATCACCAATGCCACATATGCACACAGGGGCCTGAATGCGCACCACCACCCCTACCCAGGGGGCAGGATGCCTACCACTACTACCACCCTGAGCCAGGGGGAGCTGGATGCCTACCACTACTACCACCCTGAGCCAGGGGGCTGGATGTCTACCACTACTACCACCCTGAGCCAGGGGGGCTGGATGCCTACCACTACTACCACCCTTAGCCAGGGGGGCTGGATGCCCACCACTACTACCACCCTTAGCCAGGGGGCTGGATGCCTACCACTACTACCACCCTTAGCCAGGGGGGCTGGATGCCCACCACCACCCTTAGCCAGGGGGGCTGGATGCCTACCACTACTACCACCCTGAGCCAGGGGGCTGGATGCCTACCACTGCTACCACCCTGAGCCAGGGGGCTGGATGCCTACCACTACTACCACCCTTAGCCAGGGGGGCTGGATGCCCACCACTACTACCACCCTTAGCCAGGGGGGCTGGATGCCTACCACTACTACCACCCTTAGCCAGGGGGCTGGATGCCCACCACCACCCTTAGCCAGGGGGGCTGGATGCCTACCACTACTACCACCCTGAGCCAGGGGGCTGGATGCCTACCACTACTACCACCCTTAGCCAGGGGGCTGGATGCCTACCACTACTACCACCCTTAGCCAGGGGGGCTGGATGCCCACCACTACTACCACCCTTAGCCAGGGGGCTGGATGCCTACCACTACTACCACCCTCAGCCAGGGGGCTGGATGCCTACCACTACTACCACCCTTAGCCAGGGGGCTGGATGCCTACCACTACTACCACCCTTAGCCAGGGGGCTGGATGCCTACCACTACTACCACCCTTAGCCAGGGGGCTGGATGCCCACCACCCCCTTAGCCAGGGGGCTGGATGCCTACCACTACTACCACCCTTAGCCAGGGGGCTGGATGCCTACCACTACTACCACCCTTAGCCAGGGGGCTGGATGCCTACCACCACCCTTAGCCAGGGGGCTGGATGCCTACCACTACTACCACCCTGAGCCAGGGGGGCTGGATGCCTACCACTACTACCACCCTTAGCCAGGGGGGCTGGATGCCCACCACCACCCTTAGCCAGGGGGGCTGGATGCCTACCACTACTACCACCCTGAGCCAGGGGGGCTGGATGCCTACCACTACTACCACCCTTAGCCAGGGGGCTGGATGCCCACCACCACCCTTAGCCAGGGAGGCTGGATGCCTACCACTACTACCACCCTGAGCCAGGGGGGCTGGATGCCTACCACTGCTACCACCCTTAGCCAGGGGGCTGGATGCCCACCACCACCCTTAGCCAGGGGGGCTGGATGCCTACCACTACTACCACCCTGAGCCAGGGGGGCTGGATGCCTACCACTACTACCACCCTTAGCCAGGGGGGCTGGATGCCTACCACTACTACCACCCTTAGCCAGGGGGCTGGATGCCTACCACTACTACCACCCTTAGCCAGGGGGGGCTGGATGCCTACCACTACTACCACCCTTAGCCAGGGGGGGCTGGATGCCTACCACTACTACCACCCCCACTCATAGGATGGACAATGCATGACACAACCAGCACACCACAACCTAGGGAATGCAAGAAAAAGACATCCCCCCAACACCATGACAAGCGTGTGTAGACTGTGTCAAATGCCTACAACACCGAACATGACTTTGAACATACAATGTGACCCCCTAGCACATGTGCCACACATATATGTGTGTGGCACCCACAATGCAAGCAGGCCATGACCATTGTGGCAATGGGGTCCAAACCCCCATCATCACAGTGAGCAAAATGTAAGTGTGGGGTCCATAGCTGAAGCACATTTTGAACATTGTGGCAATGGGGTCTAAACCCCCATCATCACAGTGAGCAAAATGTAAGTGTGGGGTCCATAGCTGAAGCACATTTTGAACATTGTGGCAATGGGGTCTAAACCCCCATCATCACAGTGAGCAAAATGTAAGTGTGGGGTCCATAGCTGAAGCACATTTTGAACATTGTGGCAATGGGGTCTAAACCCCCATCATCACAGTGAGCAAAATGTAAGTGTGGGGTCCATAGCTGAAGCACATTTTGAACATTGTGGCAATGGGGTCTAAACCCCCATCATCACAGTGACCAAAATGTAAGTGTGGGGTCCATAGCTGAAGCACATTTTGCACATTGTGGCAATGGGGTCTAAACCCCCATCATCACAGTGAGCAAAATGTAAGTGTGGGGTCCATAGCTGAAGCACATTTTGAACATTGTGGCAATGGGGTCTAAACCCCCATCATCACAGTGACCAAAAGGTAAGTGTTGACAAAGAAAGAGGTGCAACTGCCAAACTGCATGGATGATTCCTGGTCACAGAACAAAAAACACATCAGTGGCAAAGTAGTGTATGTGTCCCATTGCAACATAAATTGGGTGAGCCAAATACTGCAGTGCAAATAAGACATATCTTTGGCCATGTGCAGACAAACAACACCCATGGGGGCTGACACCGTCAACATTCATCAATGACACAATGACAGAAGTGACCATCAGAATGCAGACCCACATATTTGCAACAATGGGCACACAAATGCAGATACCCTGTGGAGACTGCAGATGTGAGGTGAACAGATACCATACCATGGCAGCAATGGGACACACAAACCATGATCATTGTGCTGACCGATGACCTAGGAGTCCCAGGGACAGCAGGGGAAACCCACCAAACTACATACAGCCAATGGCACACCCAAGATATGCCAAAGCAGTGGTGCAGATGCACAAACACAAACAGGCAGACCCACACTGCACATCATACACAACAGGTGAGGGGGGTGCCAGTGTCCCCAGGCAACCACACAACACATGAGGAGACCTGAATACCAATCATACAGATGTGCATACAGTGCCACACAAAGGTAACTCATGGATCCAAATCCCCTATGTGGGCAAGCAGGCATTGTCAGATGAGAGGGAGCACAAATCACACATGTCACACAGGCACGTAGGAACAGCAACTGACACAGCAAGACACAGACACACCACAGCACCACCCCCAGGGCCCCCACAATGTGGTGACCCTGGGCTGCATTACAATCCCACTGTGATGACAAAGCTAAATGTGGTTCACACTGTGAACCACAGTCATGTGTCCTGAGCAACAAACTACCATCACACCTACACAAGCACAAATCAATCAGCATGGCCAGTAAGCCAAGGCCAACATGGAGGCAGGGGCCTAGCCGGGCAACAACTCTCATCTGCACACACTCAACACCACACCCCTCGACCTCCAACAATGTGCAGCAGTGAAGTACACATGCACTGGTGACATTGCACATGCACCCATGACTATTCCAGGGTGGTGGGTGGGAACCAAGGTGCAGAAACACATGACACATGGCCACTCAACAAGACTCCTGAATGTCTGACACACTGCACACTACGCTGTACATGGACATGACGGCAATACCACACCAACCAATGGGATCCCAGCCACAGTCACACACCAATGAAGAAGCCAAGGTCACCCACAAAGAACACACATAGACAACAACCAACATTGCAGCCCGGACCCTGAGGAGTGCCAGCAGTCACACACACAACGTGTCACAATCACTGAAAGATAACACAAACTGGAAATCACATGACAGGGGCAAACAACAAGTGCCAAGGGGAAACCTGACTGTGACCCATCAGCGTCTGCACACAAACTCAGCCCTGACAGCAAACACACCTATGGGTGACACCCTGATGACCAGTAATGTGCCATGCACCCACATCACAGAGAACCCAGGGAGAAGACTTTGGGGGAACATAGGTCAACTCAGCTAGCATCACAAACAGGTACAACACTAGGGATCCCAGCATGCACAGCTAAACAGAAGTGAACACACAGACATGCACATACAACACACACCTTGGGCGCAGGCAATGTCACAGGAGTACACACTGCCATGAGGGGACTCCACTCCTGTGTGAGGAAAGCTGTGCCATATGTTGCCTCAGTAGGGCCCCATCATGTCAGCTGAGCACTTGGTCACACAATCAACAATTAGCTCCAAATGAGGGCTCCCGTCACATCAGCCTGGTCATGGAAGTGCCAACGGAATCATCAGCACAGATCCAACACACTTGTATAGCAATGTTGCACTGACAACACAGATGAGTCCTTCCCCATTGATGCCCAAACCTGCATGTCCAGTGGAGATGGCCACACAGTCAGGGAAGTAGACGAATTGAACAATGGCAGGCACAACAGATGTGCAGGGGTGGAAGCCACAGATGTGAAATAGCTATTCTAAGTAGGAAATCCCATTGCCAAATACTGAACACATGACACCCTCAGATGCTGCTATGGATGACATGGATACACCACAGGATAGGACACATTCCCCCTGGACCACATGGGTTCCTGCACAGTAACACTTCATTATCATGAGATCAAATATCACCATCACTGCAGCAAGGGCATGGTTAGCATCATCAACAACATGTACATCAGAAGCATAAGCACTAGAGAACAGAAAGTTGCTTTATTCAGCATATGTGTGGAATGAAAACAAAGTCCAGAAAAAACACAAAGGCCAATGGCCAGTCCATTGTAAAAGTCCAAACAGGGTGACAGTGGCAGATGTCACCCTACGCATGCCTGCACAAAACCAGGGACAATCCACTAGGAGGGGCAACCGGGGGGGGCAGGCCAGGCACCGCAGGGACAGGATCAGGGCTCACCAGGAGGAAGCAGGGAAGGGGTGGTGGGTGCTGGAGAGCCACTGACAACTGCAGTGGAGGTGTCTGACATGGTGTGTGCTGGCACAACTGGGGGGCATGACTCAGATGTTGTGGGTGCCGGCACGACTGCAGTGGACCCTGCAGATGGAGTGGACAGGTCCGCCACTGCAGTGCCCAAGTCAGACAGGGTGGTAGTGGACTCCACTGCAGTGCCTACCACCAGGGGAGGAGAATGGGGAACAGGCAAGGTGGGCTGGACAGAGGGGGAGGACACCCTCACCACATCAGTGGCACAGACAAGCGCAGCGGGGGTGTGGTGCCGGGAGAGCAAGTGCCAGGGGGAGAAGGCCGGATCCTCTTGGGGATGGTATATCTGTGGGTGGGGGAACCTGGGGCAGGGTGTGGTGGGGGCACCTGTGGAGTGGGGGCCTGAGGGATGGAGGAAGGAGACCTGGTGCCTGAGCTGCGGCGGGGTCTTGCTCTTACGACTCCGGGGGGACTTGCGGGTGGGGGCCTCAGTCTGTCTGCGCCTGGGGGAGGGTGTCCGGGGGCGAGGGGCACTCTGCTCCGTGTGGGTGGGCTTCCTCTTCCCCCTGGATGCTGGAGCAGCTGGATCGGAGGGGAAGAGGCCGAGGTCACTGAGGAAGAGGCGCTGGGTCTTTGGGGTTGCAGGTGAGGCAAGGGAGGGTGTTTTGGAGGGAGAGGCAACTGAGGACTGCGCAGTGCTCGTGGATGCATGTGTGTGTACCAGGGCCCCATCCCCTGTGAGTCTGGTTTCAGTCCCCTGACTGTGCGTGCGTGTGCGTTTTGTTTGTGGCGTGTGTGTCTGTGTGCTGGATGTGTGTGTGCTGGTGTGTGCCTGTGCCGGTGTGTGTGTGCTTGGGACGGGTAAGGTGCTGGGGAGTGTGGATGGAGCAGAGGCAGGAGGGGTGAGGGACTGTCTGAGGAGGGACACTGCTGCCGTCAGGGAGGAGTCCATGGACCTATTGCCCCTCTGTAGGTCAGACATGCCCGATGAGATGCCCTCCATGAACGACACCAGCTGAGTCAACAGAGCGGTGTGCGCATGGAGGACACTCAGCATGGCTGTCTGCCCTACATGGAGCTGGCGAAGGAGGTACACAGACTCCTCACTCAGGGCAGCAGGGTACACAGGGGCAGGGGGTGCGGTGCCTGGCCCAAAGGAGACACGCTCCCGAACATGGGAGCCTCCACGGACCTGGGGAATGGGAGCCGATGGGAGGGCGGTGGTGGTGCTGGTGGTGGCGGGGACAGCAACACTAGCTGGGGTGTGGTGGCTGCTGACACCCGCCTCCATAAGGGAGTCATCCTCCGAGTTGCTCTGGTCCTCAGCTGAGGTGGATGGTGCTGAGGACTCCTCGGTGTGGCTCCCCACGCCCTCCGTGCCACTGGGTCCCTCCGACCACTCCTCGGCTGCTGACCCAGTCTGGCTCTCCGGCTCCTCCTGGTCCGTGGAGCTGTCCCCTTCCGTGGCCGTGGATGTATCTGCAAACAATGGGGAAACAGACAGACATCAGTCACCTGCACCAAACGCACACACCACTGTGAGCACAGCACATTACAGAGCAAGCCCTGGCATCATTAGTTGTACATTGCTAAAAGTGCCCTAACTGAACAGGAGCAGCCAATTGTCAGTCTGATGCCAACCATGGCACTCACATCCCACATGGCCTTGCACCCATCTGTCTGGTGTCTGTTGGATTGCAACACCCCAGTGTGGACACATGCACCAACTACACAGTAGTTGGACAGTGCAGAGGACACGGTGTGGCATGTGGACATGCACACATCACAGCTCTTGCCACTGAGTCAGTACAGGTTTCCGGATGAAAGGGATGCCCAGAGTCAAATAGGAAATGCATGTGATACATACCAGCGACAGACACCATGATGCACCCATGTCCTGATAGCCATCGCCACAATGGTGTGCATGTAGCACATGTCACTCCCCTGCAGGATCACCAATAAGTAGACACATGCCATGGCGGAGGCATGACTGCTAAGTCATACATCACTGTCTCAGTGATGTATGACTTGGCAGCCAGACAACAACACTCTGCACTGTGTCACAATAGTAGGTCATGGGGAATGCAAGTCCTGGAGCTGCACAAGTGCACATGTACATCCCCCCCACAACACATCATCTTAACCCTGATCTGTCCAGGTCATACCTATTGGACATATGGGAGACCTGTGACACTACCCTCTGAACCTGAGCCCCTCACAATCTGCTGTGAATGGGGAACAGCTGCCTGAACTTCACATTCGCATACCCCAGTCTGCACGGGCAGCTGATCAAACACCTATGTGACACACAAGTATCGTCTCCTATGGTCACATCTCCAGGGGCATGCTGAGCCCCTACCAAGAAACACCCCAGCAGTCCTGGCAACTAATCCACAGCACACTGACACAGAGGCAGACACCTGAGGGGTCAAATCACTGCGCACAATGTGTCAGCTGATACACGGGAGTACAGAGTGCATTTCATGGCCTGGAGTAGGCATGACTGTCCTGCCCCACATGAATGAGGGATGAGCCCTGGACAGTGGATATCTGGCTATGTATGTGTGACACACGTAATCTGCACACTCCTGGGGCCCAAACATTGTTCCCACCCTCTGCATGGGCATGTGCCACATACCCCAGGCACATGTGGTGGCTCAGCTCAGCAAGTGGACCGCATATCAAAGCAACACGCAGATTACATGTCCGAACACAGGCGTTGTGTGAACAATGGACCCACCCATGATGCCCACAACAGAGTTAGGGAAACAGATGCTGTCCCCCACCTTTAGTGAAGCAAACTGGAAGGACACAGTCCCAAGTGACACAATTCCCTGAATGTAAGTGCCACACCTGGGTATCAGATGAGCAGTGGGCAGTGCACAATAGAGGGACATGGCTCCTGGACAACATGACTGCTGCACTGTGGCAGTTGAACCAGGCCAGAGGAGGGCACAAAGCATGTAATACAGAGTTCACAGTGCAGTCTTTGACTCACCCCTCCTTGCTGCTGTCTGGCCTTCAGCTGCCCATCCGGGTCTGGAAACACCACCGCCAGGATCTGGAGCATGTGGGGGTCAGGGTCCGTGTTCCGCCCCTCCTGCGAGGAGGCGACAGCTTCAGCTGGACCCGTGCAATCCTCCGGGTCCAGCCCCGAAGGTCCTGCCACCTCTTCTGGCAGTTGCGGATCCGGCGCTTGTAGACCCCCACGGACCGGACAGCCCGGACGATGTCCTTCCAGATCTCCTGCTTCCGATGGGCATTAACCTGTCAGGATGACAAAGTGAAAAGGCCATTACTACACATGCAACATATCTGTGCATGACACAGTTGTATATACATGTCTCAATCACAGGGGCACATGATGTACACAGGCAGTGCAAAGCTGCCCATGGACAGTTTGGCAGACGTCACTACATGGTATCATTGCATGGGAAGTAAAACCTTGTTCAAATGCACTGTCACTGCACCATACCTGTCCAGTGCATGTCACTACACACTATGGGGGTGACATCTACTCAGTGAGCCTGCTAGCCAGTGGCGTGCAGACTTTCAGCCTTGCTAGTCAGACAATATGCACATTCAGAAAGGCAGTGCACAGAACACTCACCTGCTCCCCTGGTGTCCCATACAGCTTGCTGTACTGTGGAAGTAGGCTGTCCAGCAGGGCCTGGTTCTCCTCAAGGCTGAAGGCTGGGGCTCTCTCCACAGTACGTGCCATTGCAGGGTCCAGAGGGGCAGAGACAGCAGCAGTGCAGTGGCAGATGTCGTCCTGGAGCATGTAGTGCAGGCAAGTGAGCTCTCAGGGGAACAGCCAGCAATATATATGTGCTGGAGAGGCAGATACTGTCCCTTGTGTCCAAAGTGATAGGTCCAAGTCGTTTGCATCTTCTGAATCTGGCCAATCCATGGAATAGCAGCACCAATACACGCCCACAGCATCCTTCAAATCTTCAACTTCATGACATACATGATTTTGCAACATTGTTGTGGGTGACCAACTGAATTTCCAGCAACCGACTTGTTCGAAATTCGAACACGCGTCCGTTGCCAGGCAAGGCCATTGTCAATGGGTGCGCACCGATCGGTCCATTGCGGTACAACGCGTACAGGGGTACAACGCGTACCCGCACACATTGAATGCAATGGGCCGGCCGGAGGCACCGATCGGTCCATTGCAGTACAACGCGTACAGGGGTACAACGCGTACCCGCACACATTGAATGCAATGGGCCGGCCGGGGGCACCGATCGGTCCATTGCAGTACAACGCGTACAGGGGTACAACGCGTACCCGCACACATTGAATGCAATGGGCCGGCCGGGGGCACCGATCGGTCCATTGCTGATCAACAGCGTACAGGGGTACAACGCGTGCCCGCACACATTGAATGCAATGGGCCGGCCGGGGGCACCGATCGGTCCATTGCTGATCAACGCGTACAGGGGTACAACGCGTACCCGCACACATTGAATGCAATGGGCCGGCCGGGGGCACCGATCGGTCCATTGCAGTACAACGCGTACAGGGTACAATGCGTACCCGCACACATTGAATGCAATGGGTCGGCCGGGGCACCGATCGGTCCATTGCAGTACAACGCGTACAGGGGTACAACGCATACCCGCACATTGAATGCAATGGGCCGGCCGGGGGCACCGATCGGTCCATTGCTGATCAACGCGTACAGGGGTACAACGCGTGCCCGAACACATTGAATGCAATGGGCCGGCCGGGGGCACCGATCAGTCCATTGCTGATCAACGCATACAGGGGTACAACGCGTACCCGCACACATTGAATGCAATGGGCCGGCCGGGGGCACCGATTGGTCCATTGCTGTTCAACGCATCACTGTACAAGTGACTGGCATATGTCACCATGCCTGTCTCAGATGGACATAAGCCAGCCACAGATAGCTCCCAGGGAGTGAGGGGCACACCTACATCACGACAGCCTGTCCAAACTTTATCATAAGGCATGTAAGGCTGCATTTCCTATTGTGTGTATGTTGGTGTACATGTTGTCCTGTTGGTGTCACCTGTGGGCAGCCACCCCCAGGCTGTGCACGTGTTCATGGGGACAGGATCCTGGGTGTTACGTGTACATGACCACTGTGATGTGCAACTGTTCATATCTGTGCATGTGCCATGGTCACATTTCACGGTGGTGTATGTGTATGTCATGTCACATACCCCGTGAGTCCCATGTGGGACGGTATGTTTGAGCCAGGGTGTCCCAGTGGCACAATAGTGATGGTCCTCCACAGTCTGTGTGCATGTAGTGTTTACAATGTCTCTGATTTCATGTGCACAATGGGAGACAGTCTCCACATCCACGTTGTGTGTGCATGGACTTTGATGTTGTGCGTGTGTGTGTCACAGACGTCCATGTCTGTCCTGCCGTGGCAAGTGGGACCACTACCTGTGGGGGTCATGGTTGTTTTGCTGTGGTGTATACATGATACTCCATGTAATGCCAGTGTCCATGTGGCAATACAGGGTCCCTGGGAATGTACCTGTTGTTGAGCTGTGGTGCCTGGGGCACATCTGTCCTCACATGTCACTGTGGGGGGTGATTGTGACACGGCAGCAGGAGATGGGAACTGTGACACGGCCTCATGATATCCAATGGGCCAACCTGGGACTAATTGATGCCACTTGTTGACATTGAGTGTGTTCAATGCCGCATATGTGGGGTGACTGACAATCTTGCTTACTTCTCCTCTGCACTGCAGGGCTCCTGCTGTCCATCGACCATTCCCAGACCTGGCAACGATGGTGGAACGGGACAGCATCCGGCGGTACCGCTTCACCAGGCAGCTGATTGAGGATTTGGCAGTGCAGTTGTCCCCACATTTGCAGCCTGGCCGGCCGTATCCTACAGCGCTGACCCCCAAGGTGAAGGTGATGGCAGCCCTACACTTCTTTGCCACCGGTACCTTCCAACATACTGTGGCGACTGCTGGTGGGATGTCACAGACCATGTTGAGCCGTGTGCTCCGCGATGTTTTGGCGGCAATGTTGCTATTCCTGAACCGGTACATCTATTTCCCTAGACTGCGACGACTCACTGACGTGAAGAGTGACTTTTATGCCCTGGGGAGGATGCCGCATGTCATTGGCTCCATTGATGGGACACATGTGGCTTTGGTACCACCACAGGCCCAGGAGCAGGCCTACAGGAACCGCAAGCACTACCACTCGGTCAATGCACTGGTGGTGTGTCTTGCAGACATAACCATCACACACGTGTGTGCCCGTTTCCCTGGTTCAGCACACGATGCCTTTGTGATGAGGAGTAGTCGCATCCCCAGGATGATGGCACAGATGCAGAACCAGCGTGCCTGGCTTGTCGGTGTGTACTGACTTTGTGCCATTGTGTGTGATCTGATCTGTAGTATTCCGCCCACTTTTCCAAGTCAGCTAATGTGCACTTGTCTGTCAGTAGGTGACTCGGGATACCCCAACATGCCGTGGTTGCTGACACCCCTCAGGAACCCTGTGACACCAGCCCAGATGCGCTACAATGAGGCACATGGTCGGACCAGGAGAGTGATTGAGCGGACATTTGGTCTCCTGAAGAGCCGCTTCCGCTGCCTGGACAAGACCGGAGGGTCCCTCCCATATGCCCCTGCGAAAGTGTGCAAGAGTATCATCGTCTGCTGCATGCTCCACAACCTGGCAGTGCGGAAGGAGTTGCCTCTCATCCAGGATGACAATGACCAACATCCACCACCTGTGGAGGATCCTGGCCTGGACCACGATGCCAGTGACGATGATGATGATGATGATGAGGGTGATGTCCGCACACAGCTCATCACCAACTTCTTTAGCTGAATGTGAGTATCCTGAGGTGTCATGTCAATGATGTGAGTTGGCATGATATGTGTAGGTGGTGCTCTGGTGCTGTTGGAGTGTGTCCATGGGCTACTTGACTGGATGTGTGTTGCGATGTGTGCTTACAGGTGGGCTGTACTCCCCAACAGTGTTGACATGCTAACTTGGTTCTGGGTGGGTATCTTGTAACATGTATTGTGCATGAGTTTTGCTGTTCTGTCCTGTACTCCATTGCTTTTGACTGTGTGTCATTTCTGTCCTTCACAGGGTACTTTCAGATTCGTTTGGTCAACTGTGTCCACCGACGACGTGATTGCACTTCCAGGGTGGTAGCTGTTGTGTCCCTACAGGTGATGTGTGCCACACCCATGGACTTCCTTCCATCTACACTTGTTGACTGTGTGCCCGCTGCCAGGTGGGATTACCTTGCATCTGTAGTGGTTACGACATGTTGCAACTGTGTAATAAACCTGTGCTTCACTTTGTGATGTGCGTTGTCTGTGGTCGCACATTTGACTGCCATTTGCTTACTGCACCTGTGGGCTACTTGACTACAACTGGGAATGGGTGTGGTGTCTGTGCATTGCACCGTCTTCCCTGGCAACATCAGTGTAGGCAATGAGTCAGATGGCCTAGGTGTGTATGTGTTGTGTAGCCCTGGTGGTGTGTCTCCCTCATATGTGTCACGTTGCCTTTACTCACATGACTGTGTTGTACTTGCTGTTGCAGTTCGCATACACAGTGTAATTTTGCAGTTCATCATCCCCATAACAGCACCCACGTTGGAATCACAACAGAGGCAAGTATGGTGTATTAGTGTGTTTATTGTGATACATTTGTGTGAATAGTGCATAGGATGGGTAGTGCTGTACATAAATCTTGCAATCAGAAGTTCCTAGGTGAATTGAAAGTCCTGGTAGACAGAATCCCCAGTATCGGGGCCACAGTTGTCTGAGACATTGGTCCAACTTGTACTCCCCATGCAATGTGTGGGAGTAGTGTTGCCGTCAACAGGGTGAACAGTCTGTGTACAAAGGTGAACATCCAGAACAGGTTCAGGCTTCCTGGGAGTTGCGCTTGGCCATCGGCCTCTCACTTGCCCCTCTTCGGACGACCCCTCTTCTTGGGGGGGGCCCTCAAGTACAGGCTGCTGCGGTGCAGGGGACTCTCCGCCAGAGTCATCCTCCCTCCCTGTGGCAGTTGCAGTTTGGGCAGCACCAGATGTTGTTGGCACACAGGGAGGTGTGGACTCGTTGCTGTTCATCTGGCGGAGGCATTGTAAAATGTCCCTGTGCACCGCCATCATCTCATGCAGTGCATCCCACTTGGACTCCACGCGGGACATGTGTGAGTCCACGCGGGACATGTGTGACTCCACGTGGGACATTTGAGAGTCCAAGCGGGCATGAGAGATTCATGTCTCTGAGGAGCCCCACTACCTGGCTGAGGTCTCCGGTGCTGGACTGGTACGCATCAGCTATGCGTACCAGTTGTGGGTCATCATGCACACCAGCAACCTCTGCAAGCAGCGACCTCTGTCTCCCACCCCTCCCACCACCCCTGCTGACATGTGCAGTGCATGCAGTGGCATGCACAGATGACCCTGGTCCACCTTGGAGGTTGGTGGTGGTGTCCATGGCCCCAGGTTGGTCCAGGGTCCCTGTGCTGGTGTTGCTCCTTGTTCTGTCCATGTCGGCAGGGATGGTATTTGTGTTGACAGTCGTTGGAGGGGTGGGTGCAGGGGGTGCAGCTGGTGGTCCTGCTGGTGCTGCAGCTGGTGGTCCTGCTGGTGCTGCATGTAGACTTGCACTGGATGTGCCAGGTTGGTCTTCTTCGTCCGAGGAGGGCAGAGGCTGTACGACACCAGTGAGCTCCGCATCCTCTTGAGCCTGGGACTGGGACTCCTCAGCATCTGCTGCTGTGTCCCCATCATCACCTGTTTTTGGGAGACACACACAATGTATGTTATGTTTCTGCAGGCATCAATGGTTGACACACATGACAGTTGTGACTGTGCCTCTGGGTGCGGGCCTGTACATTGCATTGTCCTAAGTCGTCACAGTCAGGGGTTGATATTGGTGTGGCACATTGTCCTGCATTATTTGGGCATTTCTATGTATTTGTTGGGGTGTGAACATTGGTTGTGTTTGGTTGACAGCCGGCCCTCCTTCCCACCCACCCAGCCAGTCAGTTATCCCACCATGGAACGTGCTTGCATTGCAGGGAGTGGAAGTTGTCTCTCAGGATGTCAGTCAGTGGTGTCCTGCTGTTTGTTGGTGCATTCACCTGCTGGTGAATTGCCAGCAGGGCCTTGTGCTCCCCACAGCAGTAGCCAGTGTCAGCCATCTTGTGAGTCCTTCTCCACTCCCTGTGATGTGTGCATGGTTCAGGGTGGTGTTGATGGGACAGTTGTGGGGGTGACCAATATCAGTGACTGCCACTCCCATCATGCTATTGCCTCCACCCCACTTGCCAGCATTCCCATGCTTACTTGCTTTTGTGGGGAGTTCAGTGTGTGTGGGTGTGAGGGCAATGGCAAGATGACTGACAGTGGTGTCCTGCTGTTGGTTGGTGTGCAGTTCCCAGCATGCCCTTGTGCTCCCCACGACACAGCAACAGTGTCAGACATCTTTGATGGGCCTTTCCACTCTCTGTGGGATGTGCATGCGTGAGTGTGAGCTTGCTGGGCCATGTGGGTGGGGGATGTAGAGCTGTGACTATGACTCCCATCATGCTATTGCCTTCACCCCCCTTCCCAGCATGCCCATGCTTCCTTCCTTTTGACTCTGCTTCCCTGTGGGGTGGGTTGGCTGTGCTGACAGGATGGCTGGGAGTGTTGTCCTGGCAGTTGTTTGGCTAAAAGTCCCAAGAGTGTCCCTGTGCTTCACACAACATAACCCAGGGTGGTGGTTCTTTGTGGGATCTTGAGTTAGGATGTGAGGCATTGCAATCTACCAGGTGAGTTCTGTGGAGTTTGTGTTGAGGGGGGGTGTGAGGGGAGGTGCTTGTGACTATGGTCAGTGCTGCAAGTCCTCCTTCCCACCCAGCCAGCCAGATATCCCACCATGGAACGTGCTTGCATTGCAGGGAGTGGAAGTTGTCTCTCAGGATGTCAGTCAGTGGTGTCCTGCTGTTTGTTGGTGCACAGTTGCCAGCAGGGCCTTGTGCTCCCCACAGCAGTAGCCAGTGTCAGCCATCTTGTGAGTCCTTCTCCACTCCCTGTGATGTGAGCATGGTTCAGGAGTGGTGTTGATGGGCCAGTTGTGAGGGTGACCAATATCTGTGACTGCCACTCCCTTCATGCTATTGCCTCCACCCCACTTGCCAGCATTCCCAAACTTACTTGCTTTTGTGGGGAGTTCAGTATGTGTGGGTGTGTGAGCAATGGCAAGATGGCTGACAGTGGTGTCCTGCTGTTGGTTGGTGTGCAGTTCCCAGCATGCCCTTGTGCTCCCCACGACACAGCAACAGTGTCAGACATCTTTGATGGGACTTTCCACTCTCTGTGGAATGTGCATGCGTGAGTGTGAGCTTGCTGGGCCATGTGGTGGGGGATGTAGAGCTGTGACTACGACTCCCATCATGCTATTGCCTCCACCCCCTTCCCAGCATGCCCATGCTTCCTTCCTTTGACTCTGCTTCCCTGTGGGGTGGGCTGGCTGTGCTGACAGGATGGCTGGGAGTGTTGTCCTGGCAGTTGTTTGGCTAAAAGTCCCAAGAGTGTCCCTGTGCTTCACACAACATAACCCAGGGTGGTGGTTCTTTGTGGGATATTGAGTTAGGATGTGAGGCATTGCATTCTACCAGGTGGGTTCTGTGGAGTTTGTGTTGAGGGGGGTGTGAGGGGAGGTGCTTGTGACTATGGTCAGTGCTGCAAGTCCTCCTTCCCACCCAGCCAGCCAGATATCCCACCATGGAACGTGCTTGCATTGCAGGGAGTGGAAGTTGTCTCTCAGGATGTCAGTCAGTGGTGTCGTGCTGTTTGTTGGTGCACAGTTCCCAGCAGGGCCTTGTGCTCCCCACAGCAGTTGCCAGTGTCAGCCATCTTGTGAGTCCTTCTCCACTCCCTGTGATGTGCGCATGGTTCATGGTGGTGTTGATGGGACAGTTGTGGGGGGGCAATATGTGTGACTGCGACTCCCATGATGCTATTGGCTACACTGACTTGGCCAGCATACACAGAATTCCTTCCTTTGAGTGGTCTTCACTGTGTGTTGGTGTTGTTGTGGTGGCTACATGTCTGGATGTGTTTGTTAGTTCTATTTGTGCCACTGCCTAGCTGTAGTTGTAGTTGTGCTTGTACATGTGATGGCACAGTTGGATGTAACTTTTTGATGGCATGTGTTGTGTTTATCTGACTGACATACACATTTTGGGATGATTCTGTTCTGGTTGCTGTGTAATTGCTATGAGTGCATGGTTTGACTCTCCCCTTGACAGTGATGTGTGTGTGTTTTGTGGCAGAATATTGTGTACATTTGTTGTGTACTCACCAGGCTCTGGGATGTTCTCTAGTCCATATACGCTCACTGGCGGAAGGATGGCCCGCACCTTCTCCTCCCAGGGCCTGAGGTATATTGGCTTGGCAGGAGGGCCACTGCCGGTGTATTGGCTGATGATGTAGTCTTTCTTGAGCAGGTCCCGTACCCTCCTGCGCACGTCATACCACCTGTTCTGGATGTCGCTCTTTGTGCGCAGACATGGTGATTGTGCGTTCACCCTGTTGATGATCCTCTCCCACATCTTGGTTTTCTGGGAGATGGGGGTCTGTTGGACCAGTGTGCCAAACAGCTGTGGCTCTACCCTGAGGATCTCGTCTACCATGACTTCCAATTCACAATCTAGGAACTTGTGATTCTTCTTGGGGGGCATGGTGATGGGTGGTGATGGTGAGTGATGTGTGTGTTGGTGTGCAGGTGAGGGTGTGTGAGTGTGTGTTTTGCTGGGTGTATGTGAGGTAGGTATTTGTTGGTGTGCTGATGGTGTGTGGCTTGTGTGAGGGATGAGCTGTGGGTGTGTGGTTGCTGTCTCTTGGGTGCTGGCAGTGGAATGGCATTTGCAAAGGATCATGGTTGTGATTTGTGTCCTTTATATGGGTGGAGTTGTGGGTGTGTCTTTGTTCTCTGTCCCCACCCCCAGTATTTATTGGCTTTGTAATTGCTTGTTTGGCCTTTTTTTGTGTGATTTTTCCTTTGGACTGTCTGTGCATGTTGGAAACGTTCTTGTGACCGAGTCGGACCCTGCATTTGTCTCGTACGGTGTTCTCCGTTTCGTTCACGCTGTGTTTGTGCAGTTTTCTATGCTGCGTATGTGTCGGTCGCGGTGTTTTGTGTTGCTTCGGCTCGGTTTTGTATGCGTGTCGGTCGTACGGCTTGTCCTCCGTCCGACTCGGTCGTGGTTTTCGCGCCTTGCATCGTACTTTGCGGTTTGGAGTTCGCGTGTACGTTTCGGTCGGATTTGTTCCGGGTGCGTGTCGGTCGGTTCGATTCGCGTGTTTTCCGGCCGGATTGCTGTTTTCCGTGCGGCTCGGTCGTTCTGGTTGGGTTTGGTACGTGTCAGTCGGATTTTGCACGCCTTGCATCGTACTTGGCGTGTCGGGCGCCACAGGTACGTGTCGGTCGGAATAATTTCCGGCTCCGAGTCGGTCGATGCTTTTTCCGGCCCGAATCGGAATCGACCCCCTAATATTTAATATTATAATTCCATATATTTACATGTTACATACAACAGTTATTAAAACATTGTAATTTTTTTTTTATCTTTAAAAAATGTCTACTTTAGAATTAAAATGTATAAAAATTAAACTATGTAATAATTGTTAATATTAATATTTAATATATTAATATTAATAATTTTGTTTTTGTTTTTTTGTTTTTTAAATGTAACTAACTTTATATTTAAAATAATGCATTTTACATTTTTTCAAACTGTCATATTATTAAGTTGTTACAAATATATGTAACTAAATAAAAAATGTTAATAATACCAAACTAAAATTAAGAACTGTTAAAAATATATATTTATTTTTGAAATGTATCTAAAGAAATGTGAAACATTATCTGATTTTACAAAATGTACACAAGTGTTTAAAGCAATGTACTAATGTATTAAATATTTTTTCATTAATTATTACATGTAAAAATTTACATATGTACAAACTATAGTCCGCCCGCCACCCTAGCGGTAAGGGGACTGGCCGCCAGACATGCGGCGGTACCGCCACCCTAATTATGATGCGACCGCCACTGCGGCGGTCGCATCTGGCGATTTAACATTGCAGCGTGTGCTGCTGACTGCAGCACCCGCCACAATGGTGAAATGCCATGTTGTGCATTTCCATGCACAACGTGGCAGGCCCTGCGCGGTGCCTGCCACCTTGTGCATGGACATGCAGTGGGGTGCCATAGGTACCCCCCAAGTGCATCCCCCGAACCCCCCGCAACGGGCCCCCAAAGCAAATAGTGATTGCTAGGCACCGCCACCATATTTGGGCCCCTGCTCCGCCCGGCTGGCAATCGTAATGATTGCCGACTGGCGGAAAAGCGGAGGACGCACTTTGCGTCCGCCGCGATACCCACCACCATCATAATATGGCGGTGGGTAATTCACGTTACGATGGCGTAACGGTCGCCACCGCCAGCCCGGCGGTGGCGATCGTTACACCATCGTAATGACCCCTATGTTGTTTTTGTAAAATAAATATAATTTCCTATCTTTATGTATTGGTTTATTTCACTTATTTTTAATAAAAGATATATTTCTTTTTCATTTCATAATATTTTACAATAAATAAACATCAATAAAAATATATATACAATGTTATGTTTTTTCCTGCACAACTGTCCTATAATTATAATTTCATACTACTTTAAACTGTAATAATTTAAAAAAAATATAATTAAAAACACATTTAGCTAAATTACTATTTCCACCCCAGTTAGCACAAATACAGGGTAGGTGCTGGAAACTAATCTTAATTAATTTTCTATTCCCACTCCAGTTAATATTAATTAGGGGTAGGTGCTGGACACTGAATTTAAATAATGTACTATTCCCACTCCAGTTAATATAAATTCAGGGTAAGTGTTGGACACTAACCTTAATTAATTTACTAGTCCCACTCCAGTTAGTATTAATTAGGGGTAGGTGCTGGACACTAAACTTAATTAATTTACTATTCCCACTCCAGTTAGTATTAATTAGGGGTAGGTGCTGGACACTAAATTTATGTAATTTACTATTCCCACTCCAGTTAATATTAATTAGGGGTAGGTGCTGGACACTAAACTTAAATAATTTACTATTCCCACTCCAGTTAATATTAAGGGGCCGATTCCGATCTCGGCCGGTAGGGCTCTGAATCGGATTCGGCTTAACCGGATCCGATTCGGAGCCCTATTTCCTGACCGATTCGTACGCGCGTCCGGGCGAGCGAGTACGATGCGAATTCGCCGACCGACTCGTCCGGGCGTCCCGACCGCTCCGACCGGCTCGTTCCCGGGTCGAACCGCACCGACCGACTCGCTCGGACTCGACTCGCACCGCGCAATGGAGACGTTCCCCGGCCGGGTGAGTACGATGCGCGCCGCGAGCAGTCCGACCGAGCCACGCACTCCGGCTCCAAAGAGCAGTCGGAGACGTACTTTGGGGGTCCGTGTCGGACCCCCCTGTACGTGTAGCTGCGCGAGTCGCACACAGGGGGGACCCATGGGTCCCCCCTACCTGTGCGTGTACGGCGCGAGTCGCTTCGACGCGTACCCGCTGTAGGGGGCGCCCTTGACCGCCTCGCACCCATTGAGTCAATGGGAGCCCGCGTACGCGTTGTACGACCGGCTCCCATTGACTTCAATGGGAGTCCGACCGACTCGAGTCCGATGGCATACGTGCGCATCATACTCGTTCGGTCGGGCTGCCAGAGTCCGATTCGGTCGGAAATCTCTCCGAGTCCGGCTCGGTCGGAGAGATTTCCGGGCCAAATCGGAATCGGCCCCTAATTTGTGGTAGGTGTTGGACACTAAACTTAATTAATTTACTATTCCTACTACAGTTAGTATTAATTCAGGGTAAGTGTTGGACACTAAACTTAATTGATTTACTATTCCCACTCCAGTTAATTTTATTTAGGGGTAGGTGCTGGACACTAAACTTAATTAATTTACTATTCCCACTCCAGTTAGTATTAAATTGGGGTAGGTGCTACACAACAAACGTAATTAATTTACTATTCCCACTCCAGTAACTATTAATTAGAGGTAGTTGCTGGACATTAAATTTAATTAATTTACTATTCCCACTCCAGTTACTATAAATTCAGGGTAAGTGTTGGACACTAACCTTAATTAATTTACTAGTCCCACTCCAGTTAGTATTAATTAGGGGTAGGTGCTGGACACTAAACTTAATTAATTTACTATTCCCACTCCAGTTAGTATTAATTAGGGGTAGGTGCTGGACATTAAATTTATGTAATTTACTTTTCCCACTCCAGTTAATATTAATTAGGGGTAGGTGCTGGACACTAAACTTAAATAATTTACTATTCCCACTCCAGTTAATATTAATTTGTGGTAGGTGTTGGACACTAAACTTAATTAATTTACTATTCCCACTCCAGTTACTATAAATTCAGGGTAAGTGTTGCACACTAAAATTAATGAATTTACTATTCCCACTCCAGATAGTATTAATTAGGGGTAGGTGCAGGACACTAAACTTAAATAATTAACTATTCCCACTCCAGTTAGTATTAATTAGGGGTAGGTGCTGGATCCTAAATTTTATTAATTTACTATTCCCACTCCAGTTAATATTAATTTATGGTTAGTGCTGGTGATTTAACTTAATTATTTAACTATACCCACTGAAATTACTGTAAAATAATATGGAATTGCCAGACCTTTAAAATATATTTTTTTCTTTTCCCATTACAATTACAATAATATAACTAACTACACTATACATAAAATGTTTCAGTATTTGAAAACACCTATAATAAATTACTACACTATATAATATAATACGTTTTATTATTTTTATAATTTATAAAACAAAAATATATAATTTTATTTTAAATATTTATGTTTTATTAAATTTAAAATATCACATATAAATAATATATTATCAACATAAAATACCTAAATACAAATTTTTCAATATACATTTTAAAGATTTTTATAAATTTATCTCCTAGATAACATTTTTAAAAATGTACACATTTTATTTAAATTCTAAAGTTTTCATTCTTAACAAATTACATATTTAATAATTTGCATTTATTATATTACATTTTCTAACTTTTTATATTTTATTTATTTATAATACACAATTCAATATAAATATTAATAGATTAATAATTTACACTGTATACACAATTTCTTTTTATTTTAGTAAATATTTTTTTTCTTTTTAAATTTCGAAATATTTCAACAAAATGTATAAAACTGTAACCAACATTATATCCTATAAACACAACTCCAAACTGATTAAACAATACATTCAATATACAAATAAAATATAACCAAAATGATATAGAAACTTTCAATTTTTTTGACATTTAATTTCATATTTTTAAACACTCCCCACCTTTATCCACTAGAAACTCAACATAACACTCCTAAAAAAATTATTTCAAAATTAGATATATTTTCTAAATTTTAAAATAAAATTTCGAAGTTATTATAAATTAAAATACATTATTTGAAAACACTCCCCACCCTTAGGGGCTCATTACGATGGCGGGCGGAAGCACAACCGCCGTGCTGGCGGATGCAAAAACCACCAGTTACCGCCGGCACGCAGCAGTCCACACGCCCGCCCAATTACGATGCGAAAAGTAGGCCAAACACCGCCGGCAAGCCAGCAACACCGTCCGCCATCAAAGTGCGCCCGTACACGTAGCGGCGCAGCCCAACTGACACACACCGTCCGACGAAACACGTCCCGCCCGGCGCATAAATTACGATGCCGCAAACAAGCGGCTCCCACGGCCAAGAGATACCGTACGACAAACCGAAGCGGTAACACGGACGCCGAGCACGGACAACGAAGAAGCGGCTCCCCGAGCATGAATCCAGCACTGCAGGCCCTCCCCATGCTCCTGCTGATGCACCACCAAGGACGCAACGTACCGCGGAGACGCAGGTAGGCACACACACAACAAGTGCACGCAAACAGCGCACACAGTGCAAGGGCGGAAAAAGCGGACAACCCCCCACCAGCGCGTGTACACTACACATCCACCATTGCATCCACATATGACACACAGGCCAAATCGTAACATCGCGTAACACATGTGTACACACCACCTGGGACTAGGAACCAACAACCCCGTCACGGCCCCAAAGCGGCGATGACGCCGCCACACATGCGCACAACGCAGAGGCCAACCGCAGCGCCATGCATGCGTCGCACACAGACACAGGGACACAACCAAGCAGCACACACATCAGCCCCACCCCGAACGCACATGACACGTGACAGGCCTGCCACAGACATGTCCCCAACGCCCAATTCACGGACAACACCCAACGCCACACAACCGACGCACACATGTCAGTGAAGACACGCAACAGCAGGACACACCCCAGTGTAACAAACATGGCGTAGCACACAGCGGCGGCAACACCAACTAGGAGAAGCAGGGCCCCTTCGGGAAGAGGAACGCCAGTACCACACTGAAACACCCATACCACCCTGCACATATGAACAAGACATATAAAACGGAACACCAAAGAGCCCGGGGACCGACAACAGGTGGCCCAAGAATAACATTCACACACAAGGCCCAACGCAGAGCGGAAAGGCAGCCTGCCGCCCACACAAGGGAGAGCAGACAGCACTGAATGACCTTCCATTCCAACTCCGAAACCACAGCCCTACGACAGAAGCCGGTGAATACAGCCATTGTCCAAGAATAGACCAACACAGGCTTGCCGAGGAGACCGACCACAGGGCAGATAGCGCATATCACAGAAGCACACAACGGACGGGGAAGAAAGAAGAAAACACTCCCCATGTCGGCCACATGCAAGTTAATTGGAAGGAGTCACACATCACTGACCTTGAACTGTCTGAGAAGCATGTGGGAAGAGGGCCCGTGTCCTCCAAACAAGCCAACAGAACACAAGTCCTGTCTCCCTACGACTACACAGAGCTCACAGCAACCTCGGAGCGTGCACATTGCAGACTGCACACACAGCCGGAGCACGCCACCACAACGCACCGCTGCGAAATGGCAACCGCAACACACCTACCCAACTACGCCGAACAGCTCAAGCTGTACAAAACCAACCTGTTTCATACATTGGGATGCTATCTCCTGTCCCTGCTGAACGTAAGTTACCGACTGACTTACCGCATCACATTGTTCAGCTGCGTCATGCCCGTCTTCTACTGTCGGAGGTGTCCCTACCAGCATCCCGTGGAGATATGCCTCTCCAACCCGGCATGTCTGAAGGCGGACCTGCTACCACTACTCCTCCCTCTGGACGCACACGACAGGGCCTGCTCTGCCTATGGGGGCATGGCGTATGTGGCCAACATCGCACCCGCACTGAAATGGGACCACTGTGCCTCCACACGACGGATCATCGAGAACAGCTACATCGAATGTCACCCAGCATGCCCCATCATGGTCCTCCAAGGGACAACTTACGAACAACACCTTGACAGCCACCATCCGCTACATTGGCTGGCAAACATGTACACCACCAATGACATGGAAGCCCTGCTGGACGGCATCGCATACCTGACAACCTGTAAATTCGTCGGACCACAACGCAGGTTCCCCGATTGACCTATGATGTCCAACCCCGCACCCATGCTTAGCTTCCGCACGGACTGGCCAGTCACCACCACAACAGCCATACCAAACGACCGGCAACTGTAACCACACCATCAACGACATCGCCATGACATCGGATATGACCGGGACATGCACACTGTTCCCCATCACATCCAGGAACACCGCATGCATCGTGGGAGGCAGTGGCATGGGCTCTGTGTATCGCACCCACATGGACGGAACTGCATGAACAACCAGGACACGACATGGATCCAGCGCCCATGGACACACACACCGCTCAGTGGACATGAATAGGACGCCTGGAGTCTGTGGGTGCTGCACCCCTCCCACCCCGGGAATCCCATACCAGGACCTTTGCATGGACGACAAGTGCATACAACAACAACACGACCCCAGTGACTGTGACATGTCCAGTAACCACCACAGTGCAACAACAAGTGGCACGCCGCTGCATGCACGCAAGCACATGCCCTGATGTCATCTCACATGCACGCGTGCATGAGGAACAACCGCAGCAAACCTGTCACATGGAACTGAGATGGACTGTGCCCATGATGCCAAGCGGTCTGGTAGGCTACATGTATACCGTCTGTGTCAAAGTCCGCAGCTCCGCAGCTATACGTAAATGTACATTAGCATAGCCTTGGCCAAGCAGATGTCACTCTGAAGCCCACATCCCACATGCAACAGCCAATCACATGTAACCCCACACCCTATCCCATTTGCAATCATGCTCAGTATATCCTCAACATGTATTCCGCTGCCAGTAGTGTCCACTATACTGCATCACAGAGGACAGAAGACTCAATATAATGTTTGAAACCAAAACTGTCTCCGCTGACTCATTTCACAAGTACGAATGAGAGAGGATGAGAGTATGTGAAGTACACGGCAGTCGTGACATGACCATGTAGTCCACTGGTATTGGATGTCAACGCAAATGAGTAGCACAACTGTGGAAGACACACATGTGTCGTGTGAAGTCGTATGGACGCAGTGCTCAGGTGGGTGGGTGTGACGGGTAGATGCGCACATGCCAAGTTGGAGCACGCCGTGTTGGGAGGGGTCATGAACAGTACACCACCGCTTCCCTGGGCATTGTGAGAGGACACCTGTCGGGGGAGAGTGAACACGTGTGTGCACAGCAGCCGGGCACACGTACAAAGCGGTACCAGGCGCACCTCAGCCCACCCTCTGTGGACAAGCTGGATCCTGTTGTGCGCCCGCCATGCCCCTTGACAAGGCACACACAGCCCCAGTCGACCAGGTGTAACCCCAACATAGTCAATCCGCACAGGCGATACAGGGCACGGGATGGCAGTGGAGCATGGTGTGTGAGAGGTCTCCTCGCGCTCCTCCTGGTCATATCACGCAGGCAATAGAACCTCAACGTCTAGCATGGCACAAGTCAAATGGAAGTGTAGGGGGACGCACCACAGCACGAGCAGCACTGACGTCACGGGAGGTGGCTCGCACCATCCCATCCATTGCCCATCATACCAACCACACCACATGCCATTGCGACTAAGTGCAAGCGCGTGCGCCACCACCCCGAGCCCTCCCCAGAGAGGCCAAAGAGTGAATGTGTGGGCCATCAGCCACAGACGGACGCGGCCTGGCCGCAAGGGCAGCCACAGCCACTGGGTGTCGCAGGTGGCGGATCAGGAAGGCGAAGACTGTGATGCATAGTCCATGCAGGCCGGGTCTCCATTTGGGGCACCACGCAGGTGGACGGCGTCCCGCCACACATCATACCCTGAGACAGCCCACTCGTGCAACTGGACCCACACATACACTCCTTGCCCTCTCTGGTGCGAGCTTGGGGCTGCCTGTGCAAGCGCTAGCCTCGCAGGTGAGCATGCATATTGGGGGAGCGAGGGAGGACATGAGGGCTGGGGCGAAGATGACTGTATCACTGTCAGTTAGTACAAGGGATGACCCAGATGTGGAAAGGAAGAGACGTGTCCCGTGTGTACTGCAACTAGTCGCCAATCCAACTACCCCCATGTCCGGAATGTAAGCCCGCACCTAGGCCCGCCCATCCGCCACATCGAAGATACCACCAGCACGACAACCTTCCCATTCGAAACACTGACTGGGGGTGGCGACCAGTGAACAATCATGTGTAGCCTACCCACGCGTACATGTGGGCCCTCCATGATCCATGTCACCTGCGGCAAAGTCATGACATGCGCAATGAGGAAGTGAGGAGAGCTGTCCGCCCCACGCACAGAAGGTGCATCAGCTCCACAGACCCAGCAGCGAGTCCAGCAGGGGTCACATGTGCAGGGGCAGCTGTGCCTGGTGTGAAGGCACATGCATATAGACAGCACATCGACCAATGTGTAGTCTGCCCACATCTACAGTCCATCATCATGCGGACATAGGAATTGAACACAGGGCAACACATCTTAGTTGGTGCACCCACCGTGACCAACAATGCGCAATCATCGACGTACCCGCCCTGTGCATGGCCCCCACCCAACGGAGGCACATCCAGTGCCACCATCCCACACACACAAGCCTTCCACGGAACATGCTGTGTCCAATGGTCAGTACAGAGTCAGCGCCCATCTGGTGGATCCTGAACAGGAGACACATGCACACACATGCCAGCTCCCACTATGTACGTCTGCCACCTGGCACGTGCAATGTAACCTCTCACCTGTGACGTGTGACTGCAAGCACACAGCCGTCTTGGCATGGGGCTGTCAATGTGGACACCTGTCAATGTTTCGGGAGGTGTGATCCGTACAGTGCTGTACATAGGGTGCAGTGCTGACACCTACTACTGTCTCATATCCCCTCGTGCCACAGGTCCCACTTGTTTTGGCCGCTCAGCCTGTGCCCACATCGTCGTCGTCGTGTGCCATACTCATCCAGCCGCGGAAGCAGTTCCATGCTCAGCAGACATTCATGTTGCCGTGGCGTTGCCGCTTGACGGATATGCAGTCAGTCCCCATCAGCACGCCCCGCAAGTCATTGGGGCCTAGATCCCCATGTGCATGCACATGGCAGTGGTTTGTATCACTAGCCATTGCCATTGTTGGGAGACCTGTGTAAGTGTATTGTGGCCGTGCCGTCCCAGCTTGACAGCTGGGCTGTGGCTCATGTGCTTGCTCAGTCATGTCAGTGATGTGTATGCGAAATTGCTATGTGTCGTGTTGCTTTGACATGTGTCCTCTGCCATTGTCCCTAGGCGGAGACCGAACATTGACCGCCCATACCAATTGCTGGCGGACATGGACGATACAGAGGTTATTAGGAAGTTTCGGCTGGACAGGCCAACCCTGCATCGACTGTGTGCCATGTTAGAACCCCATCTCCGTCCCCGCAGGGTGTATCCGACTGCTGTCACCCCCACGGCTAAGGTGATGGCCGCCATGCATTTCTTCGCCACTGGGTCATTCCAATACACAGTGGGCATTGGAGGAGGGATGTCCCAGCCCATGTTCAGCAAGGTGCTGAGGGATGTACTGGCAGCCATGATGCTGTACCGAAACAGGTACATCCGCTTCCCCAGGGCTCGTGAATTGGCGGCAGTGAAGGGTGCATTCTATGCCCTTGGCAGAATCCCACACGTCGTTGGAGCCATTGACTGCACACATGTCGGCCTTGTTCCACCACAGGCCACTGAGCACCTGTACCGCAACAGGAAGCACACGCACTCCCTGAATGTGCAAGTGGTGTGCCTTGCGGACATGGTGATCACCCACGTGTGTGCAAAGTTCCCAGGCTCGGCCCATGACGCACACATAATGCGCAACAGCATCTTGCCACGACTGATGTCCAATATGCAACAGGATCGTGGCTGTATTGTCGGTGAGTATGTGGAGTGGTGTAGCGTGCTGGTTGTGCGATGCTGTCCCCTGTCCAGTTGGAATAGCAACGGTTCTCTGTGTCCCTCACACCCAGGTGACTCTGCGTACCCGAATGGGGCATGGCTGCTCAGTCCATTGAGGAATCCTCGCACCCCAGCAGATGATCGCTACAATGAGGCACATGGGAGGACCAGACGTGTGGTCGAGCGTACCTTTGGCCTCCTCAAGTCCAGGTTCAGGTGCCTGGACCGCACCGGGAGTGCGCTGGCGTACTCCCCACAGAAGGTGTGCCGGATAGTGGTGGCGTGCTGCATGCTGCACAATCTGGCCATTCGGAAGCAGATCCCCCTCATCGTGGATGACGGAGATCAACCAGGGCCCCAGCCCGCAGACCAGGACAGCTCGAGTGAGGAGGACAGCGGAGAGGAGGAAGCTGGTAATGTGCGGCAGCAGCTCATCGCCCGCTACTTCACTTGACGGTGAGTGTCCATGTACGACGGCTGATGTGGCTGTATCTGTGCAGGTGTGTGTGTGCTGTGTCAGGGTGGCCGTTTGTTCACTGCGTGCTGTGTGTCAACGCTCCATGGCCAGGGTAGTATGCCACTGTTGGTGGCTGTGGCATTGTGCCCTATTGCTCTGTGCGATGTGTGTACATTGCTTGTAGTTGTTGACATGTACTGTGTGATGGGTGTGTGACACACTCATTGAATGTGCTCCTGTTCTGTCTCCCACCCCTAGGTCCCTACAGGCCCTCCGGATTCCATTGCCATGCCACGCATCAGGTGCCTTTCCGCCCAAGGTGGCCGTTGTATTCCGTACAAATAAAACACAGGGCACAAACAGCAGTTAGTGTAAAAGGTGCATTTATTTCAAACTGTGACATGTGATTGTGTGTAAGGTGATGACAAAAGTGGTGCGTGCAGTGACAATGAGCTGTCGGTCATGGCTGCGTGATGCTCAGGGTGTACCCACTGGTTCTATGTCCATAGTCCAACACACACATGCCATCCAGATGGCTGTGTGGAGTGGGATCGTAGTCCAAGTCAATGCAGTGGCTGGTCAAGGAAGGCTGGCGGAAGGCTGGCTGGCTGCCTCACTTGCGTTTGGAGCGTGCGAAGTCCTCCCAGGAGATCTGTTTCCACTTCGGACGGCCCCTTCCACGTTTGCGAGGGGGGGTGCCTGCTTGCGACATGCTGGTGGTTGAGGTGTGCTCACTGGCTGTGGACGCAGGGGAACTGGACACTGCTGCTCGACCCTGCACCCCGGCAGGTGGTGGCGGAGGGGGAGCTGCTGTCCCTGGCTGTGACCTCACCGCCACCACCAGCTGGCCCATGAGGTCCACGAGTTGGCCCATATGGGCGTCCATGGACCTCAGCACCCCCAGCACCTCACGCGTGTCTGAAGCAGACCGGACCCATTGTCCTTGGGCCTCTTCATAGGCCCCAAGGACTCTGGCCATTTGAGGCAGGGCATGGCTCCCAGGGGAGGCTGGCGTTTCCCTGACCCTGCTCCTCCTACCAGTCCTGCTGCCACCGGCCTGCCCACTAGCCACATTGCTCACCACGGTCCTCGCTGTGGCTCCCAGGGTGGATCCAGTCGGCCGGGCCACCACCTGCGCTGGGGCTGGTGCCAGCGAAGACGTGGTGGTGGTGGCGGCGGTGGTGGTCGGTGCGGCGATGGTGGCGGTTGCGGCAGTGGTAGTGGCCACAATGACCGTGGGTGTGGCCGCAACGACAGTGGCAGCAGGGGGCTGGGAATGTTCAGCAGCCCTGGATGATGGGTTGGTGGGTAGGAGGGGTCCTGGGGAGCGGCTGGGCCCTGCCACACCAGATGGGCCTGCTTGGTGGTCCGTGTCCGAAGAGGAGGACAGATCCTCCAGATCCGTGTGTCCTCGTTGGGGGCTTGTAGGCTGGCTGTGCTGGCTGCTGGCTCCATCCCCAGCATCCAGCAGTTCGTCACCTGTGGAGAGAATGAGATTTGTTATTGTGTTGCACCTGGCGAAGTATGTATTTGTCGTCTGACATTAACAGTTCGTGCAATCTCGTACATGGGTTTCCGGAGGCGTGTGGGTGGCTGTAGCATCTGTAGTTGTGTGTGCTTGGCAATGGGACTGTGTGCTGTGCACATGTGGCATGGGACGGATTGGCCATGCCGATGGGTGTGTTGCTGTGCCCCTACTTATTGTGACTCTGGTGTATGCGGGCTCCTGGCCCATCCTGGGTCTGGTTTGTACTTTGCTTTTGGTGTTCAGATGGGACGCTTAGGAACGCATATGGCAACATGGGGGCCATGCCCCAGATTCGCATTTGGGAGGGAATATGCTTTTGGGGTTCAAATGGAACGCTTAGGAACGCATATGGCAACATGGGGGCCATGCCCCAGATTCGCATTTGGGAGGGAATATGCTTTTGGGGTTCAAATGGAACGCTTAGGAACGCATATGGCAACATGGGGGCCATGCCCCAGATTCGCATTTGGGAGGGAATATGCTTTTGGGGTTCAAATGGAACGCTTAGGAACGCATATGGCAACATGGGGGCCATGCCCCAGATTCGCATTTGGGAGGGAATATGCTTTTGGGGTTCAAATGGAACGCTTAGGAACGCATATGGCAACATGGGGGCCATGCCCCAGATTCGCATTTGGGAGGGTATATGCTTTTGGGGTTCAAATGGAACACTTAGGAGCGATATGGCAACATGGGGGCCATGCCCCAGATTCGCATTTGGGAGGGAATATGCTTTTGGGGTTCAAATGGAACGCTTAGGAACGCATATGGCAACATGGGGGCCATGCCCCAGATTCGCATTTGGGAGGGAATATGCTTTTGGGGTTCAAATGGAACGCTTAGGAACGCATATGGCAACATGGGGGCCATGCCCCAGATTCGCATTTGGGAGGGAATATGCTTTTGGGGTTCAAATGGAACGCTTAGGAACGCATATGGCAACATGGGGGCCATGCCCCAGATTCGCATTTGGGAGGGAATATGCTTTTGGGGTACATGCTGTGAGCCATGGGTGCCGAACGTGACATGTGTTGTGGCAGCATGACAGTGCATGGTTTGAGGTGTGTGCATGCTTGACATGGCCTGCATATTTGCTGTCTGTTGTGATTACTGGACATGGCATTGGACGCATCGTTATGAGTGAGTGATGGTTGTGTGCCAGCCAACGTATTGCAGTTGTCCCATCTCCTTGGTGTGCGTGCTGCCCTGTGCCATGTGCATCACTGCAGTGCTCGGGGGGGTGTGGCCCATGTTGTGTGTTGTTGCTCACAGTGTGTCGTGCGCTTCATTGACTTCTGGCACATGGTTGGTCATGGGCATGTATCTTAGAGTGACTGCTGTATGTGTGGCAGATGTGCGGATGACATGCCTTTCATGAGACTGGGGCTGACGGATGGGATGGATGGTATGTTGTATGTGCATGGTGTGTCTGTGTGTTTGATGGGTTCAGTGGTGTTCGTGTGCATTTATGTTGTTCCGCTCTGTTGCGTCTAGTGTTGTTTGTCTTACATAGGCGTAGTTGTGGGGTGTGTGGTTGACAGGCAGTAGGGGCTACATGGACAGGACTTCAATGGTGTTTCGGTTGTGTGTGATGAGTTGCACAGTGGCTGCCGTGTGGTACTATATTCAGTGTGGCTTGTGCATGCAGACGTGGCTCCTTGGGTGTTGCTATGTCTGTGATGGGTCATGTGGGGTGTGAGTCTGTTGTTCATGTCCGTGTGCACATTGTTCACTTGTTCGTGACGGTGGGCGGTGCTGCGTGTTCGTCTGCTACGTGACATGTCCCATGTGTTGGTCGTGTTCCGGTCCTCATGCCTCCAGTAATCCAGCCCTGTCCAGTTTCCCACCTGCAAGTTGTTCGTGCGTGCACTGTACTGGATGCCACATGGCTCTAAGCGGAGGGTGCTCCATGTTGCAGGTCTGTGGGGGTGGGGGGGTGTTGTGGGTCGTGGGGGTGGCTGGACACCCACTGACACCGATTGCTGTGGACCGTGATGTCTGCCTTTCGGCTGTCGTTGTGCACTGCGGTGGCTGACACGTGGCTGTGGGGTGTGGGGGATGCTCCTCCTTGCTGTGCTGTGGGACTAGGGGCCTGGTGTGTGTTGTACTTGGGCTGTCCACCGTCCCACCCACTGCACTTTGTGTTCCTGCCACTTACCTGTTACTTGTCGGTTAGTGCAGCTGTGGCAGACACATGGGTGTGGTGGGTGCTCGTTGTGGCGCTTCTGGCATATTTGGGGACCTGTTGGTGGTTACGTGGCTGGCTGAGTGTACACATGTCCCCACGTATCTTACAGTTGTTCGGTTTGGGCTGTGTGTGGTGGTGTCTGTTGCATGTGTGTGTGATGTGTTGTGTATTGTGTGCTGGACATGGGGGTGTTTGTCCCTGGGAGCTGTGGCATGGTGGTAGTGCATGTGAGTACATAGCGGTGTGCTGGTATACATTAGTTTGTACTTACCAGCCTCCACTCCCCCTGCTAATCCGGCGAGGATCTCCGGATGTATTATGACTCGCACCTTCTCCTCCCACGCTTTGAAGGTCTTGAAGAGCGCGGGATTCCCTCCGCCAGTGACGGCAGCCAGCTCTCTGTTTTTGCCCTCCTTCTTCTTGACCAGGCTCTTGACGTCATTCCAACGTTTGTTTATTTCTCCTCTGTTCCTGGGCAGGGTCCCGACTGCATTGACCTGGTCTACGATCCGGTTCCACATTCTGTTTCTGGTGGCTAGTGGTGGGTGCTGGACCATGTTCCCATAGATTTGTGGGTACACCTTGATGATCTCGTCGACCATGACCGTCAGCTCAATGGGCGTGAACTTGGGCATTCTTTGTGGTGCCATGGTGTTTGTGGTGCTGGTGCGGTGTGTGTTGTGTAATGTGCAGGGGGTTTGTGGTGCAGGTGTTTGGTGGTGGTGGTGGTGGTGGTGGTGGTTGTGATGTGTGCGTTTCTGTGGTGTGCTGCTGTCCTTGCTGTGTCACTGTGTCCTCTCCTCTCCTCTCTGGTTTGCAATGTTGCAAGGGGTTGTGGTCTGTGGGAGTGCTGCTTTTGTACTTACCTATGTGGGTGTGTCCTCATGGTCTGTTGTTTTCAGGTGTGTTGTGTCTGGGGTTCTGGCCTTTGTAGTTTTTGTTTGTCCGGGGGGTGTTTTCGGGATGTGTACTGTGCTTGTGTATTTGTGCGTGCCTTGCTGTGTGGACTTGTTGGCCATGTTGTGTGCTATTGGTTTTGTGAGCGGATGGTTTCTGTGCAGGTACGTGGGCGCCATGGCTTCTGCCGTGTCGATTCTCATCGGCGTTGTTTGCGCTGGCGGGCGGTATATTTGTAGTTTTCCCGCGCTCATGGCGGTGCGATCGTAATTTCACGTGCGGTGTGTCGGCCGTGAGGGCGGGCGGTTTTGTGTTGTCGTGCGTGTTTCCGTCCGTGGCGGGCGGTTTGACTCCGACTCGGACGTTGGCGGGCGGTATTTTGTGTGATTTTTCCGCCGATGGCGGTTTTCGGTTTGTGTAATCGTAATGGCGTGGTCGGTGTTCAGACGGTGTGTGCGGGCGGATTTTTGCCGCTTTCATGCCTGGCGGATTTTTTTACGCCGGGTATCGTAATGGGCCCCTTAGCCCCTATAAACCCAACATTCCGCTCCTAAAAATTATTTTTCTAAATTCAAAATTATATATTCTAAATTCTATTTTTAAATTTCGAATTTATTATAAATCAAAAACAATTATTTTAAAACACTCCCCACCCTTATCCCCTATAAACCCAACATCCCGCTCCTAAAAATTATTTTTCTAAATTCAAAATTATATATTCTAAATTCTATTTTTAAATTTCGAATTTATTATAAATCAAAAACAATTAATATAAAACACTCCCCACCCTTATCCCCTATAAACCCAACATCCCGCTCCTAAAAAATATTTTTATAAATGTAAAAATGTATTTGCTAAATTATAATTTTAAATTTCGAATTTATTATAAATTAAAAACAATTATTTTAAAACACTCCCCACCCTTATCCCCTATAAACCCAACATCCCCTCCTAAAAAATATTTTTCTAAATTCGAAATTATATTTTCTAAATTAATAATTAAAATTTCGAATTTATTATAAAGTTAAATCAATTATTTTAAAACACTCCCACCCTTATCCCCTATAAACTCAACATCCCGCTCCTAAAAATATTATACAAAATTTTTTTTATAACATTAACGAACTAATATTATACTACAAACTCTAAATACATTAAAATATAGAACAATAACGATATTTTAACATAACAATATTTGAACAGTCGATATTAGAAACTTTGATATTTTTAACAATACTTAAAATCGATATTTTTAACATCGATATACATAACATCGATATTTAATACTATCGATATACTAAACTCGATATTTATGTACATCGATATTAAAATTTCGATATTATGTCTACTTACCACTTCTGACATACCACTGCAGCCTGCCTGCTGCAAAAAAAACGTTTGACAGGGGAACATCTTTCCTTTACTGTAGGCCTTGTTGCCCACAAGGGAGGGTTCACGGTATTAAAAAGTGGGACCTGTAGAAATATCAGATTAACCTGTCACTAAAATGACAAGCACCCAAAAAACTGTATGCCCTGTAAAGGGCTCTGGTTGACCCATTGAGAAACACTAGGGAGCAAGGTCAAATTTTATTTCTGCTATCTTTGATCTGAGAGAAGCTAGAGATATGGTTCAATAACTATTTGTAATATTTATTAAAAGGACAATTCAATGGTGAAGTTTTACTTTTAATAATTATTTGGAAAATTTTAAACTAGAAAGATACCATTTCCCTGTCTAAAGCCCCTGGAGTCACATTTGCATTAATACTCCAGTAGCTGCCCAGCCAGTGACCTTAATGAGGTGTGAAAATTGCTCCCAGAACAGAGATCATGACCTGGGTGAAGGGAGGTGTTTTTCTTACCTTGCAGGCAGACCAGTTAGGGTGGATCCAGGAACTTCATTAACTTGTAAAGTGTGTGCCCTTTCACAAGTAAATGTGAGGTGAGATATAGAAAAGACAAACCTTTGTTTCCCCAGCCTGGCTGGCTCCAAACCCAGTAAAAAGTGGAGCTACCTCCAAAAACCATGTTTTAGTAAACACAGAGGAGAGGACAGCTCATTTCCCTGGCCACAACTTTGAGTAGGCACACAGCTTCTGCACAAGGGAGAATGGGTCCCCCATTTTTGATTTTAGGAGCAAGGTGCACTGTGGGATTGTTAACAGTAGAGCAAACAGTAAGTGCTACAAAAATGGGTAGGGTTGTCCCTGGGAACTTTTATACCACGGCTTAGAGCCTGGAGTCCCGTTTTGTGTGTTTGATGTAATGCCGTGGGTGGCTGACAGTGTGTCCAGACTTGGGTCCCATGCTCCCTGTCCAAACTGAGGTGGCATGGTCAGCAAAAGAATTATGGGTTGGAACGCTACCTTGAGGGATTGCCAGTGGCTAGACTCATTGCAAGCATTTCTCCCATCACCATAGTTTGTTTGATGTAGTGCCCTGGGTGGCTAAGGGTGTGCCCAGATGTTGGTCTTGTGCTCACTATGCCACTGGAACCAAGCTACTCCCAGCTGAAGAGCCCCAAATAGTGTAAAAAAGGTCTTGAGTTCCTTGTGTTACTGTTCAGGTAGGACCTAGACTGCCAGTTTATGATGGACTGTTCCTATTGGAGCAGGGTCAAGACCGATATCCATGTTGCTGGGTGCAAACTTAGGTGACATGGTGGGCAAAAGAACAATGGGTTGGAATGCTATCCGAAGAAACTGCCAGTGGTTAGACTTATTGCAAGTATTCCTTCCATCACCTTTTTCTATGTTTGATGTAATGCCCTGGTGGTAGACAATGTGTTCAGACGTGGGTCCCATGCTCTCTCTGCCATTGGAACCAAGCTACACCCAACGTAAGAGCCTCAATCAATCCAAACTGGTCTTGGGCTGCTTGTGCTCCGGTTCAGGAAGGGCCTAGCCTGGCAGTTTAGGCTGGACACTTCCCATTGGAACAAGGTAAAGACTGATTTGAATGTGGCTAGGTCCAAACTGAGGTGGCATGGTGGGCAAAAGAACGATGGGTTACAATCCTACCCCGAGTGAGTACCAGTGTTTAGACTTATTGCAAGTGTTCCTCCCATCACGTTTCCTTTGTTTGGTATCGTGTACCGATCCCATCTCATACAAGCTGAATATTAGCTGATCGCTTATAAAAACTACTTTAAAGCCTTACTTTTTGACGGTGTCTGTATCATTATATTTCTAGAAGAGATCTAAGCTGCACTCCAAATTTGTAATCTGACCATAGATAAACTGAATCTTGATCAAACGAGGGATTTGATAGTACATTTCAGATATAAAATAATAGTGACAGATTTGTAGTAATGTCTGCATTTAAATAAAATCATTCATAATGCAACCACTGTTAGAAATAATTCACCTAGCACATTGCAATGCTTTGTTATATTTGTAAAGCAAAAGGTTCATCATTTACTTGGGCTCTTGTCACTCTTTACAGACCAAATGTACAGTGACTTTACAGACCTTTTGTTGGTAGTAATACAGTGTTCTACTGAATATTTGTGGCTAGAACAAGAGGTTGCAATGTGATGCTTATGCTGCTGTTTATGTCTGGGATATAAAGCCTCTGTGATGGGTAAGGGTCAGGTATTTTTAGGTCCATAATTTTTATACGTATGTATTCTTACATGAAGTCATTCCTGGTAATGATCAATCAATTTCAGCTCATATGCTATAACTATGCAGATGACACACAAATACTTCTTAAACTGCAAAGCCCCAAATACATTGGAAACTCAAAAATCTTCAGTTGCTTCAGAGCCATTAATCAGTGGATGACAGGAGCCATATCAAATTGAATGCATCCAAAACTGAAATACTCACATGTGGTAACTCAAAAAATTATGACCCATACTGCTCCTGGCCTGACAATTTGGGACCACCTAAAGTATCCAGGGAAGTAAGTAACATTGGAATTACCATGGACCTCAAGCTATCAATGAATGCCTAAGTCAGTAAGTTAGCAAAAGCATGGTCATTACTATGAAAACTCTGTGACACATCTTTCCCCACCTAGGATTTCCAGACAAGGTCCAAGCTACTGTCTCTCTGGTATTATCTAACCTTGATTATGCCAATGGCCTCTACCACGGATCACTTTTTTCAACTATGAAAAGACTACAACAAATTCAGAACTCTGCTGCCAGACTACTACATGTAAAGCCACAAATTCAAATTTCCCAAATTCAATTTTTGTATTGTTTCAGTATTTAAAACCATAACAATGTTGCCATTAAAATAACACCATAACAAAATTACCATAAGAATAACACTGTCTGCTGACGGAATTATGTTTAAAGTGAATGTGCGCTTATTAAAACTTGATTGCAATCAATTGTTCTTATACTGTATCATATGGTAAAACTTCAACTCAAGGAAGGTGCTTTATCAATTAGAGGGCCGATTGGTTCAATTAAGCTAAAAATGTGTCTGTTAAAATCAGTTACAGACTCAGTTGGTTCAACTAAGCTAAAAACATGACTATTAAGATCAATACCCATTTACAAATATAACCTTATTAGTGTATTAACACACTAATTTGAGCCGGGGATTAATTTTGAGGGAGGGAGAAAGCCCACCCACAGGCACTGGCCTGCTGCCTGCAGCATGTCCAGAAGGGCAGCATTCTGCCCTCTCATGGCCGAACTGGCATACGCCACAGTCTAAAGTAGTTTGGCGGAAATTACTGCTAGTAATTGCAGGAACGAGGGGCCTTCCAGCTTCTTTACAAGGGTTCTGAAGACGTAAATTAAAGCGTTCCCTTTCTTTTGCATATACTGCTTTTGGTGGGTGAAATTGATTCTTCTATCCAGGTATAGTCCCAAATATTTGTAGCTGCCAACCTCCTCCAACATTACATTGTCAAGAAGGATCTTAAATTGCTGCCCAGGACGGATGGAAATTATGATGGCTTTTGTTATATTGATCTGTAGTTTGTTATTTTTGGCATAAGATTTTAAGGCGTTAACAAGCCTTTGGAGCCCTACATTTGTCAAGCTCAAGAGTAAGATATCATTCGCATAGGGCAGGGCAGACAAACAAAGAGGACTGCGAGTTGATCTGGTCTCACTCTTGTAACAAGTCAGCCATGAACAGATTGAAAAGTGGGGTGCCAGCACACACCCCTGTTTGAGGCCTTGGTGGGTTGGTATCCTCCTGGACACTCTTGTACCTTCCCCGATTTTGACTTGGATCCATGTTCAAGTATGCAGCTTTTCAATAGCTTACAGCAATGTTTGAGGAATTCTCCATTTTCTCTGTTTGTTTCAGAGAATCCCCTGATCAACGCAGTCAAATGCTGCTATAAAGTCTATCAAGCAGAGATGTAGTTTCTTCCATACTCAATTGCATCTTTCGATTATGGAGGAAGCTGCTAAGATATTTGGTATAGTGCCAAGGCCTCTAGTAAAATATGACTGGTTAACGGGTACCACGTTATTCACCAGTCCAAGAGGTCGGCCAGGATTTGAGAGGGATAATGTTTGCCTCTGCATCCAGGAGCACTATGAGGGGTCGATTCCGATCCCGGCCAGAAGCGCACCTAACAGTATTCGTCCGAAAAAAAAAACAGCCGAATGCGTGTTTCCCGACCGATTCGAACATTCGTCCGGACGAACAAGTACGATGCGTATAACAACCCAGTTTCCGAGCGAGCCGTACTTACCCAATTCAGCTCCTGTTCCCCGCCCGAGCCGGATCCGTAAAAGCCGAATCGAGTCGTACGGAAGCAAATACACAGCACCTTCCGGCCGGACGAGTACGATGCGCACTCCGTACTCGCCGAACCCGTCGCTACGTCCGGGACGTTTGAGCATCCGGGCGAGCCGTACATAAACTCCGTTTCGCGCCACAAGACGATCCACGGCTACGAGACGAACAAGCCTGCTACGAGTACGAGTCGAAGACACGAGAAACCCGAACGAGACGATCCAAGCATGAATCCCATTGCGCAGGTCCTACCTATACTCTACATCTATTACCGGGACCGGCACGGACGCGTACGGCGCAGACGGTAAGTCAAACACCAACAACACAAACAAACGACACGTACCCGAAATATGTCACACACACATAGGGATGCACAAATGACGTACACTAGCAACATCAGAACCATAGGGGTGGGATGGCAATCATCAATGCCATACACACCCATAGGGGGCTGGATGCCTGCCACTACCACCACCCCACTCAGGGGGGGCTGGATGCCTGTCACTACTACCATCCCCACCCTTAGTGGGATGGATGCCTACCACTACCACCACCCCTACTCAGGGGGGCCTAGATGCCTACCACTACCACCACCCCTACTCAGGGGGGCCTGGATGCCTGTCACTACTACCATCCACACTAATAGGGGATGGATGCCTACCACTACCACCACCCCTACTCAGGGGTGCTGGATGCCTACCACCACCACCACCCCTACTCAGGGGGCCTGGATGCCTGTCACTACTACCATCCCCACCCTTAGGGGGATGGATGCCTACCACTACCACCACCCCTACTCAGGGGGCCTGGATGCCTGTCACTACTACCATCCCCACCCTTAGGGGATGGATGCCTGCCACTACCACCGGCCCTACTCAGGGGGGCCTGGATGCCTACCACTACCACCACCCCTACTCAGGGGGGGCTGGATGCCTACCACCACCACCACCCCTACTCAGGGGGGCCTGGATGCCTGTCACTACTACCATCCCCACCCTTAGGGGGATGGATGCCTACCACTACCACCACCCCTACTCAGGGGGGCCTGGATGCCTACCACTACCACCACCCCTACTCAGGGGGGCTGGATGCCTGCCACTACCACCACCCCACTCAGGGGGGGCTCGATGCCTGTCACTACTACCATCCCCACCCTTAGGGGGATGGATGCCTACCACTACCACCACCCCTACTCATGGGGGGCTGGATGCCTACCACTACCACCACCCCTACTCAGGGGGGGCTGGATGCCTACCACTACCACCAACCCTACTCAGGGGGGCCTGGATGCCTACTACTACCACCACCCCAACTCAAGGGGGGCTGGATGCCTGTCACTACTACCAACCCCACTCATAGGGGGATGGATGCCTACCACTACCACCACCCCTACTCAGGGGGGGCTGGATGCCTACCACTACCACCACCCCTACTCAGGGGGGCCTGGATGCCTACTACTACCACCACCCCAACTCAAGAGGGGCTGGATGCCTGTCACTACTACCAACCCCACTCATAGGGGGATGGATGCCTACCATACCACAACCCCTACTCAGGGGGGGCTGGATGCCTGTCACTACCACCACCCCTACTCAGGGGGGCCTGGATACCTACCACCACCACCACCCCTACTCAGGGGGGGCTGGATGCCTGTCACTACTACCAACCCCACTAATAGGGGGATGGATGCCTACCACTACCCCCATCCCCACTCATAGGGGGATGAATGCCTACCACCCACACCACCCCTAAACATAGGATGGGAAATGCATGACACAACCAGCATACTCCAACATAAGGAATGTCTGAAAATACATCCCACCCACACCCTGACAAGCGTGTGTAGTCTGTGTCAAATGCCCACAACACTGAACATGTCATTGAGCATACAATGTGACCCCCAATCACATGTGTCACACATAAATGTGTGTGGGCTCCACAATGCAAGCAGACCATGACCACTGTGGCAATGGGGTATAACACCCCATCATCACAGTGACCAAAAGGTAAGTCTGGGGTCCATAGCTGAAGCACATTTTGAACATTGTGGCAATGGGGTCTAAACCCCCATCATCACAGTGACCAAAATGTAAGTGTGGGGTCCATACCTGAGGCACATTTTGAACATTGTGGCAATGGGGTCTAAACCCCCATCACCACAGTGACCAAAAGGTAAGTGTGTGGGGTCCATAGCTGAAGCACATTTTGAACACTGTGGCAATGGGGTCTAAACCCCCATCATCACAGTGACCAAAAGGTAAGTGTGGGGTCCATAGCTGAAGCACAGTTTGAACATTGTGGCAATGGGGTCTAAACCCCCATCATCACAGTGACCAAAATGTAAGTGTGGGGTCCATAGCTGAAGCACATTTTAAACACTGTGGCAATGGGGTCTAAACCCCCATCATCACAGTGACCAAAAGGTAAGTGTGGGGTCCATAGCTGAAGCACATTTTGAACATTGTGGCAATGGGGTCTAAACCCCCATCATCACAGTGACCAAAATGTAAGTGTGGGGTCCATAGCTGAAGCACATTTTGAACACTGTGGCAATGGGGTCTAAACCCCCATCATCACAGTGACCAAAAGGTAAGTGTGGGGTCCATAGCTGAAGCACATTTTGAACACTGTGGCAATGGGGTCTAAACCCCCATCATTACAGTGACCAAAAGGTAAGTGTTGTCATGGAAAAATCTGCAACTGCCAAACAGCATGGATGATCCCTGGTCACAGAACAACAAATACATCAGTGGCAAAGTAGTGCTTGTGTCCCATAGCAACATACATTGGGTGAGGCAAACAGTGCAGTGCCAATAAGATATACCTTTGGCCATGTGCAGACAAACATCACCCATGGGGGCTGACATTGGCAACATTCCTCAATAACACAATGACAGAAGTGACCATCATAATGCAGCCCCACATATCTGCACCAATGGACACACAAATGTAGATATCCTTTGGAGACTGTAGATGTCAGGTGAACAAATACCATACCATGGCAGCAAAGGGACATACAAACCATGATCATTGTGCTGACTGATGACCTAGGAGTCCCAGGGACAGCAGGGGAAAGCCAACAAACAACATACAGCCAATGGCACACTAAAGATATGCCAATGCAGTGGTGCAGATGCACAAACACAAACAGGCAGCCTCACACTGCAGATCAAACACAACAGGTGATGGGGGGTGTGCCAGTGTCCCCAGGCAACCACGCAACACATGAGGAGGCCTGAATCACAATTACACAGATCTGTATACAGTGCCACACAAAAGTAACTCATGGATCGGATTCCCCTATGTGGGCAAACAGGCATTGTTAGATGAGAGGGAGCACAAATTACACATGTCACACAAGCTTGTCGGAACAGCAAATAACACAGCAAGAGACAGACCCACCACAGCACTACCCCCAGGGACCCCACATCATGTTGACCGTGGCCTGCATGATAATCCCACTGTGATGGCAAAGCTAGATGTCGTTCACACTGTGAACCACAGTCATGTGTCCTGAGCAACAAACTACCATCACACCTACACAAGCACAAATCAATCAGCACGGCCTGTCAGCCAAAGCCAACATGGAGGTAGGGGTCTAGCCGTGCAACAACTCTCATTTGCACACACTCAACACCACACACCTTGATCTCCACCAATGTGCAGCAGTGAAGCTCACATGGACTGGTGACATTGCACATGCACCCATGACAATCCCAGGGGTGGTTGTGGGAACTAAGGTGCAGAAACCCATCACACCTGGCCAGTCAACAAGACTCGTGAATGTCTGACACACTGCACAGTACGCTGTACATGGGCATGACGTGAAATCCACCACAATCAATGTGATCCCGGACACAGTCACACACCAATGAAGAAGTCAAGGTCACCCACAAAGAACACACATAGACAACTTCCAACATTGCAGCTCTGACCCAGAGGAGTGGCAGCAGTCACACACACAACGTGTCACAATCACTGAAAGCTAACACAAACTGTAAATTACATGACTTGTGTAACCAACAAGTGCCAAGGGGAATCCTGACTGTGTCTCATCTGCGTTTGCCCACAAACTCAGCCCTGACAGCAAACACACCTATGGATGACACCCTGATGACCAGTAATGTGCCATGCACCCACATCCCAGAGAACCCAGTGCGAAGATTTGGGTGGTACATAGGTCAACTCAGCAAGCATCACAAACAGGAACATCACTAGGGATCCCAGCCTGTGGTGCAAAACGGAAGTGAACACACACAGACATGCTCACACAACACACACCTTGGGCTCAGGCAATGTCACGGAATTACACACTGCCATGAGGGCACTCCACTCCTGTGTAAGGAAAGCTGTGCAATACGTTGTCTCTGCAGGGCCCTATCATATCAGCAGTACACTTGGTCACTCAGTCAACAATTAGCACAAAATGAAGGCTCTCGTCACATCAGCCTGGTCATGGGAGTGTCACCGACACTCATCAGCACAGATCCAACACACATGTATAGCAAGTTGCACTGATCACACAGATGAGTCCTTCCCCATTGATGCCCAAACTTGCATGTCCAGTGGAGATGGTCACACGGTCAGGGAAATAGACAAATTGAACAATGGCAAGCACAACAGATGTGCAGGGGTGTAAGCCACAGATGTGATATTGCAAATAAAAGTAGGAAATCCCATTGCCAAATATTGAAAACATGACACCCTCATATTGCTGCAAAGGATGACATGGATACACACCAGGATAGGACACATTCCCCCTGGACCACATGGGGTCCTGCACAGTAACACTTCATTTCCCTGATATCAAAAATCACCATCAGTGCAGCAAGGGCACGGTTAGCAACATCAACATCATGTACATCAGAAGCAAAATCACTAGAGAACAGAAAGTAGCTTTATTCAGCATTTGTGTGTGAAGAAGTGAAAGTCCAGAAATATAACAAAGGCCAATGGCCAGTCCATAACAAGAGTCCAAACAGGGTGACAGTGCCAGATGTCACCCTCTGCATGCCTGCACAGCTACACATCAGGGACATTCCCCTCGGAGGGGCATACGGGGGGAGGCCAGGCACCGCAGGGACAGGATCAGGGCTCACCTGAAGGAGGCAGGGAAGGGGTGGTGGGTGCTGGAGAGTCACTGACAACTGCAGTGGAGGTGTCTGACATGGTGTGTGCCGGCACAACTGGGGGGCTTGAGTCAGATGGTGTGGGTGCCGGCACGACTGCAGTGGGCCATGCAGATGGAATGGACAGGTTCCCCACTGCAGTGCCCAAGTCAGACAGGGTGGTAGTGGACTCCACTGCAGTGCCTATCTCCAGGGGAGTAGAATGGGGTTCAGGTAAGGTGGGCAGGACAGAGGGGGAGGTCACGCTCTCCACACCAGTGGCACAAACAAGCACAGCAGGGGGTGTGTTGCTGGAAGAGCAAGTGGTAGGGGGAGAAGGCCGGATCATTTTGGGGATGGTGTATCTGTGGGTGGGGAACCTGGGGCAGGGTGTGGTGGGGGAACCTGTGGAGTGGGGGCCTGAGGGATGGAGGAAGGAGACTTGGTGGTTGAGCTGCAGGGTGGCGGCGGGGTCTTGCTCTTCCGGGTCCGGGGGGACTTGCGGATGGGGGCCTCAGTCAGTCTGCGCCTGGGGGAGGGTGTCCGGGGGTGAGGGGCACTCCCCTCTGTGTGGGTGGACTTCCTCTTCCCCCTGTATGCTGGATCAGCTGGATTGGAGGGGAAGAGGCCGAAGTCACAGAGGAATATCTGCTGTGTAGGTGGGGTTGCAGGTGAGGCAAGGGAAGGGGCCTTGGAGGGAGAGGTATCGGAGGACTGCGGAGTGACTGTGGATGCCTGTGTGTGTGTATGTACCCCATCCCCTGTGGGTGTGGTATCAGTCCCCTGAGGATGCCTGTGTGCACGTCTTGTTTTTGTAGTGGGTGTGTCTGTGCTGCTCGTGTCTGTGTGTTTGGGTGAATGTGCAGGTGTGCATGTGCTTGGGACAGGTAGGGTGCCAGGAAGTGTGGATGGGGCAGATGTAGGAGGGGTGAGGGACTGTTGGAGGAGGGACACTGCTGCCGTCAGGGAGGAGTCCATGGACCTAATGCTCCTCTGTAGGGCAGACATGCCCGATGAGATGCCCTCCATAAACGACACCAGCTGAGTCAACAGAGTGGTGTGGGCATGGAGGACACTTAGCATTGCTGTCTGCCCTACATGGAGCTGGCGAAGGAGGTACACAGACTCCTCACTCAGGGCAGTAGGGGACACAGGGGCAGGGGCTGCGGTGCCTGGCACGAAGGAGACACGCTCCCGAACACGGGAGCCTCCACGGACCTCTGGAATGGGAGCCGATGGGAGGGCGGTGGTGGTGGCGGGGACAACAATAGTAGCTGGGGTGTGGTGGCTGCTGACACCCGCCTCCACAAGGGAGTCATCCTCCGAGCTGCTGTGGTCCTCAGCTGAGGTGGATGGTGCTGAGGACTCCTCGGTGTGGCTCCCCTCGCCCTCCGTGCCACTGGGTCCCTCCGACCACTCATCGGCTGCTGACCCAGTCTGGCTCAACGGCTCCTCCTGGTCCGTGGAGCTGTCCCCTCCTGTGGCCATGGATGTATCTGCAAACAATTAGGGAAACAGACAGACATCAGTCACCTGCACTGACTGCACAAAACCACAGTATGTACAGCACATTACAGAGCAAGCCCTGGCATCCTTAGTTGAACATTGCCAAAAGTGCCAAAACAGAGTAGGAGAAGCCAATTGTCAGTCTGATGGTCAACCATGGCACTCACATCCCTCCTGGCCTTGCACCCATCGGTCTGGTGTCTGTCAGATGGCAATACACCAGTGTGGACACATGCACCACCTACACAGTAGTTGGACAGTGCAGAGAACACGGTGAAGTATGTGAACATGCACACATCACAACTCTTGCCACTGAGTCAGTACAGGTGTCCGGATAAAGGGATGGCCAGAGTCTATTTTGAAATGCATGTGATGCATACCAGCACCAGACACCATGATGCATCCATGTCCTGATAGTCAATGCCACAATGGGGTGCATGTAGCACATGTCACTCCCCTGCAGGATCACTCTTAGGAAGTTTAACGCCATGGCACAGGCATGCCTGCAAAGTCATACATCACTGTCTCCAGTCACATGGGCAGGGCAGCCAGACAACAACAGTCTGTACTGTGTCACAATCCTAGGTCATGGGGAATGCAAGTCCAGTAGCTGACAAGTGCACATGTCCATCCCCCACAAACCACATCATCTGAACTGTCATTTGTCCACGTCATACCAATTGGACATATGGGAGACATGAAACACAACCCTCGGAACATGAGCACCTCACAATCTGCTGTGAATGGGAAACAGCTGCCTGAACTGCACAGTCGCATACCCCAGTATGCACGGTCATGTGATCATACACCTATATGTCACACAAGTATCGTCTCCTATGGTCACATCTCCGGTGGCATGCTGGGCCCTAACCGATAAACACCCCAGTAGTCCTGACAACAAAGCCACAGCACAATGACACAGAGGCAGACACCTGAGGGAACATTTCACTGAGCACAACGTGTCAGCTGATACACGGGAGTGGGAGTACAGAGTGTATTGTATGGCCTGGAGTAGGCATGACTGTCCTGCTCCACGTGAAAGAGGGATGAGCCCTGGACAGTAGGCAGGTGGCTAAGCATGTGTGACACACTTGATATACATACTCCTGAGGCCCAAACATTGTTCACAACCACAGCATGGGTGTGTGCCAAATACCCCAGGCACATGTGGTGAATCAGATCAGCAATTGGACCACATATCAAAGTAACACGCAGATTACATGTCAGAACCCAGGCATTGTGTAAGCAATGGACCCATCCATGAAGCCCACCACAGAGTTACGGGTACAAATGCTGTCCCCCACCTTGAGCTAAGCAATATGCAAGGACACAGTACCCAAGTGACACAATTTCCTGACTGTAAGGGCCACACCTGGGTATCAGATGAGGAGTGGGCAGTGCACAATTGAGGGACATGGGTCCTGGACCACATAACTGATGTACTGTTGAAGTTTAACCAGGCCAGAGGAGGGCATATAGCATGTCAGACAAAGCTCACAGTGCAGTCATGGACTCACCCCTCCTTGCTGCTGTCTGCCCTTCAGCTGCCCATCCAGATCAGGGAAGACCACCGCCAGGATCCTGAGCATGTGGGGGGTCAGGGTCCAGTGTCCGCCCCTCCTGCGAGGAGGCGACAGCTTCAGCTGGACCCTTGCGATCCTCCGGGTCCAGCCCCGAAGGTCCTGCCACCTCTTCTGGCAGTTGCGGATCCGGCGCTTGTAGACCCCCACAGACCTTACTGCCCGGGCGATGTCCAGCCATATTTCCTGCTTCTGGTGGGCATCAACCTGTGAGGATGACAAAGTGTAAAGGCCATTACTACACATGCAACAAATCCATGCATCACACATTTGGATATACATGTCTCAATCACAGGGGCACATGTTGTACACGGGCAGTGCAAGGATGGCTATGAACAGTTTGCCAGCAGTTACTACATGGTATCATTGCCTGGGAAGTCAAACCTTGCTTAAATGCACTGTTACTGCACTATACCTGTTCAGTGCATGTAACTACACACTATGGGGGGTGAGAACTACTCAGTGAGCCTGCTAGCCAGTGGCGTGCAGACTGTAAGTCTGGCTAGTCAGACAACATGCACATTTGTAAGGCAGTGGACAGCACACTCACCTGCTCCCCTGGTTTCCCATACAGCTTGCTGTACTGTGGAAGGAGGCTGTCCAGCAGGGCCTGGTTCTCCTCAAGGCTGAAGGCTGGGGCTCTCTCCACAGTACATGCCATTGCAGGATCCAGAGGATGCAGAGACAGCAGCAGTGGTGGTGGCAGATGTCGTCCTGGAGCATGTAGTGCAGGCAAGTGAGCTCTCAGGGGAACAGCCAGCATTATATGTGTGCTGCTGAGGCAGATACCATCCCATGTGTCCAAAGTGATAGGTCCAAGTTGTTTGCATCTTCTGAATCTGGCCAATCCATGGAATTGCACCACTTACACACGCCCACAGCATCCTTCAAAAGTTCAACTTCATGACACCCATGCATTTGCAACATTGTTGTGGGTGGCCAACTGAAATCACAGCATCAGACTCGTTAAACTTTCGAAAACGCGTCCGTTGCCATGCCAGGCCATAGCCAATGCGTGCGCACCGATCGGTCCATTGCTGTACAACGCGTATTCCGGGTACAACACGTACCCGCACACAACAGTTGCTATGGGCCGACCGGGCACACCGATCGGTCCATTGCTGTACAACGCGTACCCGCACACTACAGATTCAATGGTCAGTGCGTGCACACCGATCGGTCCATTGCTGTACAACGCGTATTCCGGGTACAACGCGTACCCGCACACAACAGATGCAATGGGCCGGCCGGGCACACCGATCGGTCCATTGCTGTACAACGCGTACCCGCACACAACAGATTCAATGGCCAGTGCGTGCACACCGATTGGTCCATTGCTGTTCAACGCGCATTCCGGGTACAACGCGTACCCGCACACAACAGATGCAATGGGCCGGCCGGGCACACCGATCGGTCCATTGCTGTACAACGCGTACCCGCACACAACAGATTCAATGGCCAGTGCGTGCACACCGATCGGTCCATTGCTGTACAACACGTATTCCGGGTACAACGCGTACCCGCACACAACAGATGCAATGGGCCGGTCGGGCGCACCGATCGGTCCATTGCTGTACAACGCGTACCCGCACACAACAGATTCAATGGCCAGTGCGTGCACACCGATCGGTCCATTGCTGTACAACGCGTATTCCGGGTACAACGCGTACCCGCACACAACAGATGCAATGGGCCGGCAGGGCACACCGATCGGTCCATTGCTGTACAACGCGTACCCACACACAACAGATTCAATGGCCAGTGCGTGCACACCGATCGGTCCATTGCTGTACAACGCGTATTCCGGGTACAACGTGTACCCGCACACAACAGATGCAATGGGCCGGCCGGGCACACCGATCGGTCCATTGCTGTACAACGAGTACCCGCACACAACAGATTCAATGGCCAGTGCGTGCACACTGATCGGTCCATTGCTGTACAATGCATATTCCGGGTACAACGCGTACCCGCACACAACAGATGCAATGGGCCGGCCGGGCACACCGATCGGTCCATTGCTGTACAACACGTACCTGTACAGGTCAGTCGCATATGTCACCATGCTTGTCACTGGTGAATGTATGCCAGCCACATATACCTGCCAGAGACCCAGGGGCACACCTACAACACCACACCCAGTCCACACTGTTTCCTAAGGCATGTAAGGCTGCATTACCTTTTCTGTGTATGGGGGTTAACATGTGGTTTCTGTGGTGGCACTTGTGGGCAGCCACACCCAGGCTGTGCATGTGTTAATGGGGACAGGGTCCTTTGTGTGTTGTGCACATGACCACTGTGATGTGCAACAGTTCATTTCGGAGCATGTGGCATGGTCACATTTCCAGGTTGTGTATGTGTGTGACATGTCACATACCCCCTGGGTCCCATGGGGGAAGGCATGTACGTCACAGGGTGACCCATTGCCACAATAGTGATGTCCCTCCACAGTCTGTGTGCATGTTGTGTTTCCGATGTCTCTGATTCCATGTGCACGATGGGAGACAGTCTCCACATCAACGTTGTTTGTGCATGGACTTTGATGTTGTGCGTCACTGGCATCCATGTCTGTCCTGCGTAGGCGACAGTGGCCACTACCTGTGGGAGTCATGTTTGTTTTTCTGACGTGTACATGATACGCCATGTAATGCCAGTGTCCATGTGGCAAGACAGGGTCACTGGGAATCTACCTGTCAATGAGCTGTGATGCCTGTGGCGCATCTGTCCAGACATGTCACTGTGGTGTGTGTGTGGAACGTGACAGCAGTAAATGGGTATTGTGACACAGCCTAATGGTTTCCCATAGCACAACCTGGAACCTGTTGTCCACACATGTTGTACTGAGTTGTCAGATGATGGCCATGTAGGTGCGAGTTATGTGCGAACAGAACGGCACACACATCAAGTACTTGTGTCTCGTAATGATGTATCATGTGAAATTGAGTATGGTGAATGGCACATATGTGGGGTGACTGACAATCTTTCTTTCCTCAACCTATGCACTGCAGGGCTCCAGCTGTCCATAGACCATTCCCTGACCTGGCAACGATGGTGGAACGTGACAGCATCCGACGGTACCGCTTCACCAGGCAGCTGATTGAGGATTTGGCAGTGCGCTTGGCACCACATTTGCAACCTGGCCGGCCGTACCCTACGGCGCTGACCCCCAAGGTGAAGGTAATGGCAGCCCTACACTTCTTTGCCACCGGTACCTTTCAACACACTGTGGCGACTGCCGGTGGGATGTCACAGACTATGTTCAGCCGTGTGCTACGCGATGTTTTGGAGGCAATGTTGAGATGCCTGAACCAGTACATCTATTTCCCTACATGTCAACAACTCACTGACGTCAAGAGTGACTTCTATGCCCTGGGGAGGATGCCACGTGTCATTGGCTCCATTGATGGGACACATGTGGCTTTGGTACCACCATAGGCACATGAGCAGGCATACCGGAACCGGAAACATTACCATTCGATCAATGCTCTGGTGGTATGTCTTGCAGATATGACCATCACACATGTGTGTGCCCGTTTCCCTGGTTCAGCACACAATGCCTACGTGATGAGGAGTAGTCGCATCCTGAGGATGATGGCACAGATGCAGAACCAGCGTGCCTGGCTTGTCGGTGTGTACTGACTTTGTACCATTGTGTGTGTTCTGCTCTGTAGTATACCGCCCACTTTTCCAACTCAGCTAATGTGCACTTGTCTGTCCGTAGGTGACTCCGGATACCCCAACATGCCGTGGTTGCTGACACCCCTCAGGAACCCTGTGACACCAGCCCAGATGCGCTACAATGAGGCACATGGTCGGACCAGGAGAGTGATTGAGCGGACCTTTGGTCTCCTGAAGAGCCGCTTCCGCTGCCTGGACAAGACAGGAGGGGCCCTCCCATATGCCCCAGCAAAGGTGTGCAAGATTGTCATCATCTGCTGCATGCTACACAACCTGGCAGTGCGGAAGGAGTTGCCTCTCATCCTGGATGACGATGACCAACGTCCGCCACCTGTGGAGGATCCTGGCCTGGACCACGATGCCAGTGATGATGATGATGATGATGGTGATGTCCGCACACAGCTCATCACCAACTTCTTCAGCTGAATGTGAGTATCCAGGGAGATGTAATGTGAATGATGTGAGTTTGCATGATATGTGTGGGTGGTGCTCTGGTGCTGTTTGAGTGTGGCCATGTGCTATTTGACTGGATGCGTGCAGCAATGTGTCCTTACAGGTAGTATGTACTCCCCAACAGTTTTGACATGCTAACTTGGTTTTGTGTACTTGTCTTGCGACATGTATTGGGCATGAGTATTGCAGTTCTGTCCTGTTCTTCAGTGGTTTTAACTGTGTGTCATGTCTGTCCTTCACAGGGTGCTTACTGAGTACTTTGGTCAACTTGGATCCCCCGACACCATGATTCAGCTTTCAGGGTGGCAGCAGTAGTTTCCCTACAGGTGATGTGCCACACACCCCTGGACTTCATATCTTCTGCACTTGTTGACTGTGTAGCCACTACCACGTGGGTAAACCTTGCATTTGTAGTGGAAACAACATGTTGCAAATGTGTAATAAATCTGTGCTTCACTTTGGGATGTGCGTTGTCTGTGGTCACACATCTGACTGACATTTGCTTACTGCACCTGTGGGCTAGTTGACACAGACTCTGAATAGGTGTGGTGTCTGTGCATTCCACAGTATTTCCTGGCAACATCACTGTATGCGATGAGTCCGATGGCCCTGGTGTCTCTGTGTTGTGTAGCCCTAGTGGTGTGTCTCCCTCATATGTGTCACGTCACCATGACTCACATGACGGTGTTGTACTTGCTGTAGCAGTTAGCATACACAGTGTAATTTAGCAGATCATCATCACCATAACAGTAACCACATTTGAATAACAACAGAGGCAAGTATGGTGTAATAGTGATTTTATTTACAGAACTGTGTGTGTGTATAGTGCACAGGATGGTGGGTGCTGTACATTGGGATTGTGATCCAAAGTTCCCAGATGAGTTGGAAGTCTTGGTAGCAGAAATGTCCTGAGTGTAGTCCACAGTCATATGATACATTAGTCCAACTTGAACTCCCCATGTCATGTGGGAGAGTTGTGTTGCATTCGACAGGGTGAAAAGTTTGCACACAAAGGAGATTTTCCGGAACAGGTGTTGGCTTCCTGGGGGATGTACGTGGCCATCAACCTCTCAGTTTTCCTTCCTCGGACGACCCCTCTTCTTTGGGGGTGACCCTCACGTGCAGGCTGCGGCGGTGCAGGGGAGTCTCCGCCAGAGTCCTCCTCCCTCCCTGTGGCGGTGTCAGTTGTTGCAGCACCAGATGTTGTGGGCACACAGGGAGGTGTGGCCATGTTGGTGCTAATCTGGCGGAGGCATGTCTATATGTCCCTATGCACCGCTGTGAGTTCTTGCAATGTGTCCCACTTGGACTCCATGCGAGACATGTGTGTCTCCACACGGGACTTGTGGGAGTCCAAGTGGGCATGATGGGCAGCCTGCTGCTGTTGTATGTCCTTGAGGATCCCCACTACCTGTCTGACCTCTCCGGTGCTATCCTGGTACGCATCAGCGATGCGTGCCAGTTGTGGGTCATCATGCAGTTCAGACCCCTCTGCAAGCAGCGACCTATGTCTACCACCCCTCCCACCACCCCTGGTGACACGTGCAGGACCTGCGGTGGCACGCACAGGTGACCCAAGGCCCCGGGTTGTTAGTGGTGTTGTTGTCCGTTGCTCCACGGTGGGCCTGGGACCCTGTGCTGTTATCATCGGTGGTCCTTGGTCTGTCCGTGTTGGCGGGGGTGGTCTGTGTGTTGGCAGTTGTTGGAGGGGTGGGTGCAGGGGGTGCAGATGTTGGTCCTGCTGGTGCTGCATGATGACTCACACCGGAGGTGCCAGGTAGGTCTTCGCCATCCGAGGAGGGCAGAGGCTGTTCCACACCAGTGAGCTCAGTGTCCCCCGGAGCCTGGGACAGGGACTCCTCCTCGCCTGCTGCTGTGTCCCCATCATCACCTGTATTTGGATGAGACACATATTGTATGTTATGTTTCTACAGGCATCAATGGTTCACACACCTTACAGTTGTGACTGTACCTCTGGATGCGGGCATGTACATTGCATTGTCCTAAGTTGTCACAGTAAGAGGTTGATATTGGTGTAGCACATTGTCCTGCATACCTGGGGCATTTCAATGTGAATGTTGAGGTGTGTGCATGGCCAGCATTGGTTGTATTTGGTGGACATCCGGCCATCCTTCTCCACCTAGCCCAGTTATCCCACCATGAAGCATGCCACCCTTGCAGTGGGTTCAGGTTGACTCTCAGGATGTCATTCAGTGGTGTTCTGCTGTATGTTGGTGCACAGTTCCCAGCAGGGCCTTGTGCTCCCCACAGCAGTACCCAGTGTCAGCCATCTTGTCAGTCCTTATCCACTCCCTGTGATGTGAGCATGGTTCAGAGTGGTGTTGATGGGCCAATTGTGAGGGTGAGCAATATCTGTGACTACAACTAACATCATGCTATTGCCTACACCCCCCTTCCCAGCATGCCCGTACTTCCTTCCTTTTGACTCTGCTTCCCTGTGGGGTAGTGTGCCTGTGCTGACAGGAAGGCTGACAGTGTTGTCCTTGCGTTTGTTTGGCTACAAGTCCCAAGAGTGTCCCTGTGCTTCACACAGCATTACCCAGGGTGGTGGTTCTTTGTGGGATCTTCATTTGGTGTGTGAGGCATTGCATTCTCCCAGGTGGGTTATGTGGAGTTTGTGTTGAGGGGGTGTGTGAGGAGAGCTGCTTGTAACTATGGTCAGTGCTGTCAGTCCTCCTTCCCACCCAGCCAGATATCCCACCATGCAACATGCTTGCATTGCAGGGAGTGCAAGTTGGCTTTCAGGATGTCAGGCAGTGGTGTTCTGCTGTTTGTTGGTGCACAGTTCCCAGCAGGGTCTTGTGCTCCCCACAGCAGTACCCAGTGTCAGCCATCTTGTCAGTCCTTATCCACTCCCTGTGATGTGAGCATGGTTCAGAGTTGTGTAGATGGGCCAATTGTGTGGGTGAGCAATATCTGTGACTACAACTCCCATCATGCTATTGCCTACACCCCCTTCCCAGCATGCCCATACTTCCTTCCTTTTGAGTGGACTTCACTGTGTGTGAGTGTGACAGCAATGGCACGATGGCTGACAGTGTGGTCCTGTTGTTTGTTGGTGCACAGTTCCCAGCAGGGCCTTGTGCTCCCCACAGAAGTACCCAGTGTCAGCCATATTGTCAGTCCTTATCCACTCCCTGTGTTGTGAGCATGGTTCAGAGTGGTGTTGATGGTCCAAATGTCAGGCTGCCCATTATCTGTTACTACGAGTCCCATCATGCTCTTGGCTACACTGACTTCACCAGCATACACAGGATTCCTTCCTTTCTGTGAGCTTCCCTGTGAGGTGGTGTTCTAGTGGTGGCTAAATATCTGACAGTGTTTGTTAGTTAGATTTGTGTCACTGCCTAGCTCTATTTGGTATTGGGTTTGTACATGTCATGACACAGTTACATATCACTATGACATGGCATGTATTGTGTTTATCTGACTGACATACACTTCTTGGGATGATTATCTTTTGGTTGCTGTTGATTTGCTAGGGGTGCATGGTTTGACTATCCCCTTGACAGTGATGTGTGTGTATTGGCACACAATATTGTATATATTAGTTGTGTACTCATCAGGCTCTGGGATGTTTGTTAGTCCATATACACTCACTGGTGGTAGGATGGCCCGCACCTTCTCCTCCCAGGGCCTGAGGTATACTGGTTTGGCAGGAGGGCCACTTCCGGTGTGCTGGCTCAGGAGGTAATCCTTCTTCAGTAGGTCCCTGACCCTCCTGCGCACATCATACCACCTGTTCTGGATGTCTTCCTTTGTGCGCAAACATTGTGATTGTGCGTTCACCCTGTCGACGATCCTCGCCCACATCTTGGTTTTCTGTGCCATGGGGGTCTGTTGGACCAATGTGCCAAACAACTGTGGCTCTACCCTCAGGATCTCGTCTACCATGACTTCCAATTCACTATCTAGGAACTTTGGATTCTTCTTTAGGGGCATGGTGATGGCGATTTATGTGTGTGTGTGTGCAGGTTGAGGGTGTGTGTGTGTAGGTTTTGCTGTGTGTGTGAGGGTGAGGGTGCTATTTGTTGAGGTGCTAATGGTGTGTGGCTTTTGTGTTGGATGAGCTGTGTGTGTGTCTGCTGTCTGCTGGTGTTCTGTGCTGGCAGGTCAGTGGAATTTGCAAAGGATCATGGTAGGGATTTGTGGCCTTTATGTAGGTGGAGTTGGGGGTGTGTTCTTGTTCCATTTTTTTCCCCCCCTGTATTTATTGGCTTTGTCATTGCTTGTTTGGCCCTCTTTTTTTGTATTTTTTCATTTGTGATCATTGTGCATGTTGGAGTCGTTCTTCTGACCGAGTAGGACGTTGCAGTTATCTCGTGCGCGCCTCTCCGAGTCGTTCCCGCTGTGTTTCAGCTCAGTTTCATATGCGGCGTACGCGTCGGTCGCGCTGTATTGTGTTTGTTCGGCTGGGTTTTGTATGCGTGTCGGTCGTACGGCTTGGGCTCCGTGCGAATCGGTCTGCTTTTGCACCCATTGCATCGTACTGCGCGGGTCGGAGTTCGCGGGTACGTTTCGTTCGGGTTTCTTCCTGGTGCGTGTCGGTCGGTTCGATTCGCGTGGTTTCCTGGCCGGATAGCTTGTTTCCGTCCGGGTCGGTCGTTCGCCTTGAGTTCCGTATGAGTCGGTCGTGATTCACATGCATTTCATCGTACTTCCCAGGTCGGGCAACGCTGGTACGTGTCGGTCGGACTATGATCCCGCACCGAGTCGGTCGGTATTTTTTCCGGCCCGAATCGGATTCGGCCCCTGAGTCTCTAATTGTCTGGGACGGACCTATCCCCTCCTTCAAAGACTGGATTGGTGATGGATCCAAGCCAGCTCTCCGGAATGGAGTCTGTTAGATGCACCATTCTATATAGTGCCATTAGCGTATTCACCCAGAACTGAGGATCTTCTTTGAAGATGGCCTGTGGAATACCATTTTGCCCTGGCGCCCTATTATGACATCCTCCTTTTATTACTTTTTTGACTTCAGATAGAAAGTATGGATCACCCTTGTAAGGAGGAATGGTTGTTTTTCATCTATTGTGCTGGACAGTTTTATAGCTTCAGAAGGAGAAAGCGAGTCATATTAAGAATGAGCAAATGCAATTGCTTGCTGTCTCCTAAGTTGGAACCATAAGTAGGCTCGGTGTCATGTAGCCTAGCAGTTTCATTATATTGGAACTTTTTCTACTTTCGATATTATTTGCAGGTGTAACTCCTGAGCGGTTGTTGGCTGTTGCAAATGTATGGGCAAGGTGAGCTACCCAGACTGCCTCCGGGATGCTTGAATTGATTATGGAATTTATTGGACTACTGAGGCGATTGATAGATTCCCAGAACTTCCTGGAGTTAGTCTGCTTGGTGTTATATATCAGCCTTGTCAAGAAGTCCTCTTTACCTGACCACTTATCTTCCCAAAGTTGTTTTTTAGATGCTTTCCTTAGAGCTTTTAACTTTTTGCCAGTGGAAGGGTTGCTGCCTAGTCTTCCTTGAGGCTCTGATGTTTTTTCTTAGTTCTTTCCTTAGGGCACTGCTTTTAGATATAATACCTATGTGTCCTGTTTGCCTAGACTGTGATCCTCTTTTAACTGGGGCAGCATAAGTTAGTAGCTTAGCATTGAAGTCCTTCCATGCCGTTGGTTGGTTACTTATAATACTAGTACTTGCCATCAAAAGGTCCCTGACCAGGAAGCCATGATCAGCAGCAGTATTGTTGTTCCACCCCAGACGCTTTAAATTTGTTGAGTTTATTGTGCCTATGGCTGCTGAAGGCGGCGGGTGAACTAAGGGGCTTAGTTCAAATGAGAACGTCTGGTAAGAGTTATTACTATCTGTGGTAAATTGATTTATGCATTGTTAGAGCAAAGGGATCAGTGGTAACAAAATGACTGTATAGTCAATGATGGACCTGGTGTTTGAACCATGATAGGTGAAATTAGGTGGATTACCATCTGACGACCTTCCATTTAATACCCTCAAAATCAAAAACTCCAAAGCTGCCACAAACTTTTCTCCATTTGTAAGGCTCGATTGTGGTAAAACGTTCCAGTGTGCATTCCCAGCCGCAAGCAAGTCATCTTCCTCTGGGGTGTAAATTAGCCAAAAGCCCAAATATCCTTTGCCTTGAGGGCACTTCATTAGTTACCGGTTGCCAGAATATCCACCTTCATACTGCTTTGTATCACCCACAAAGAAATACATGGAACAGGACCACTTTTCATCAAGAATAAAATCACCAAATACATGCAACAAAGGAACCTCTGCCTCAAAACCCCAGCGTACTAGAATACTAGAAAAAAAACATGGGTGGTACATCTTTCTCTGTTCAAGAAGCCAAACTATGGAATTTACTACCCCAAGCATAAGATCCACTGACCTTTCTTCAGAAGACTACTCAAGAGTTGGCTCTGCCTACATGCTTGCGAATTGAAAACTGTTGCACACATCAGAAGGGCCATTATATCTTCTTTTCTTTATGTGCTTTTTTTGGGTGCAGGTGGGTTTCGCCCACTGATCAGAGGCGTAATAAGATTAAATCACTGTTGCGTTTTCCTGAAAGGGAATAACGTCCCCATGTTGCACTCCAATGGGTTATTGTATGTATTTTCTTAATTTTCTTTGGTATGTCAATTCCAAGCATTATTTATTTTGAATGATTTCTTTTGAGTAATTCATCAGCTTGATAGTGTTAATCCATCACAATACATTTGTTCATCAATATGCATTTCTTTAGGAATCCGAATGCATTTCGGGACAGGCCCTTCATCAGGGGATTATGTATTATAATATATTCCAAAATAGAACAACCTGACTGTTACAAGAATAATCTTTAAAAAATATTGTAATTCACATCACAAATCGTAAGTTGCTATTAAGAAACAGAACCAGATAGTTATAAAATGTAATCCTAAAATAATCCATAGTCATGAACCAGTGCATACCCCACAGGAAAATATAGGGAAAAATTGTGAAAAAAACATATCTAAAAATACGTCCAATAGTGAACTAAAAGTCCTCAAAAAACATGCCATTCAGTGATTGAAGAAATTACTTTTCTGATCGCATCATAGCCCAAAGAGTTTAACCCTCATGTGTTCATAGCTTGTGAGGGAAAAAAGTTACTCGGTTAGAGAAATGAACACGGACATGCATAGAGTTAAACAGCCATCCCGGGTTCAATAAATGATCAAAGGCATGCAATAAACTGTGCTAGGTAACCTGTAAGATGCAGTAGTTAACCACCAAAATACACATGAACGCATACTCCAAAAACACCCACTGGTGTAAGAAAGACATAGAATGAGAAAAGCATGCGGTGCGATAATCGAATCAAGTGCTCCTTCTAATGTATCGTAACCCAAGTGTTTAACGCCGCGTATTTTTATAACATGAATAGAAAACGTGTTGCTCTTCAGTCACCAGGGTAAATGCGTGCATTCGAAAGATAGTCAAGAGCATGCAATAAACTCTGCAGAGTAAGGTGTAAATCACAGTAGTTGATGGAGCAGGATTTCGCAAAAAAAAACCTGCTCGGATTAACACCCCCATAAAACTTACTAACAGTGTGCAGTGTAAACTAATATGCAAACCACATGAACACGTGGGAAACCACTTTGCGCATGCGTGCCCTAATGTAAACTAAAATGCATGAAAGAACTAGGCCGCACTTTTCATTGCGCTTCTAAAGAGACAAAACTAATGCATGTTTAGGCAGCATTTCACATTCGCATCTTGCATTTTGCTTTAAACGATAAATGAATAATGCAGCTTTTGCTCTAAGCTTATGCTAAGAAACCATTACCAAGGGATAGTGCAAAGGTGGGTGGCAAACAGTGAAAAATGCATTTCCATGTAATTAATGAATGCTTATGTTCTATTTGCTGTAGTGAGTCAAATGGGCTTGAAATCTCTTAAGTTGCCCAGATAGATGAGGGGCTTGAGAATGAATAAAATGACAAGCAGACCGAAGTGCTGAGCGCCGCAGAGAAAGTGTAAAGGTACAAGGCTATACAGCACAGAGAACATTGTATGACTGCCAAACGGATGAGCCTGACCGTAGGATCCAAGACTTCTTCTACGGACCGTGAAATGAATGAAATTAAATGAAATTTGTACTTGTAAAGCGCACTTATACCCCCAAAGGGGTGTCCTGGCGCTTTACGCATACCGCTGTGGAACCCTTCCTGGCTTTTCCCTGTGAAATGTCCACTCCTGGGCACCCCCAGGGTGAAGCCAGGCATCCCAGCGCTGTTGGGGCCGTTGTGGAGATTAAGCAAGCTATTGCCCAGAGTTGCAGAGTGGGATCCATGATTAGAATAGGCACCGAGGCGAGAATTATCAGGTCCGAGGAAATTGAGCCCAAGACCCGCCGAGGCGGGAATTGAACCCTGGTCCCGGGCCAGATCTCTGCATCAGGGTCTGCCGCTCTAACCATTGAGCCACACTTCTCCACACAATTAAAAAAATATATGAGAAAATGGAGAAATCTTTCAATGTTGGAATAAGTGAACGAGTCAGATGGGAGAGGATATAGAACAATGAGTACAAAGAAATTGTGAATGGGAACCTGGTGGTGTGACAGACCACCTCCCAAATTGACCAATGAACTGTCGAGTTTCATAAATTGTTTCAACTAATGTGGGATGGACATGTAGGATTTAGGGTATAACGGGTGCCTTTAGGGGTGTGGTTGGGATGCCTTAGCCTGAGCTCTGATCGAGTGCAGAGGAGAGAGGGGTGATGCGTCGCTGTTTGTCGGTTTGCAGAGAGCCCTAGCTGTTCCTGACCCTGTCCTGTCCCGTTCCTGAAATTTTTGTCCCTTGACTCTATCTCAGGAGACCCCCACTACTCCCTTGGCCAGGGGGGTGGTATTTCACTGAATTCCTTTGGGTTTGTATTATCTTGCTGACTCGTACTTTGCATAATTTATTTGCAAATGTATTTTTGTCTCTGAAACTTATGTCTCTCCATCTAGCCACTCTGTCATATGTATATTGTTTCACATTATTTTGCTGAAACTTATGTCTCTTCATCTATCCACTCCCTCATATGCATATTGTTAATTGTTGATGAGGTCTGACACTGTTTGTATTGCTGATTCATTTTCTCTCCCTTATGTGAGATTCTTTGTTTGCATTGTGACCTGTATACGGTGAGCATTATCATTGCTTTGAGATAAACTTTATAAACCTTACCGAGAGTCTGTGATTATTTAGTTGGTTAGATAGTCAGTTAGTTCTAATTATTACCATCAACTACTCAACTAATTGGTCCATCGACCAAGAGGAAAGAGAGTTGATATACAGGTCTAGATATATATTTAGAATTGTTAAACATGAATCTGTGAAGGAATTTTTTTTCACGTCTTTAAAACTTGACCCCCAGTGCATCAGGGATTTGGGTGAATGTGTATGGGCCATTGTATGAAATATTGATGAGTATTGATCCCTGATTAAATGTTGCGCTGGATCAGTTTTCTGGTAGCAGAGGACGGTTTAATTATTGGTTAGTTTGGTAATAATTATTCATTACTGATTATATGTTCTTAACCTGAAAAGTTAGTTTCCTGTTCTATGTTGTCTGGAAGTACAGGTACGAAGTAACCTGAGGAAACCCTGAAATGGGGATTTAGCCTGAAGTAGGCAGAAGAAGAGTGTGGATAAAGAAATCACACAGCAGAAGTATTTTGTCTGTTGTTATAATACTGTACGGCAGAAGGCTGTAGGTGTTATATTTAGGGACAATTTCGTATGTGAGTAGAGTGTCTGAAATAGCGAAGGGTCCACTTCCGAAACTCTGGCCTTATCACACCAAAAAGTACTCTTGCAAAACTTTGGCCTTATCCCTAGAGGAGTACTAAGTCCACCTGTTGCTTGTTTGGGTGTAAAATAGTTCTGGTCGTTATTTTACTTGAAGTAAAAGAATTTCTCATTTGAAGTGAAGAACTATCTCTTCATTTAGAGGAACAGACAAGGTAGCATTGTTCTATGTTGTTACTAAGAAAAATGTTGATTAAGAAGAGTTAGAAATACATTGCCGTATTATTTTGTAAAGAGAGGGTCAGTAGAAGGAGTAATACTAACGTCAGAAAAAGGCTGTGCTGGCATTGGTCAGACAGAGAGCGTGAAGTAAGCTCTGATTGGCCGGTTGGTGTGAGCCGCGCTGGTACTGGTTGAAATAGCAGAAACTTAGAGAGCCGTGATTGGACAGTTGGTGTGAGTCGCGCTGATATGGGAAGAAAGCTGACAAATAGAAAAGGCAGAATACGAAAAAGGTTTCCTTGTGTGTTTTGTTGAGGTACATTAGCGTAAAAAGTCCGAAAAATAAAGTTGCTAAAGAAAATAAAGAATTTCTTTAAAAAGGATAAACCAATAGTGACTAGAGAGGGAGTTCTTGTTCCACCTCCAGGATCACCAGCTGCTTATATGATGTTGGAGCGAGGATACCATACGTGTACTTGGTTAGAGAATTGGGTGGAAAACACAAAGGATGATGGTGTTATAGCTTTTCCACAGCATGGTTCGTTTATTATGAGGATTTTGCAGAATTTGAGAAATCGAATGAGTTTGCTAGAGCCAAATCCCAGTCCTATGCAGTATGAAGCGTTTGAGGAATGGGAAGTAGAAGCATACGAAAGAGAGAGACATCGAGGTGGTAGGAGATACAGAAATTTAGTGCCTAGATACCCTTTTGAGAGAAGAGAGGATACAATGAAATGATGGAGGAGAGCTGTGGAAACAGAGGGTTTGTACCCAGTTTTAGTTGCCGAAGACCAGACAGGAGGCAAATGTAAAGAGAAAAAGAAAAATATAGAAACTTCAAGTTTAAGAGATGATCCAAGCGATTCAGATGATGAGTTGTTAGAGGATATTATGACCAAAAGACCTCCGCCATACCAAGAAAATTCAGATGATTTGACTCCGAGTGCACCACAGATGGAGACTCCATTAACCCCAGAGGTTACGGAAATAGCTAGGGTAGTACGGGAAAAAGAAATAGACATATTAAATAAGGCAAGGGTAGAGCAGATCCAGAAAATAAATCAGTTATGTCTAAATGCAGAAGCATTGACGGTACCGGTAACAATTGGTCCTGTAGTTCCATTGTATGGAGAAAAACAGAATATATCAAAAGTGCATACGTAAGCAGTTCCTAGGAGTAACGTCAGGAGTGGAATAGTGACAGTAGTGGATGAGGATGGACAGGCTGACACGAATACTACCTTGTTAGATCTTCCGGTTTGTGAGATGATAACAGAAACCCCTAGAAGAAGTATGCAAATAGATCCAAGGAGAATAGGGCCGAATGTTATTTCAGCGACAGGAAGTTCAGCAGATCCTTCACCAGAGGTATTAAATGATTGGATAAAGGGAATGGAAAAGCGAAAACCTCAACCACCGAGTATGAATGTGAGCCAATTAAAAGTAGATTTGGAAGAGATGATTATTGGCACAATAAGTCCAGACAGACTAGGAACTTACCGTGACGAAGAGCTGTTGTTTTTGTGTAAAAGAATTACTTGGAGAGCGAGGAATCTTCAGAAGAAAATAGCAGAGGCTGCTAGTGATTATGGAATAGATGCAGAGAAGTCAAAAGTGTTGCAGAAATCGTACAGATTGGCCTTTACTGAAAATGATTTGGAGAGTTTGAATGCGTCAGGAAAAAGATTACAGATAAAAGAGTTGATGAATATTTTGAAAAAGTGGGGAGATGTTGAACGATGGAAAGGTAGATGGACGAAAAAGAAAGAAGAGGCAGCTATAAAGGGAGCATCAATGTTTCCGTTAAGAGAGACAGAACAAGTTGAAAGGGCGTGTCCGATGAGAGAAGTTCCTCGTGGCGGATATGTTCACGTTCCTTGGACAAGACAGGATATATTGTCTTTCACGAATGATTTTCCCAGGTTAAGGGAGAAAACGGTTGAGTGGTATAAACAGGTAGAGAGGTTTGTGAAAGTTTCAAATGTTTTGTTAAAAGATTTAGATGGTTTGTTTGAGATTGTCGTTCCAGCTGATTTGTGGACAGAATGTAAAATCACTGTCGATTGGCCTAAAGAAGAATATCCTAGAGATCCTAAAACAGGTGCACCATCTGATGAGGTGATGAAAAAGTACAATCAGGTAATCACCTTTTTGAAAGGAAAAATGTCCCCTAAGGAAACAGATTGGGTAAAAATTGACAGAACGACCCAAGAACCAAAGAAGTCAGTGCTTGCTTATTATGAAAGGTTGTTACAAGTATTTAAACAGTACAGCAGGTTTGAGAACATTGGAGACAAAGATATGGGACATTTTGTGTATCGTTTTGTGTTTGGATTAGAACCGGAAATTAGTAATATGATTCAGCAGCATTTGATTTGTTGGCAGAGCAAAACAATTGATGAAATTTTGAGGTATGCAAAGTATTGTAGTGATAACATTGATTCAAGACATAAAACATTAAAGGAAAAAATGATGTGGGCACAAGTGAGGTAGCAGAACAGCAAGAAGTAAATAATAATTCTCAAACAGGTTACCAGATGAATGGTCAGAATCAAAATAGTCAGGTACCCAGTGGAGGTAGAGGTAGAGGAAAAATGAGTAAAGAAGAGGCTAGGAAGAAATGTCCTTGTCATGCGTGCGGAAAGTATAGACATTGGAAGAACAAGTGTAGATCTGCACAAAAGAATAATGGGGTAAATCAAAATTTAAATCCACAGATGCAGAATGAGGTGGGTGTGAATCAACAGCAACAGCAGCAGGTAATTGCTCCACAGTTACAGGTGCCACAAGCTCCTATGCCCAATAATGTGAATGCTCAGGTACAGAGGTACGGTGCGAACACTGGATTTCACGGAGGTGATCAAGTTGGTAAGAATCAAAATGTGCAAATGGTTCCTCAATACTGGTTGCAGTGCAATGAGAGTGATTCAGACTCATCTCAATGACGGTGCCTGATGGGGGCGGAAGAGTGCATACTTGGCGCATCTTTAGCAGTAGATCAGTCAGGTCCATTTGTTGACGGAAAAGTGGAAGGTAATGATATTACATTCCTGGTGGACACTGGTGCTACCCGTTCTACTGTGAGAGCAGCAGAAATTCCAAACCTACCCCTCTCGGGAGAAACTATCCAAGTTGTAGGAGTCTCAAATAAGCATATTAGAACCCCAGTCACAAATCCAATAGAAGTTCATATTGGAAGTTTCAGAGACATGCATCGTTTTGTGGTATGTGACTCAAGTCCAGTAAATCTCTTGGGAAGAGATTTATTGTGCAAAATGAATTGTACTATCTATTGTACACCAGATGGTATTGCCTTTTAGACACCTGATGAGGATGTTGAATTCAAGATGATGTTAGCGAAGCAAGGGACAGAGGTGAATGAGTTTTCACTTCTCACAGAAGAGAGTTTGCCCGAAGAATTAAAAGGAATAGTGAGGTCGGATGTATGGGACTTTACGGGAAAAGAGATTGGCCTAATGACAAATGTAGATCCAATTCAGGTTTCAGTAAAAGAGGGTGCTGTATATCCAAACACACCTCAGTACAAAATGAGTCCAGAAGTAATTGCAGGAGTCACTCCTGTGATTGACCAAATGATTGAACAGGGAATTTTGAAAGAAATAATGAGTAGTCCTTGTAATTCGCCTATTATAGTAATTAAAAAGCCAAGTGGAAAATATAGAATAGTACAGGATTTAAGAAGGATTAATAACATTCTAGTACCCTGTTGTCCAGTAGTACCAAATCCAGCAGTAATCCTTTACCAAATTCCATGCGATTCTGAATGGTACACAGTGATTGATTTGTGCCAAGCATTTTTCTCGATTCCTTTACATCCGGAAAGCCAATATCTTTTTGCATTCCGGTTCGGAGACCGTGTTTTGGCATGGTGCCGAGTTCCTCAAGGGTACACAGAGAGTCCTTCAATCTTTAATCCGATTCTGAAAAGGTGTCTGGAGACCTTAGTCATGCCAGGAAATTCAGTTTTGGTTAAGTACATTGATGACCTACTTGTGGCATCAAAGACCTGAGAGGCATGTGTGACAGATACCATTGCCTTGCTGAACCATTTGGCAGAAGGAGGACACAAAGTGTTGCCAGCAAAATTTCTATTTTGCAAAGAGGAAGTCCAATACCTAGGACACAAATTAGGAAAGGGAGTCAGAAAGGTGACATCAGAAAGAATTAGTGTGATTAAACAAATAAGCCCACATACCACTCAGAAAGAAGTCTGAATGTTTTGGGGAATGGTTGGATACTGTAGGCAGTGGATCAGTGGTTTCTCACTGATTGCAAAACCTCTACAGAGGTTGACACGAAAGGATGTGAAAGATCCGATTGTGTTGGATGATGAAAGTCTGGAAGCTTTAACTAAACTGCGAAACAGTCTTTGTCGAGCACCTGCATTGGGAATGCCAGATTATGCAAAGGATTTTGCATTGTACTGTTGTGAAAGAGATGGGAGTGCACTTTCAGTTTTAACTCAAAAACATGGAATGGCACGACGTCCAGTCGCATATTTTTCTGCTACTTTGGATTCAGTGGCTGCAGCGTTGCCAGGCTGTTTAAAAGCAGTAGCTGCTACTTGTGTGAGTCTGGAACAGAGTGAAGCAATTGTGATGGGACATCCAGTCAAGGTGTTTGTGCCACATTCAGTTGAGATTCTTTTGACATGCAACAGGACACAGTACATGACCTCTAGTCGGCTGACTAAGTATGAAAGAGTGATCTTGGGTGCTGAAAATGTGACCGTGGTAACTTGCACTACAGTAAATCCGGCAACTCTGTTGCCGAATTCATATTGTGAGGAAGTGAGAGAAGAGGCAGATCATGATTGTTTGGATGTGACCGAGTTGAGCACAAAACCCAGGCCCGATATTGAGGACGTCCCATTAGAGAAATCAGACTGTGAGATGTTTGTTGATGGATCATGTTTAAGAAATGAAAAAGGAGAATGATGTTCTGCCTATGCTGTTTGCACCATGGCAAGAGTTTTAGAAGCATCCTGTCTAAAAGGGGTAAACTCTGCTCAAATTTCTGAATTGATAGCTCTGATTAGAGCGTGCAAAATTGCCAAAAGCCTGAGGGTAACCATATTTACTGATAGCCAATATGTATTCGGGGTTGTCCATGATTTTGGGCAGCTATGGCTGCAAATGGGATTTCTGACTTCTTCAGGTTCCCCTATAGGCAACAGCAAAACTGTAAAAGATCTATTGGATGCTTTACAATTGCCCAAAAGAATTGCAGTGGTCAAATGTTCTGCATATTAGTCAGGAGATGACTATGTGACGAAGGGCAACAGCTACGCAGATCAAGTAGCGCGTTTCTGTGCACGAAATTTAATTGCCCTAAACAGAGGGATTGAAAAAGAAAATACCAATTGCCATCTTATGTTTCCTTCTTCTTCTTTTGAAACTTGGGATGAGATTAGGCAGTTACAGGAAGAGGCAAGTGATGAGGAAAAAGAAATCTGGAAAAATTCAGGCTGCCGAAAGAGAACTGAGGATGAAGTGTGGGTGTATATAGACGAAAGACCCGTCATGCCCGATAGTTTACTATCCCATATGGCAAGGATATACCATGGAATTGCACATGTTGGAAGAGATGCAATGATCAGGCTCTTCAAGCAATCATGGTATAACCCAAAGTTCAGGGTCGTTGCAGAGATTCTCTGACAGAGGTGTGTCACCTGCCAGAAGCAGAATCCAGGCAGGAAGACAGTTGTTAGTTGGGGACGAATTGGAAAAGCAGCAGGTCCATTCACCCGACTTCAGTTGGACTTCATAGAGCTCCCTCCGTGCAACGGGCTGAAATATGTGTTGGTTGTTGTTTGTTTGTTTTCTCGCTGGGTGGAAGCCTATCCAACGAGAAGGAATGACAGTCTAACTGTCGCAAAGCTGCTCCTAAGAGAGCTGATACCTAGATTCAGATTTCCAGTCACTTTAGAAACAGATAGAGGAACCCATTTTAACAATGAGATAATTTGGATGATCTGTGCAGCATTACAAATTGAACAGAAGCTGCATTGTGCCTATCGACCCGAAGCATCTGGAGAGGTTGAACAGATAAACGGCACAATAAAATCTAGGTTAGGAAAGGTGTGTGCATCCACAATACTGAAATGGCCTGATGCTTTACCCCTTGTATTGATGTGTCTTAGAAGCATTCCTGACAAAAAGACGGGTTTGAGTCCACATGAAGTCCTGATGGGAAGAGCAATGAGACAAGCATTTATACCAGCGAACAAACTGATGAATATATCTGATGATCTAGTGCTTTATTATTGCAGAGGATTGGCTGATCTGGTGCGTTCTGGGTCTCGCCAGGTTGGAGAAGATGCCACTACAACATAGCTGAATCAAGCTCATGATCTGAGTCCTGGTGAGTGGGTTCTCGTCAAGAAACACGTGAGGAAATTGTGTCTAGAACCCAGGTGGAACGGACCTTACCAGGTGATTTTGGTGACGACAACCGCAGTGAAGTGTGGTGGTTTGCCAAATTGGATCCATGCCAGCCATACCAGACGAGTCCCAAGTCCACTTGAAAGACAAGAAGAGCAGCAACTGGTAAACAAAAGCCAAATACCAGAGGCTGAAGTGTGTGAAGCTGAAGAATCTAGAATAACAGATTCTGAAGAACAAACAGATGATGAACAGCCAAGAACAAGTCAAGTAGAGTGGGCACCAGATACTGAGACTGCTGTTGTACCAGAAGAAAGAGAAGTTACTGAAAATCAAGAAGAAGGGCAGATAGAAGAAAGGCCAAATAAGAGAACCTATGAACCAGATGTAGAAGGTGAAAAAGTAGTCAAAGGCCAAGAAAAGGTGACAATTGGCCAAGAGGAGTGAAAAGATTGAAATACACTCTTGTGAGGAGTAAGTCAAAGAAAAGACCAGAGCAAATCAATGAGGTCACAAGTCAGGCAGAACAAAAAGAGTCAGAAGAAGAGTCAGTACGAAAAACAAGGAGAATAAGAATTTCAAGCAGAAAATACACAACACCGGAATGGACGTATGTGATCTTGGAAGAAATTGAAAGCTCAGATCCAAGTGAAGAAAAGGACGGTACTGACACTGAGCGAGTGGATGAAAGCAAATTGAGACCACCTTAAGAGAACTGTGAAAATTTAAGGTGAAAACTTTGCCAGATGAAATAAATTGAATGACTCAGAAGACTTAAAGAAAAAAAAAAGAAAAGAAAAGAAAGGGGTGAAGAAGTAAAACCTTGAAGTGTAGTATTACACTATTTTTCCGAAAATTATTTTTAGTAAATTTAGAGTTTCTATAGACTTAGATTTAGATTTTTCCATTTTGTTTAGTAGAACATGAAAATGGCCGAAGTAAAAGTAACTGAACATCCAAAGTCTAGTCTAAAACATAGATGTATTAAAACTTGCTTATGTAGTGTCTTTTTACTGACATTTATGTGGATAATACTAACTGTCATTGTACCTATTTTAATGGTAACTAATAATGGAAACAAAACTTATAATGTAATAAGTGAAAGATTGAGTGATGTTATTAAAGAAACCCCTAATACTAACATAGAACAAATGGATGGAAGCATTCTCCATCATGATAAATCAATTAGTGATTTCTCGTTAAATGTTTTTACTAAATTGTTGTATGAATATGTGAATACAATGAATGTGGGTGATTGTTATGTGTGCATGCAATTACCTTCGTCTGTCTCAGAAGGGGTGACTTATCACCACCTTCCTTTAACCTATGGTGTTTCTTGCAGTGTTTTAACCAGCTAATATTATGTGACAGGGAAGCTGGAGTACCATTATTCTAATATAGATTTAATATTTTCAGAGATACCTTTTATAAAGGAGCTGAACAAGGTTTTAAGTAGTAAAAATGCACGGTATATGGGAGAGTTCTTCCATATTACCAAGACATTAGATATAGAATATGCTTATAAAAATAATCTAAAATGTAGTTTGCGGGTTGAAGAAAAAGTATTCATAGATATGGTAGAATATAGAAGAGAAAGTTTCCAAAGAAAAGCTGCTGAACAAAAGTCACAGGTATCACCATGGGCATTTAGAGAAGGAAATTATGAGAAAGGTGAGACGTACGCTGCATTGTCCCTGGACTGGTATAAAAAGGGAAAATCTGTTTACTTAGACTAAGAACTAACTATAATAATTATTTCATTGGTACTAGTGAATGTGAGCATACTTTCCAAATTACTGGAGGTTGGGGATTGAAGGGTGGAACTGATCCTGTTTTCCCAGGAGTCTATTATGTGTGTGGTAAGAAAGCCTATTATAGGTTGCCTGCACATTGGTATTGTAGTTGTTATTTTGCAGTCGTTTTTCCAAAGGTCTACCATGTAGACAAGAGCAACAACAGAATCAATGAAATAAAACAAGGACTCACACGAAACAAGAGAGCTAGTTTCACAGAAATAGTAGGTGATATCTTTGGTGCACTGATACCCTGAGTTGGAGTCGTTCTAAATTCGCATAAAATTCAAAAATTATCCACAGTGGTTGATCGTTTATCGACTGATACTGCTGGTGGGTTCTTGATGATTGACACTGAAATGGTTGCAATCAGATCAATGGTTTTGCAAAATCTACTTGCCCTTGATATTTTATTGGCAAAAGAGGGTGGAGTCTGTGGCATGTTGAAAATTCAACACTGCTGTACTTATATCCCTGACAAAAGTAAAGGTATTGAGGGATATATAAAGAATATTACGAAATTACATGAAGACTTGACCCAACTGGAGGTTGACGGTGTCTGGGAGAGATTTGGTAAGAGTTTCTCTTCTGTAGGTAAATCGTTTTCTACCTTTGAAAGTAGTTCATTAGGAAAGATAATAATGCCAATCATTTCAGTAGCTGGAGTAGCCTTCGTGATAATAACAATATATAAATGTTGTAAGTGTAAGTGTGAAACAAAAGAGATGACAGAATCAAAAGATAAACGAAAAGCAAGAAAAAGAAAAAGAGATGAGATAGAATTAGAAGATATGAAAAGAGATTACTATGATGAGATGAAGGGGTTGGATGAAAAGTTGATGAAAAGAGAAAGATTACGGATCTTTAGATAGATAAAGATGGCACTTGGTATGGTGGGTATTTTATGATGGCTCCAGAAAGCCATCAGAGGGGGGATTGATGGAGCAGGATTTCGCAAAAAGAAACCTGCTCGGATTAAAACCCCCATAAAACTTACTAACAGTGTGCAGTGTAAACTAATATGCAAACCACATGAACATGTGGGAAACCGCTTTGCGCATGCGTGCCCTAATGTGAACTAAAATGCATGAAAGAACTAGGCCGCATTTTTCATTGCGCTTCTAAAGAGACAAAACTAATGCATGTTTAGGCAGCATTTCGCATTCGCATCTTCCATTTTGCTTTAAACGATAAATGAATAATGCCGCTTTTGCCTTAAGCTTATGCTAAGAAACCATTAACAAGGGATAGTGCAAAGGTGGGTGGCAAACAGTGAAAAAATGCATTTCCATGTAATTAATGAATGCTTATGTTCTATTTGCCATAGTGAGTCAAATGGTCCTGAAATCTCTTAAGTTGCCCAGATAGATGAGGGGCTGGAGAATGAATAAAATGACAAGCAGACCGAAGTGCTGGGCACCACAGAGAAAGTGTAATGGTTCAAGGCTATACAGCACAGAGAACATTGTATGACTGCCAATCGGATGAGCCTGACCTTGGGATCCAAGACTTCTTCTACGGGCCGTTGTGGAGATTAAGCAAGCTATTGCCCAGAGTTGCAGAGTGGGACCCATGATTAGAATAGGCACCGAGGCGAGAATTATCAGGTCCGAGGAAATTGAGCCCAAGACCCGCCGAGGCGGGAATTGAACCCTGGTCCCGGGCCAGATCTCTGCATCAGGGTCTACCGCTCTAACCATTGAGCCACACTTCTCCACACAATTAAAAAAATATATGAGAAAATGGAGAAATGTTTCAATGTCGGAATAGCTGAATGAGTCAGATGGGAGAGGATATAGAACAATGAGTACAAAGAAATTGTGAATGGGAACCTGGTGGTGTACAGACCACCTCCCAAATTGACCAATGAACTGTCAAGTTTCATAAATTGTTTCAACTAATGTGGGTTGGACATGTAGGTTTTAGGGTATAACTGGGGTGCCTTTAGGGGTGTGGTTGGGATGCCTTAGCCTGAGCTCTGATCGAGTGCAGAGGAGAGAGGGGTGATGCGTCGCTGTCTGTTGGTTTGCAGAGAGGCCTATCTGTTCCTGACCCTGTCCTGTCCCGTTCCTGAAATCTTTGTCTCTTGACTCTATCTCAGGAGACCCCCACTACTCCCTTGGCCAGGGGGGTGGTATTTCACTGAATTCCTTTGGGTTTGTATTATCTTGATGACTCGTACTTTGCACAATTTATTTGCAAATGTATTTTTGTCTCTGAAACCTATGTCTCTCCATCTATCCACTCTGTCATATGTATATTGTTTCGCATTATTTTGCTGAAACTTATGTCTCTACATCTATCCACTCCCTCATATGCATATTGTTAATTGTTGATGAGGTCTGACACTGTTTGTATTGCTGATTGATTTTCTCTCCCTTATGTGAGATTCTTTGTTTGCATTGTGACCTGTATACAGTGAGCATTATCATTGCTTTGAGATAAACTTTATAAACCTTACTGAGAGTCTGTGATTATTTAGTTGGTTAAATAGTCAGTTAGTTCTAATTATTACCATCAACTACTCAACTAATTGGTCCATCGACCAAGAGGAAAGAGAGTTGATATACAGGTCTAGATATATTTTTAGAATTGTTAAACATGAATCTGTGAAGGAAACATTTTTTCACGTCTTTAAAACTTGACCCCCAGCGCATCAGGGATTTGTGTGAATGTGTATGGGCCATTGTATGAAATATTGATGAGTATTGATCCCTGATTAAATGTCGTGCTGGATCATAGTTGACCGCGTCTATATTCCAAAGTCATGAACTCGTTTTAAAAAACTTCAAGATATGCCTACCTCAAAGGTGATTCAACATAAGTTCAATGCTCGTGAGTGCCTCTGTGACCGTGAAAGTCATCTCCCGAATGTAATAAAAAGCAACTGCGAGAGAGGCTGTAAACAAAACTGAAGAAAGACTTAGTTTGAGCACCATCTTGCAAAGGAAAAATAGGATGAAAGGAACACAGTAATAAACAAAAAGATAAATAAATAATTGAACAAATAATACAGATTCAACATCTTATGACCAACAATAACCAAGGGCACAAAATGTTAAAGATAACAGCTGAAAGCTAATCATTCATTTAAGCCCTTCGGGCTACAAGAGTCAAGTTTTTTCATCCAGTAAATTTCACGTTGAGTAAGGTATTTTTTATTATCTCTACCTTCTTGAATCAGTACTGACTCCAATATCAGAAATTTCAGTTGGCTTACATTGTGTTTATGAATATTGAAGTGCACAGCAATTGTAGATTTCACATTCTTATTTCTGGTGTTACTTTTATGTTCTATGAGTCTGGTTTTCATCTTGCACTCTGTCTTGCCCACATATGCAAGTCCGCATGGACATTTCAACATGTAAACAACATTCTTTGAGTTGCATGTAGCCGAAGTGTACAATTCAATCAAAGTTCCTTGAACAGTGTGCATCACAGTTGTACCCTTTATGTTATTGCAATTTCCACAATTGAGGCATGGAGTGGTTGCTCTATAATTTTGATCAACCTTAGATTTGGCCAGTCTTCCCAAGATTTCCTTTAAATTCTTTGTTCTCTGATACGCAAACAATGGTGGAAGCTTGAAAATGCCCTTAAATTCTTCCTCAGTTTGTAACATAGACCAACATGTCTCAACACAACCCTTTTAATTTTGTTACATCTGGTGGAATATTTTGGATACAAAGACAGATCTACTGATAGTGTTGGTGGGCTTCGAAACTGTGAGAAGTTTGTTTCTTTCCTTTACATCCACTCTCTCCACCGCTATTTTTATGATGTTATCAGGATATCCTCTTTGCTTAAATTTAGTAACTACCATATCTTTATTTTTCTTGTAATATTCCTCTCTGGATGTTATTTGTTTAATTCTTAAAAGTTGAGAGTGATGAAGAAGTTGTTTTAAGGCTCTTTGATGGCAACTGTTGTAATGGAGCAAATGCTTTCTGTCTCTTTCCTACATGACCACCAAAACACAAATGTACAGCATATGCCTGTTTATGTAAACATATATAATTTGATTTTATATATATGTAAACAGATATGAACATTTCTTTGTACAAAAATATGTACTATTTATCATTTAAAAATATATAGATCTTCTTATAGGTCTGCTTAACAAATGTATATATTACTTATGGTTGAAATATATACATATATATATATATATAAATTTACTCTCACTTCCAATTGAGACGCGCACTTCGGTGCAAAAACGATAAGGCACAGACTCATTTTAAAGTTTTAATCCAGTGCGATCAACAACCACTAAACAACCTAACATGTTTTGGCAACTCACAGGTCTTGTTCAACCGTATACCTTTCTATGTAGCCATGTTTCTAAAAAGGAATTACTTTATTCCACCTGTAGAATAAAAAAATAATTTAGAAAACCCTTCAACTCTCTTAAATTCGCTACTCTATGTCTCACCCAATACCTCTTTCAATATCCTCTACCTCCACTCTCGGACTTTTCCCGAACCTCATTGTACTACTATGACCTCCCCAATAACCCTTTCTAGACTCTTCCCTCCTCTATCCCAACTTTGACTCATCCCAAACCTCCTTTTACTATTATGACCTCCCAAATAACACTTTCTAGACTCATCCTTCCTCTGTCCCTCCTTTATCATATTCAATCCAACTAACAGACTCACATGTCCACAGCTTGAATTAACAACTTAGATTTCCTTACACTAATCCACCACTAATCGACTTTGGGTTCCTGAGTAGCGTGCTACTCGCCCAAAAAAAACACTTCAACGCTTAGTCAGGGGAAGTAAGCACTATAAAAATACAATTACAATTAGAAAGAGCATTTTTATGGTCACAAACTCTGGAGTGTTTACTACTGTAAAATCGCATTGTAGAAATATAATGTTAACACTTGCCACATGTGAATCTAAAATTGCTTGAAATATACTGCCAAAAAAGCTGTGAAGTCTCTGACACAGATCAAACAAATAAACCCATAAACTTTCAGTATGTTACACCAAGGGTCGCCTAGTAGAAAGTCATGCACCTCGAGCCATTGCACCTTTTTAGTGAAATTATACATGTAATAAAGCACCCCTCCCATACATTATAAAGATATGTAAGTCACTGAGGCAGTTCCATGACCATAGATAGGAATGTTGTCGAAGGCAATATACTTATCCTGTATACTACTTTATTCCTAATAATACATGGTCACACCATTACCTTTCCCATCAACCACTTAAAAGCTTAGTGCATAGCTTTTTCACATGAAAGAGAGAGGATGTTTGCAAACATGTATAATAAAAATAGAATCTCTAGTGCAAAATTAAACATCTAAAAAGCTGTTTGATATTTGTAGCAAAAAGATACTAGAATCAGTTTAATACAAGTCAGTTTTATTTTTAAACGTGCAATAGTTTGGAATGTGTAAAAACATAAAGAAAGATTTCAACTTTTCTATAATTACCTAAGAAGTGAAAAAAATAAACATGTTGGCATATATATCTCCTTTCTGCTTGCCACTGTACAGCTAGAAAAACAGAGCAGAAAAAATAAAATCCATGTTAAACTATTGCTTAAAACAGCTGCTTTAATTGTGCTCCCTGACCTGACCTGCCTTTCCTCTCAGCTGCTGGCTCTAGCAGGAGGCCATATAACATAATAGGTTATTACATTTGAGTGGCTACTTAATTTCTTGATAACAGACAACCAGGTGCATCACAAGTGGCATATTGTAAAGAAATTAGAGATGGGTTTTATAGCAATTGCAGAATCCCATGTATTATATAAAATTAAAATGAAGTTGAAGTGCTGGTTGTGCTGGAGCTTGTATTTAGTAGTCTGAGACACCAAGTGAAAGCTACAGACATACTCTATAGGTAGTTCTTCCTGTAATGATGTATTTAATTAGGAAGTCCATTAAATAACCCACTCAGGTATAATACATTTCTTTATTTTAAACTTTATTTAGTCATACATTGACATTTTGAACAGACAATTTATACATAGAAAGAAAGCCCATTGTAGTGTTTGAATGGTAGTAACATAATGAAAGGGATTATAGTCTTCATTTGGTTACTCCATGGAAGGAATTGGTAGGAGTAGATAGACAAAACAACCAACATAGGTACTTGGAGATTATTAAAAATAATTAAACATCCAAGTTAATGCAATATATGCCTACACACAAGTGAAAGATCAAATGACACTTTTACATATTACTCATTGCTCAGCAGATGGCTTTTCAACATTGTTTTAAAGTCCGATAAGGAGTGACAAGCACAGAAATTAGGTGAAAGTGAGTTCTAGTGCAGGAAACCCAAAAGGTAGAATGCCAGAAACTTTGAGATGGAACATGGTGCGTTGGGTGATGACAGGAGGATTTGGTTTGCTGTTTTAAGGTTGTGAATTGAAGTGTAAATAGAGTACTTTCAAGAGGTATTTCAGGGCAAGGTTTTTATTGGTTTAAACACTAGTATGAACATTCTGTAGATGGCTGAATTCTTGGCATTGAGACAGTCACATTTTAGTCAGTATGTGAAGGTAGGATGAGTTGCTGAGGAAGATTGCCAATATTGATTAAATTGGCCCACTACTAAAGTAATGCAGTAGTCAATTCATCTGAACACCAGAATATGGATCAGATATTTGGTAGTATTAAAGAGAAAGAGTGGATGAATCTTGCAAATGCTGAGAAGTTTAAGGCAGGATGCTTTGTCAGAATTTGAGATGAATGCCTCCATATTTGTAGATATTGTAAAGAACAAGGGAACCCAAATTTATAATCGTTTAGGGACCTTAGGAAGTTAACTATTGTAAGAGACAGTGGTCACTGGGCAAAGAGACAATATAGGGAAGTAATAAATATAGACCCAATCAGTGCTTTATTTTAGCCTTTATCCAGCCGGATACGGGCAATTTAATATGCAAATATAAGAAATAAACATAACATGTGAATTAATTACAGTGGGACACAAGCCTGTATCCAAGAACTCACATAACAAGGGGGAAACAGAAAGGCTCAGGCAGCATGTGGTTGTTTGTATGAAGCGATCATGGTATAACAAACAAAATTAATGAAAAATTCACCTTTACACATAATGTATCTTAAATAATAAAAGTGTATAAGGTAGACAACAAGTCGACGGTGTTTCGATCCTTTACAGAAAGATATAGGATCATCATCAGGACATTATAGATATGATGCCTGAAAACAATTGCCTGTGATGACTCGTGTCAGGCCGGTGACAGCTGACTAGCACTTGGAATGGAGGCGTGGGACCGATCGGTGCAGTCACCACGAGCAGGAATCGATGGACCTAGAAGGGACGCTGTATTTGCAATGCGTGGAGGGCGGGCATCTCGTGGGGATGAATGCGGGAATACGGGCGCCGCGGAGCGGTCGTGGTGTTGCCCAGACACAGGGAGAAGATTGGTATACAAGATTATGTGGCCGCGGGGCGGTCTTTAGGTGGGTCCAGTCATTGTGGACGAGTCCGAATAGCCACACGAGCGGTCTTGATGCTCCAAGGTGGTGAGGAAAGCAGTTCGGTGATCTGCCGGAATACAGCTGAGTGACCCCGAGCGCTTCAGAGAGAGAAGCGCTTGGAGTCATCACAGGCAATTGTTTTCAGGCATCATATCTATAATGTCCTGATGATGATCCTATATCTTTCTGTAAAGGATCAAAACGCTGTCGACTTGTTGTCTACCTTATACACTTTTATTATTTAAGATACATTATGTGTAAAGGTGACTTTTTCTTTAATTTTGTTTGTTATACCATGATCGCTTCATACAAACAACCACATGCTGCCTGAGCCTTTCTGTTTCCCCCTTGGAATGTGAGTTCTTGGATACAGGCTTGTGTCCCATTGTAATTAATTCACATGTTACGTTTATTTCTTATATTTGCATATTAAATTGCCCGTATCTGGCTGGATAATGGCTAAAATATAGCGCTGATTGGGTCTATATTTATTACTTCCCTATATTGTCCCTTTGCCCAGGGACCACTGTCTCTTACAATCCTTATTTGTAGAGAGATGAGGCAAACACATAGGGGTCGATTCCGATCTCGGTCGGAGGCACACCCAATACCATTCGGTCGGGAAAAAAGCCATGCGAAAGCCAGTTTCCCGACCGATCCGTACAGCACACCGAACGAGCAAGTACGATGCGCACAACAGCAAAAATCCCGGCCGAGCCGTACTCACCCAAACAAGGTCCTGTTCTCCGACCGAGGCGAATCCGGAAACGCCGAATCGAGTCGCACGGAAGGGAAAATGCAGCCCCGTCCGGCCGGACAAGTACGATGCGCTTTCCGTACGCGCCGAACCCGTCGCTACGCACGGCACGTCAAAGCATCCGGGAGAGGCGCACATAAGCTCCGAATCGCGCCACAACACGATCCACGGCTACGAGACGAACACAGCACAGACGAGGACGACGCGAAGCGACGAGGGACGAAGCGAAGCGACGAGGACGAAGCCAAGCGACGAGGACGACGCGAAGCAACGAGAAGGACGAACGACACGAACCAACCATGAATCCCTTCGTCCCGATCATACCAATATTCTACATCTACTACCGGAACAGGCACGGACGCGTACGGCGCAGAAGGTAAGTCAGACACCAACCACAAAACACATACAACACGTACACGACACATCACACACATACACTGGGAATCTGAATATACTTGCAACAGCAGCACCATAGGGGCGGGATGCCCATCACCAATGCCACATATGCACACAGGGGCCTGAATGCGCGCCACCACCCCAACCCAGGGGGGCTGGATGCCAACCACCACAACCACCCTTAGCCAGGGGGGTGCCAGATGCCCACCACCACTACCACCCTTAGCCAGGGGGGCAGGATGCCCACCACTACTACCACCCTCACCCAGGGGGGGCAGGATGCCCACCACTACTACCACCCTTAGCCAGGGGGGCTGGATGCCTACCACTACTACCACCCTTAGCCAGGGTGGCAGGATGCCTACCATTACTACCACCCTCACCCAGGGGGGGCTGGATGCCTACCACTACTACCACCCTCACCCAGGGCGGGCTGGATGCCTACCACCACCCTTAGCCAGGGGGGCTGGATGCCTACCACTACTACCACCCTCACCCAGGGGGCAGGATGCCTACCACTACTACCACCCTCACCCAGGGGGGCAGGATGCCTACCACTACTACCACCCTTAGCCAGGGGGCTGGATGCCTACCACTACTACCACCCTCAACCAGGGGGGCAGGATGCCTACCACTACTACCACCCTCACCCAGGGGGCAGGATGCCTACCACTACTACCACCCTCAACCAGGGGGGCTGGATGCCTACCACCACCCTTAGCCAGGGGGCTGGATGCCTACCACTACTACCACCCTCACCCAGGGGGCAGGATGCCTACCACTACTACCACCCTCACCCAGGGGGGCAGGATGCCTACCACTACTACCACCCTCACCCAGGGGGCAGGATGCCTACCACTACTACCACCCTCACCCAGGGGGGCAGGATGCCTACCACTACTACCACCCTCACCCAGGGGGGCAGGATGCCTACCACTACTACCACCCTTAGCCAGGGGGCTGGATGCCTACCACTACTACCACCCTCACCCAGGGGGCAGGATGCCTACCACTACTACCACCCTCACCCAGGGGGGCAGGATGCCTACCACTACTACCACCCTCACCCAGGGGGCAGGATGCCTACCACTACTACCACCCTCACCCAGGGGGGCAGGATGCCTACCACTACTACCACCCTCACCCAGGGGGGCAGGATGCCTACCACTACTACCACCCTTAGCCAGGGGGGCTGGAGGCCTACCACTACTACCACCCTCAACCAGGGGGGCAGGATGCCTACCACTACTACCACCCTCACCCAGGGGGCAGGATGCCTACCACTACTACCACCCTCACCCAGGGGGCAGGATGCCTACCACTACTACCACCCTCACCCAGGGGGGCAGGATGCCTACCACTACTACCACCCTCACCCAGGGGGGCAGGATGCCTACCACTACTACCACCCTTAGCCAGGGGGCTGGATGCCTACCACTACTACCACCCTCAACCAGGGGGCTGGATGCCTACCACTACTACCACCCTTAGCCAGGGGGCTGGATGCCTACCACTACTACCACCCTTACCCAGGGGGGCTGGATGCCCACCACTACTACCACCCTTAGCCAGGGGGCTGGATGCCTACCACTACTACCACCCTCACCCAGGGGGCAGGATGCCCACCACTACTACCACCCTTAGCCAGGGGGCTGGATGCCTACCACTACTACCACCCTTAGCCAGGGTGGCAGGATGCCTACCACTACTACCACCCTCACCCAGGGGGCTGGATGCCTACCACTACTACCACCCTCACCCAGGGCGGGCTGGATGCCTACCACCACCCTTAGCCAGGGGGGCTGGATGCCTACCACTACTACCACCCTCACCCAGGGGGGCAGGATGCCTACCACTACTACCACCCTCACCCAGGGGGGCTGGATGCCTACCACTACTACCACCCTCAACCAGGGGGGCTGGATGCCTACCACTACTACCACCCTTAGCCAGGGGGCTGGATGCCTACCACTACTACCACCCTCACCCAGGGCGGGCTGGATGCCTACCACCACCCTTAGCCAGGGGGGCTGGATGCCTACCACTACTACCACCCTCAACCAGGGGGGCTGGATGCCTACCACTACTACCACCCTTAGCCAGGGGGCTGGATGCCTACCACTACTACCACCCTCACCCAGGGCGGGCTGGATGCCTACCACCACCCTTAGCCAGGGGGGGCTGGATGCCTACCACTACTACCACCCTCACCCAGGGGGGCAGGATGCCTACCACTACTACCACCCTCACCCAGGGGGGGCAGGATGCCCACCACTACTACCACCCTTAGCCAGGGGGGCAGGAAGCCTACCACTACTACCACCCTTAGCCAGGGGGGCAGGATGCCTACCACTACTACCACCCCCACTCATAGGATGGACAATGCATGACACAACAAGCACACCACAACCTAGGGAATGCAAGATTAAGACATCCCCCCACCACCATGACAAGCGTGTGAGCAGGCTGTGTCAAATGCCTACAACACCGAACATGACATTGAACATACAATGTGACCCCCTAGCACATGTGCCACACATATATGTGTGTGGCACCCACAATGCAAGCAGCCCATGACCATTGTGGCAATGGGGCCTAAACCCCCATCATCACAGTGACCAAAAGGCAAGTGTGGGGTCCATAGCTGAAGCACATTTTGACCATTGTGGCAATGGGGTCTAAACCCCCATCATCACAGTGACCAAAAGGCAAGTGTGGGGTCCATAGCTGAAGCACATTTTGACCATTGTGGCAATGGGGTCTAAACCCCCATCATCACAGTGACCAAAAGGCAAGTGTGGGGTCCATAGCTGAAGCACATTTTGACCATTGTGGCAATGGGGTCTAAACCCCCATCATCACAGTGACCAAAAGGTAAGTGTGGGGTCCATAGCTGAAGCACATTTTGACCATTGTGGCAATGGGGTCTACACCCTCATCATCACAGTGACCAAAAGGTAATTGTTGACAAAGAAAGAGCTGCAACTGCCAAACTGCATGGATCATTCCTGGTCACAGAACCAAAAACTCATCTGTGGCAAAGTAGTGTATGTGTCCCATTGCAACATAAATTGGGGGAGCCAAATACTGCAGTGCAAATGAAACATTCCTTTGGCCATGTGCAGACAAACAACACCCATGGGGGCTGAGACCGTCAACAGTCATCAATGACACAATGACAGAAGAGACCATCAGAATGCAGACCCACATATTTGCACCAATGGGCACACAAATGCAGATACCCTGTGGAGACAGCAGATGTGAGGTGAACAGATACCATACCATGGCAGCAATGGGACACACAAACCATGATCACTGTGCTGACCGATGACCTAGGAGTCCCAGGGACAGCAGGGGAAACACACCAAACAACATACAGCCAATGGCACACCCAAGATATGCCAATGCAGTGGTGCAGATGCACAAACACAAACAGGCAGACCAACACTGTCATCATACACAGCAGGTGAGGGGTGGGGGTGCCAGTGTCCCCAGGCAACAACACAACACATGAGGAGAGCTGAATACCAATCATACAGATGTGCATACACTGCCACACTAAGGTAACTCATGGATCCAAATCCCCTATGTGGGCAAGCAGGCATTGACAGGTGAGAGGGAGCACAAAACACACATGTCACACAGGCACGTAGGAACAACAACTGACACAGCAAGTCACAGACACACCACAGCACCACCCCCAGGGCCCCCACAATGTGGTGACCCTGGGCTGAAGAAAAATACCACTGTGATGACAAAGCTAAATGTCGTTCACACTGTGAACCACAGTCAGGTGTCCTGAGCAACTAACTACCATCACACCTACACAAGCACAAATCAATCAGCATGGCCAGTAAGCCAAGGCCAACATGGAGGCAGGGGACTAGCCGGGCAACAACTCTCATCTGCACACACTCAAGACCACACCCCTCGACCTCCAACAATGTGCAGCAGTGAAGTACACATGCACTGGTGACATTGCACATGCACCCATTACTATTCCAGGGTGGTGGGTGGGAACCAAGGTGTAGAAACACATCACACATGGACACTCAACAAGACTCCTGAATGTCTGACACACTGCACACTACGCTGTACATGGACATGACGGCAATACCACACCGACCAATGGGATCCCAGCCACAGTCACACACCAATGAAGAAGCCAAGGTCACCCACAAAGAACACACATAGACAACAACCAACATTGCAGCCCGGACCCTAAGGAGTGCCAGCAGTCACACACACAACATGTCACAATCACTGAAAGATAACACAAACTGGAAATCACATGACAGGGGCAAACAACAAGTGCCAAAGGGAAACCTGACTGTGACCCATCTGCGTCAGCACACAAACTCTGCCCTGACAGCAAACACACCTATGGGTGACACCCTGATGACCAGTAATGTGCCATGCACCCACATCACAGAGAACACAGGGAGAAGACTTTGGGGGAACATAGCTCAAGTCAGCAAGCATCACAAACAGGTACAACACTAGGGATCACAGCATGCGCAGATGAATGGAAGTGAACACACAGACATGCACATACAACACACACCTTGGGCGCAGGCAATGTCACACGTGTACACACTGCCATGAGGGGACTCCACTCCTGTGTGAGGAAAGCTGTGCCATATGTTGCCTCAGTAGGGCCCCATCATGTCAGCTGAGCACTTGGTCACACAATCAACAATTAGCACCAAATGAGGGCTCCCATCACATCAGCCTGGTCATGGATGTGCCAACGGAATCATCAGCACAGATCCAACACACTTGTATAGCAATGTTGCACTGACTACACGGATGAGTCCCTCCCCATTGATGCCCAAACCTGCATGTCCACTGGAGATGGCAACACGGTCAGGGAAGTAGACAAATGCAACGATGGCAGGCACAACAGATGTGCAGGGGTGGAAGCCACAGATATGAAATTGCCAATGTAAGTAGGAAACCCATTGCCAAATACTGAACACATGACACCCTCAGATGCTGCTATTGATGACATGGATACACCACATGATAGGACACATTCCCCCTGGACCACATGGGTTCCTGCACAGCAACACTTCATAATCATGAGACCAGATATCACCATCACTGCAGCAAGGGCATGGTTAGCTGCACCAACAACATGTACATCTGAAGCATGAGCACTAGAGAAAAGAAAGTTGCTTTATTCAGCATATGTGTTGAGGCCAAACGAAGTCCTGAAAAAAGAGCAAAGGCCAATGGCCAGTCCATTGTCAAAGTTCAAACAGGGTGACACTGGCAGATGTCACCCTACGCATGCCTGCACAATACCAGGGACAATCCACTAGGAGGGGCAACCGGGGGGCAGGCCAGGCACCGCAGGGACAGGATCAGGGCTCACCAGGGGAGTCAGGGAAGGGGTGGTGGGTGCTGGAGAGCCACTGACAACTGCAGTGGAGGTGTCTGACATGGTGTGTGCCGGCACAACTGGGGAGCATGACACAGATGTCGTGGGTGCCGGCACAACTGCAGTGGACCCTGCAGATGGGGTGGACAGGTCCGCCACTGCAGTGCCCAAGTCAGACAGGGCGGTAGTGGACTCCACTGCAGTGCCTACCTCCAGGGGAGGAGAATGGGGAACAGGCAAGGTGGGTTGGACAGAGGGGGGACACCCTCACCACATCAGTGGCACAGACAAGCGCAGCGGGGGGTGTGGTGCTGGGAGAGCAAGTGGCAGGGGGAGAAGGCCGGAGCATCTTGGGGATGGTATATCTGTGGGTGGGGGAACCTGGGGCAGGGTGTGGTGGGGGCACCTGTGCAGTGGGGGCCTGAGGGATGGAGGACGGAGACCTTGTGCCTGAGCTGCAGGGCGGTGGCGGGGTCTTGCTCTTAGCACTCCGGGGGGACTTGCGGGTGGGGGCCTCAGTCCGTCTGCACCTGGGGGAGGGTGTCCGGGGGCGAGGGGCACTCTGCTCCGTGTGGGTGGGCTTCCTCTTCCCCCGGGATGCTGGAGCAGCTTCATCGGTGGGGAAGAGGCCGAGGTCACAGAGGAAGAGCTGCTGTGACTTTGGGGTTGCAGGTGAGGCAAGGGAGGGTGCTTTGGAGGGAGAGGGAACTGAGGACTGCGCAGTGCATGTGGATGCGTGTGTGTGTTCCAGGGCCCCATCCCCTGTGAGTCTGGCTTCAGTCCCCTGAATGTGCGTGCGTGTGCGTTTTGTCATTGGCGTGTGTGTCAGTGTGCTGGATGTGTGTGTGCTGGTGTGTGCCAGTGTGTGTGTGCCTGGGATGGGTAAGGTGCTGGGGAGTGTGGATGGAGCAGAGGCAGGAGGGGTGAGGGACCGTTTGAGGAGGGACACTGCTGCCGTCAGGGAGGAGTCCATGGACCTATTGCCCCTCTGTAGGTCAGACATGCCCGATGAGATGCCCTCCATGAACGACACCAGCTGAGTCAACAGCGCGGTGTGCGCATGGAGGACACTCAGCATGGCTGTCTGCCCTACATGGAGCTGGCGAAGGAGGTACACAGACTCCTCACTCAGGGCAGCAGGGGACACAGGGGCAGGGGGTGCGGTGCCTGGCCCAAAGGAGACACGCTCCCGGACATGGGAGCCTCCACGGACCTGGGGAATGGGAGCCGATGGGAGGGCGGTGGTGGTGCTGGTGGTGGCGGGGACAGCAACACTAGCTGGGGTGTGGTGGCTGCTGACACCCGCCTCCACAAGGGAGTCATCCTCCGAGTTGCTCTGGTCCTCAGCTGAGGTGGATGCTGCTGAGGACTCCTCGGTGTGGCTCCCCTCGCCCTCCGTGCCACTGGGTCCCTCCGACCACTCCTCGGCTGCTGACCCAGTCTGGCTCTCCGGCTCCTCCTGGTCCGTGGAGCTGTCCCCTTCCGTGGCCGTGGATGTATCTGCAAACAATGGGGAAACAGACAGACATCAGTCACCTGCACATAACGCACACACCACTGTGAGCACAGCACATCACAGAGCAAGCCCTGGCATCATTAGTTGTACATTGCTAAAAGTGCCCTAATTGAACAGGAGAAGTCAATTGTCAGTCTGATGCCAAGCATGGCACTCACATCCCACATGGCCTTGCACCCATCTGTCTGGTGTCTGTTGGATTGCAACACCCCAGTGTTGACACATGCACCAAGTACACAGTAGTTGGACAGTGCAGAGGACACGGTGTGGACACATCACAGCTCTTGCCACTGAGTCAGTACAGGTTTACAGATGTAAGGGATGCCCAGAGTCAAATAGGAAATGCATGTGATGCATACCAGCGACAGACACCATGATGCACCCATGTCCTGATAGCCAGCGCCACTATGGTGTGCATGTAGCACATGTCACTCCCCTGCAGGATCACCAATCAGTAGACACATGCCATGGCGGAGGCATGACTGCAAAGTCATACATCACTGTCTCAGTGATGTATGACTTTGCAGCCAGACAACAACACTCTGCACTGTGTCACAATAGTAGGTCATGGGGAATGCAAGTCCTGGAGCTGCACAAGTGCACATGTACATCCCCCCACAACACATCCTCTTAACCCTCATCTGTCCAGGTCATACCTATTGGACATATGGGAGACCTGTGACACTACCCTCTGAACCTGAGCCCCTCACACTCTGCTGTGCATGGGGAACAGCTACCTGAACTTCACATTTACATGCCCCAGTCTGCATGGGCAGCTGATCAGACACCTATGTGTCACACAAGTATCGTCTCCTATGGTCACATCTCCAGTGGCATGCTGAGCCCCTACCAAGAAACTCCACAGCAGTCCTGGCGACTAATCCACAGCACACTGACACAGAGGCAGACACCTGAGGGGCAAATCACTGTGCACAATGTGTCCACTGATACACGGGAGTGGGAGTACAGAGTGTATTGTATGGCCTGGAGTAGGCATGACTGTCCAGCCCCACATGAATGAGGGATGAGCCCTGGACTGTAGGCAGCTGGCTAAGTATGTGTGACACACGTCATATACATACTCCTGGGGCCCAAACATTGTTCCCACCCGCAGCATGGGTGTGTGCCAGGTACCCCAGCCACATGTGGTGGATCAGCTCAGCAATTGGACCACAGATCAAAGTAACACGCTGAATACATGTCAGAATACAGGCATTGTGTAAGCAATGGACCCACCCATGATGCCCACCACAGAGTCAGGGAAACAGATGCTGTCTCCCACCTTGAGTCAAGCAAACTGCAAGGACACAGTCCTAAGTGACAGGATTCCCTGCATGTAAGGGCCACACCTGGGTATCAGATGAGGAGTGGGCAGTGCACAATAGAGGGACATGGCTCCTGGACAACATGACTGCTGTACTGTGGCAGTTCAACCTGGCCCGAGGAGGGCACATAACATGTTAGACAGAGTACACAGTGCAGTCTTTGACTCACCCCCTCCTTGCTGCTCTCTGGCCTTCAGCTGCCCATCCAGGTCTGGAAAGACCACCGCCAGGATCCTGAGCATGTGGGGGGTCAGGGTCCGTGTTCCGCCCCTCCTGCGAGGAGGCGACAGCTTCAGCTGGACCCGTGCAATCCTCCGGGTCCAGCCCCGAAGGTCCTGCCACCTCTTTTGGCAGTTGCGGATCCGGCGCTTGTAGACCCCCACGGACCGGACAGCCCGGACGATGTCCTTCCAGATCTCATGCTTCCGATGGGCAGAAGCCTGTCAGGATGACAAAGTGATAAGGACATTACTACACATGCAACATATCCGTGCATGACACAGTTGCATATACATGTCGCAATCACAGGGGCACATGGTGTACCCAGGCAGTGCACGGCTGCCCATGGACAGTTTTCCAGAAGTCACTACATGGTATCATAGCATGGGGAGTAAAACCCTGTTCAGAAGCACTGTCACTGCACCATACCTGTCCAGTGCAAGTCACTACACACTATGGGGGTGACAACTACTCAGTGAGCCTGCTAGCCAGTGGTGTGCTGACTCTCAGCCTTGCTAGTCAGACAAAATGCACATTCAGAAAGGCAGTGCACAGAACACTCACCTGCTCCCCTGGTGTCCCATACAGCTTGCTGTACTGTGGAAGTAGGCTGTCCAGCAGGGCCTGGTTCTCTTCAAGGCTGAAGGCTGGGGCTCTCTCCACAGTACGTGCCATTGCAGGGTCCAGAGGGGCAGAGACAGCAGCAGTGCAGTGGCAGATGTCGTCCTGGAGCATGTAGTGCAGGCAAGTGGGCTCTCAGGGGAACATGCAGCAATATATATGTGCTGGAGAGGCAGATACTGTCCCTTGTGTCCAAAGTGATAGGTCCAAGTCGTTTGCATCTTCTGAATCTGGCCAATCCATGGAATAGCAGCACCAAAACACGCCCACAGCATCCTTCAAAATTTCAACTTCATGACATACATGATTTTGCAACATTGTTGTGGGTGACCAACTGATTTTCCAGCAACCGACTCGTTCGAATATTCGAAAACGCGTCCGTTGCCAGGCAAGCCCATTGTCAATGGGTGCGCACCGATCGGTCCATTGAGGTACAACGCGCACAGGGGTACAACGCGTACCCGCACACATTGAATGCAATGGGCCGGCCGGAGGCACCGATCGGTCCATTGCAGTACAACGCGCACAGGGGTACAACGCGTACCCGCACACATTGAAAGCAATGGGCCGGCCGGAGGCACCGATCGGTCCATTGCAGTACAACGCGCACAGGGGTACAACGCGTACCCGCACACATTGAATGCAATGGGCCGGCCGGAGGCACCGATCGGTCCATTGCAGTACAACGCGCACAGGGGTACAACGCGTACCCGCACACATTGAATGCAATGGGCCGGCCGGAGGCACCGATCGGTCCATTGCAGTACAACGCGCACAGGGGTACAACGCGTACCCGCACACATTGAATGCAATGGGCCGGCCGGAGGCACCGATCGGTCCATTGCAGTACAACGCGCACAGGGGTACAACGCGTACCCGCACACATTGAATGCAATGGGCCGGCCGGAGGCACCGATCGGTCCATTGCTGTTCAACGCGCACAGGGGTACAACGCGTACCCGCACACATTGAAAGCAATGGGCCGGCCGGAGGCACCGATCGGTCCATTGCTGTTCAACGCGCACAGGGGTACAACGCATACCCGCACACATTGAAAGCAATGGGCCGGCCGGAGGCACCGATCGGTCCATTGCAGTACAACGCGCACAGGGGTACAACGCGTACCCACACACATTGAATGCAATGGGCCGGCCGGAGGCACCGATCGGTCCATTGCAGTACAACGCGCACAGGGGTACAACGCGTACCCGCACACATTGAATGCAATGGGCCGGCCGGAGGCACCGATCGGTCCATTGCAGTACAACGCGCACAGGGGTACAACGCGTACCCGCACACATTGAATGCAATGGGCCGGCCGGAGGCACCGATCGGTCCATTGCAGTACAACGCGCACAGGGGTACAACGCGTACCCGCACACATTGAATGCAATGGGCCGGCCGGAGGCACCGATCGGTCCATTGCTGTTCAACGCGCACAGGGGTACAACGCGTACCCGCACACATTGAATGCAATGGGCCGGCCGGAGGCACCGATCGGTCCATTGCTGTTCAACGCATCACTGTACATGTGACTGGCATATGTCAGCATGCCTGTCTCAGATGGACATATGCCAGCCACAGATAGCTCCCAGGGAGTGAGGGGCACACCTACATCACGACAGCCTGTCCACACCTTATCATGAAGGCATGTAAGGCTGCATTTCCTATTGTGTGTATGTTGGTGTACATGTTGTCCTGTGGGTGTCACCTGTGGGCAGCCACCCCCAGGCTGTGCACGTGTTAATGGGGACAGGATCCTGGGTGTTACGTGTACGTGACCACTGTGATGTGCAACTGTTCATATCTGTGCATGTGCCATGGTCACATTTCACAGTGGTGTTTGTGTATGTCATGTCACATACCCCGTGAGTCCCATGTGGGATGGTATGTTTGAGCCAGGGTGTCCCAGTGGCACAATAGTGATGGCCCTCCACAGTCTTTGTGCATGTAGTGTTTACAATGTCTCTGATTTCATGTGCACAATGGGAGACAGTCTCCACATCCACGTTGTGTGTGCATGGACTCTGATGTTGTGCGTGTGTGTCACAGACGTCCATGGCTCTCCTGCCATGGCAAGTGTGGCCACTACCTGTGGGGGTCATGTTTGTTTTGTTGTGGTGTACACATGATACTCCAGGTGATGCCAGTGTCCATGTGGCATTACAGGGTCCCTGGGAATGTGCCTGTCGTTGAGCTGTGGTGCCTGGGGCACATCTGTCCTCACATGTCACTGGGGGGTGACTGTGACACAGCATCATGATATCCAATGGGCCAACCTGGGACAAATTGATGCCACCTGTAGGACCGTGTTGACAGATGTTGGCCATGTATGTACCATACATGTCGTTCCGGTACTGCACACTTCATGTAGTTGTGCCTCATGATGATGTATGTTGGGATCTTGAGTGTGTTCAATGCCGCATATGTGGGGTGACTGACGATCTTGCTTACTTCTCCTCTGCACTGCAGGGCTCCTGCTGTCCATCGGCCATTCCCAGACCTGGCAACGATGGTGGAACGGGACAGCATCCGACGGTACCGCTTCACCAGGCAGCTGATTGAGGATTTTGCAGTGCAGTTGTCCCCACATTTGCAGCCTGGCCGGCCGTATCCTACAGCGCTGACCCCCAAGGTGAAGGTGATGGCAGCCCTACACTTCTTTGCCACCGGTACCTTCCAACATACTGTGGCGTCTGCTGGTGGGATGTCACAGACCATGTTCAGCCGTGTGCTCCGCGATTTCTTGGCGGCAATGTTGCTCTTCCTGAACCGGTACATCTATTTCCCTAGACTGCGACGACTCACTGACGTGAAGAGTGACTTTTATGCCCTGGGGAGGATGCCGCATGTCATTGGCTCCATTGATGGGACACATGTGGCTTTGGTACCACCACAGGCCCAGGAGCAGGCCTACAGGAACCGCAAGCACTACCACTCGGTCAATGCACTGGTGGTGTGTCTTGCAGACATGACCATCACACACGTGTGTGCCCGTTTCCCTGGTTCAGCACACGATGCCTTTGTGATGAGGAGTAGTCGCATCCCCAGGTTGATGGCACAGATGCAGAACCAGCGTGCCTGGCTTGTCGGTGTGTACTGACTTTGTGCCATTGTGTGTGATCTGATCTGTAGTATTCCGCCCACTTTTCCAAGTCAGCTGATGTGCACTTGTCTGTCCGTAGGTGACTCGGGATACCCCAACATGCCGTGGTTGCTGACACCCCTCAGGAACCCTGTGACACCTGCCCAGATGCGCTACAATGAGGCACATGGTCGGACCAGGAGAGTGATTGAGCGGACCTTTGGTCTCCTGAAGAGCCGCTTCCGCTGCCTGGACAAGACCGGAGGGTCCCTCCCATATGCCCCTGCGAAAGTGTGCAAGATTATCATCGTCTGCTGCATGCTCCACAACCTGGCAGTGCGGAAGGAGTTGCCTCTCATCCAGGATGACGATGACCAACATCCGCCACCTGTGGAGGATCCTGGCCTGGACCACGATGCCAGTGACGATGATGATGATGATGGTGATGGTGATGTCCGCACACAGCTCATCACCAACTTCTTTAGCTGAATGTGAGTATCCTGAGGTGTCATGTGAATGATGTGAGTTGGCATGATGTGTGGGTGGTGCTCTGGTGCTGTTGGAGTGTGTCCATGGGCTACTTGACAGGATGTGTGTTGCGATGTGTGGTGACAGGTGGGCTGTACTCCCCAACAGTGTTGACATGCTAACTTGGTTCTGGGTGGGTATCTTGTAACATGTATTGTGCATGAGTTTTGCTGTTCTGTCCTGTACTGCATTGCTTTTGACTGTGTGTCATTTCTGTCCTTCACAGGGTACTTTCAGATTCGTTTGGTCAACTGTGTCCACCGACGACGTGATTGCACATCCAGGCTGGTAGCTGTTGTGTCCCTACAGGTGATGTGCGCCACACCCATGGACTTCCTTCTGTCTACAGTTGTTGACTGTGTGCCCGCTACCAGGTGGGGTTACCTTGCATCTGTAGTGGTTACGGCATGTTGCTACTGTGTAATAAACCTGTGCTTCACTTAGTGATGTGCGTTGTCTGTGGTCACACATTTGACTGCCATTTGCTTACTGCACCTGTGGGCTACTTGACTACAACTGGGAATGGGTGTGGTGTCTGTGCATTGCACCGTCTTCCCTGGCAACATCAGTGTAGGCAATGAGTCAGATGGCCTAGGTGTGTATGTGTTGTGTAGCCCTGGTGGTGTGTCTCCCTCATATGTGTCACGTTGCCTGTACTCACATGCCTGTGTTGTCCTTGCTGTTGCAGTTCGCATACACTGTGTAATTTTGCAGTTCATCATCCCCATAACAGCACCCACGTTGGAATCACGACAGAGGCAAGTATGGTGTATTAGTGTGTTTATTGTGATAATAGTGCATAGGATGGATTGTGCTGTACATGAATCTTGCAATCCCAAGTTCCTAGATGAATAGAAAGTCCAGGTAGACAGGATCCCCAGTATCGGGGCCACAGTTGTCTGACACATTGTTCCAACTTGTACTCCCCATGCAATGTGTGGGAGTAGTGTTGCCATCAACAGGGTGAACAGTCTGTGCACAAAGGCGAAAATCCAGAACAGGTTCAGGCTTCCTGGGAGTTGCGCTTGGCCATCAGCCTCTCACTTTCCCCTCCTCGGACGACCCCTCTTCTTGGGGGGGGGCCCTCAAGTGCAGGCTGCTGCGGTGCAGGGGACTCTCCGCCAGAGTCCTCCTCCCTCCCTGTGGCAGTTGCAGTTTGTTCGGTACCAGATGTTGTTGGCACACAGGGAGGTGTGGACTGGTTGCTGTTCATCTGGCGGAGGCATTGTAAAATGTCCCTGTGCACCGCCGTCATCTCATGTAGTACATCCCACTTGGACTCCACGCGGGTCATGTGGGAGTCCACACGTGACATGTGGGAGTCCACACGTGACATGTGTGACTCCACATGGGACATGTGGGAGTCCAAGCGGGCATGATGGGCAGCCTGCTGCTGTTTGATGTCTCTGAGGAGCCCCACTACCTGGCTGAGCTCTCCGGTGCTGGACTGGTACGCATCAGCTATGCGTACCAGTTGTGGGTCTTCATGCACACCAGCAACGTCTGCAAGCAGCGACCTCTGTCTCCCACCCCTCCCACCACCCCTGCTGACATGTGCAGTGTGTGCAGTTGCACGCACAGATAACCCTGGTCCACCTTGGGGGTTGGTGGTGGTGGTGGTGTCCATGGCCCCAGGTTGGTCCAGGGTCACTGCGCTGGTGTTGTTCCTTATTCTGTCCATGTCGGCAGGGATGGTATTCGTGGTGACAGTCGTTGGAGGGGTGGGTGCAGGGGGTGCAGCTGGTGGACCTGCTGGTGCTGCAGCTGGTGGTCCTGCTGGTGCAGCATGTTGACTTGCACCGGATGTGCCAGGTTGTTCTTCATCGTCCGAGGAGGACAGAGGCTGTACGACGCCAGTGAGCTCGGCATCCTCTTGAGCCTGGGACTGGGACTCCTCAGCGTCTGCTGCTGTGTCCCTATCATCACCTGTTTTTGGGAGACACAAACAATGTATGTCATGTTTCTGCAGGCATCAGTGGTTGACACACCTGACAGTTGTGACTGTGCCTCGGGGTGCGGGCCTGTACATTGTATTGTCCTAAGTCGTCACAGTCAGGGGTTGATATTGGTGTGGCACATTGTCCTGCATTATTTGGGCATTTCTATGTATTCTCTGGGGTGTGAACATGGTCTGCATTGATTGTGTTTGGTTGACAGCCAGACCTCCTTCCCACCCACCCACCCACCCAGTCAGTTATCCCACCATGGAACGTGCTTGCATTGCAGGGAGTGTAAGTTGTCTCTCAGGATGTCAGTCAGTGGTGTCCTGCTGTTTGTTGGTGCACAGTTGGCAGCAGGGCCTTGTGCTCCCCACAGCAGTAGCCAGTGTCAGCCATCTTGTGAGTCCTTCTCCACTCCCTGTGATGTGAGCATGGTTCAGGGTGGTGTTGATGGGACAGTTGTGGGGGTGAGCTATGTCTGTGACTGTGACTCCCATCATGCTATTGCCTCCACCCCACTTCCCAGCATTCCCATACTTACTTGCTTTTGTGGGGAGTTCAGTGTGTGTGGGTGTGAGGGCAATGGCAAGATGGCTGACAGTGGTGTCCTGCTGTTGGTTGGTGTGCAGTTCCCAGCATGCCCTTGTGCTCCCCACAGCAGTAGCCAGTGTCAGCCATCTTGTGTGTCCTTCTCCACTCCCTGTGATGTGAGCATGGTTCAGGGTGGTGTTGATGGGCCAGTTGTGAGGCTGAGCAATGTCTGTGACTACCACTCCCATCATGCTATTGCCTCCACCCCCTTCCCAGCATGCCCATGCTTCCTTCCTTTTGACTCTGCTTCCCTGTGGGGTGAGCTGGCTGTGCTGACAGGATGGCTGGGAGTGTTGTCCTGGCAGTTGTTTGGCTAAGAGTCCCAAGAGTGTCCCTGTGCTTCACACAACATAACCCAGGGTGGTGGTGCTTTGTGGGATCTTGTGTTAGGATGGAGGGCATTGCATTCTACCAGGTGGGTACTGTGGAGTTTGTGTTGGGGGGGGTGTGAGGGGAGGTGCTGGTGACTATGGTCAGTGCTGCAAGTCCCCCTTCCCACCCAGCCAGCCAGATATCCCACCATGGAACGTGCTTGCATTGCAGGGAGTGTAAGTTGTCTCTCAGGATGTCAGTCAGTGGTGTCCTGCTGTTTGTTGGTGCACAGTTGGCAGCAGGGCCTTGTGCTCCCCACAGCAGTAGCCAGTGTCAGCCATCTTGTGAGTCCTTCTCCACTCCCTGTGATGTGAGCATGGTTCAGGGTGGTGTTGATGGGCCAGTTGTGAGGCTGAGCAATGTCTGTGACTACCACTCCCATCATGCTATTGCCTCCACCCCCTTCCCAGCATGCCCATGCTTCCTTCCTTTTGACTCTGCTTCCCTGTGGGGTGAGCTGGCTGTGCTGACAGGATGGCTGGGAGTGTTGTCCTGGCAGTTGTTTGGCTAAGAGTCCCAAGAGTGTCCCTGTGCTTCACACAACATAACCCAGGGTGGTGGTGCTTTGTGGGATCTTGTGTTAGGATGGAGGGCATTGCATTCTACCAGGTGGGTACTGTGGAGTTTGTGTTGGGGGGGGTGTGAGGGGAGGTGCTGGTGACTATGGTCAGTGCTGCAAGTCCCCCTTCCCACCCAGCCAGCCAGATATCCCACCATGGAACGTGCTTGCATTGCAGGGAGTGTAAGTTGTCTCTCAGGATGTCAGTCAGTGGTGTCCTGCTGTTTGTTGGTGCACAGTTGGCAGCAGGGCCTTGTGCTCCCCACAGCAGTAGCCAGTGTCAGCCATCTTGTGAGTCCTTCTCCACTCCCTGTGATGTGAGCATGGTTCAGGGTGGTGTTGATGGGCCAGTTGTGAGGCTGAGCAATGTCTGTGACTACCAATCCCATCATGCTATTGCCTCCACCCCCTTCCCAGCATGCCCATGCTTCCTTCCTTTTGACTCTGCTTCCCTGTGGGGTGGGCTGGCTGTGCTGACAGGATGGCTGGGAGTGTTGTCCTGGCAGTTGTTTGGCTAAGAGTCCCAAGAGTGTCCCTGTGCTTCACACAACATAACCCAGGGTGGTGGTGCTTTGTGGGATCTTGTGTTAGGATGGAGGGCATTGCATTCTACCAGGTGGGTACTGTGGAGTTTGTGTTGGGGGGGTGTGAGGGGAGGTGCTGGTGACTATGGTCAGTGCTGCAAGTCCCCCTTCCCACCCAGCCAGCCAGATATCCCACCATGGAACGTGCTTGCATTGCAGGGAGTGGAAGTTGTCTCTCAGGATGTCAGTCAGTGGTGTCCTGCTGTTTGTTGGTGCACAGTTGCCAGCAGGGCCTTGTGCTCCCCACAGCAGTAGCCAGTGTCAGCCATCTTGTGAGTCCTTCTCCACTCCCTGTGATGTGCGCATGGTTCATGGTGGTGTTGATGGGACAGTTGTGGGGGGGCAATATGTGTGACTGCGACTCCCATGATGCTATTGGCTACACTGACTTGGCCAGCATACACAGAATTCCTTCCTTTGAGTGGTCTTCACTGTGTGTTGGTGTTGTTGTGGTGGCTACATGTGTGGATGTGTGTGTTAGTTCTATTTGTGCCACTGCCTAGCTGTAGTTGTGGTTGTGTTTGTACATGTGTTGGCACAGTTGGATGTGACTTTTTTGATGGCATGTGTTGTGTTTATCTGACTGACATACACATTTTGGGATGATTCTGTTCTAGTTGCTGTGTAATTGCTATGAGTGCATGGTTTGACTCTCCCCTTGACAGTGATGTGTGTGTTTTGTGGCAGTTTATTGTGTACATTTGTTGTGTACTCACCAGGCTCTGGGATGTTCTCTAGTCCATATACGCTCACTGGCGGAAGGATGGCCCGCACCTTCTCCTCCCAGGGCCTGAGGTATATTGGCTTGGCAGGAGGGCCACTGCCGGTGTGTTGGCTGTTGATGTAGTCTATCTTCAGCAGGTCCCGTACCCTCCTGCGCACGTCATACCACCTGTTCTGGATGTCCGTCTTTGTGCGCCGACATGGTGATTGGGCGTTCACCCTGTTGATGATCCTCTCCCACATCTTGGTTTTCTGCGACATGGGGGTCTGTTGGACCAGAGTGCCAAACAGCTGTGGCTCCACCCTGAGGATCTCGTCTACCATGACTTCCAATTCACTATCTAGGAACTTGGGATTCTTCTTGGGGGGCATGGTGATGGTTGGTGATGGTGGGTGATGTGTGTGTTGGTGTGCAGGTGAGGGTGTGTGGGTGTGTGTTGTGCTGGGTGTATGTGAGGTAGGTATTTGTTGGTGTGCTGCTGGTGTGTGGCTTGTGTGAGGGATGAGCTGTGGGTGTGTGGTTGCTTTCTCTTGGGTGCTGGTAGTGGAATGGCATTTGCAAAGGCTCATGGTAGTGATTTGTGTCCTTTATATAGGTGGAGTTGTGGGTGTGTCTTTGTTCTCTGTCCCCACCCCCCAGTATTTATTGGCTTGGTAATTGCTTGTTTGGCCTTTTTTTGGTTGATTTTTCCTTTGTGCTGTTTGTGTATGTTGGAAACGTTCTTGTGACCGAGTCGGACCGTGCATTGGTCTCGTACGGTGTTTTCCGTTTCGTTCACGCTGTGTTTGTGCAGTTTTGTATGCTGCGTACGCGTCGGTCGCGGTGTATTGTGTTGCTTCGGCTCGGTTTTGTATGCGTGTCGGTCGTACGGCTTGTCCTCCGTCCGACTCGGTCGTGTTTTTCGCGCCTTGCATCGTACTTTGCGGGTTGGAGTTGGCGGGTACGATTCGGTCGGATTTGTTCCGGGTGCGTGTCGGTCGGTTGGATTCGCGTGTTTTTCCGGCCGGATTGCTATTTTCCGAGCGGCTCGGTCGGTCGGCTTGGTTTCCTGACGTGTCGGTCGGATTTATCGCGGCTTGCATCGTACTTGGCGTGTCGGGCGCCACTGGTACGTGTCGGTCGGTATTTTTACCGGATCCGAGTCGGTCGGTGCTTTTTCCGGCCCGAATCGGAATCGGCCCCATAGGCTTTTGGCAGATGGTGCAAATAACAGTGAATCTGGTGAAAGAGAATGGCATTAGTAAGCGGCAGAAAGCATTTGAGACTGGGAAATAAAGGACTATTATTTTAATTACCATTTTAGTCAAGCTTAATATCAGGGATTGTAGAGACAACCAGAGACGGATCACAATAAAACAGTTGTTTGGGATGCATGAAGGGAGATGAGGCGGAAGAGTTTGGAAGGAGAACATTTGTGTCCCTTTGGTATAGAGGTCATGGGAAAAGCCAAAGAAAGAGATAATATCCCCAAAGGGAGATAGAGTAGACTCAGCAGAGAAAGCAGTCCAGGCTAATTCTTGGATAACGCCTATTAACCTTAAAATCCTTGTATATTTCACGCCGCAGAGGCAGCAACAACATCAACAAAGATTTGATAGCAGCCATTTTAGCACTTGGAGACTCAATACCCTGTAAATAAGTTTAAAAAAAATAATACATATGGGGGTAGGGATACCATGCCACCCTAGGCTTGGTGGGTGTGGTGGTCCCGGAGAAACCCCTTTCCACAATGGGATCAAAAACTGCACCTTTTTACGGGACTGTGGCTCAGTGGAGGATCTGTGGATCCATGGTCCAATCAAAAAAATAGGCGGGCCCTGCCCTTTACAGTAATAATCCCAGTGGGTGGTCCAGGGCTGGGTTCAGCTTTTTTAATAATGTTTTGGGGGCCGCGGCATACGGCTCTACTCCCCAAGTCTTGGAAAGGCCTCATTGACCCCATCCCCTTGGACCATATTGAATTTGTTTAGGGAGGGGGCAAACAGTCCCCCTCACCGAGCCTTGGAAAAGTACCTCAGTTCCCATCCCCCTGGGCCGTCTTCAATTTGAGTTTTTTGGGGGAGGGATAGTGTGCAGTTTATCTTCCTGAGCCTTGGAAAGGACCTGGGTACTCCATCTCCAGAGGACAGTGTTCAATCAGTGACAACATCACTGCAACATCTGAAATGACATCATTGATGACAACACTGTGTATGGCGGGGTGAGAGTTATAGTTACTTTAGGGCACATGTTATAGTTACTTGAGATAACTATAAGTGCTGAATTTTAGTGGGTTTGTTTGTTTAAAATGGTATGTTTCAACTGACATTTTCACCTAACTATAATGTCTCTGTTAATCTTTGTTTTTACAGTGAAGTTCTAAGTTTTTTTTAAATGTACAATAAGACATTATTATAACTCGAATAACAGCCACACAAACCAGAACTCAAACACCAAATGCAAATCTTGTTATCTCACCCTTAATCCAAAAGATGCAATTATAGATCTCGTAAATCATTTTACAGATAGATGGTATTTCACATTGCCCTCACTACTTGACAGAGTCACCTAGGAATGTATTATGACTCACTGGTTTGAACGTTTGCTGTTATTTACATTTTGCTTTTAGGTGTTGGTATATATTGCTATAAATATTAAGAGGTGGTAAGAGTTGAATTTGGTGTGCAAGTTATGGTTTGCATACCCCTGTGCCCAGCTTGTGGCCAAGCTCTACCCCCAGCAGTCTGCAGATGGGCAGCTTCAGCAGTAGAATTGCCCACTGCCCAGGGCTTAATTTGTGCCGGTGCTTGCCGGTGCTTAGCACCGGCACTTAATTGACAGGGCCGGGTCTACAGTCTACACGCATCTGCTGCGCATTCAGTGACGCACATGCATCACATTTTTCAATTTACCTCCTTTGTGCAGCCACAGGCCAGGCCGGCGTGTGAGTCAGTCAGAGTCAGTAGTCAGTGCCGGCCTGGGCCCGGGCTGCCTTGTTCAAAATGAAACCGAAACCGGCGAAACGTGATTCATTCAACATTCAAATAACGGAACCTGCGCACTGCGCAGTGACATCATGAGAAGAAGCCAGGTACGAGGTACCGTATAGCTATCATCTTCTCTGAATTATATGCACTACACACACGCAAAGAAAAATACGCAGCAAATTCATACCTTAAGCATTTCCACAATGTATCCCAATTTAGAACAGGCAGTAATCCGCCGGCGCAATTCATTTCATTCATTCATGCATTGACAATTTGACATTCATCATCATCATCTGATAAAAGAAATTTAATATAAATATAATAATGGCGGCGCGCGCACTGTGCTGTGCACCGCGGCAGGCCACGGCCTTGCCTTAGTGCTTGTGCTTCAGTGTTGCCAGGCAGTGCCACTAACTTGCTTGTGGGTGGGCGGGCCGAGATTTGGGCTGGTTATGATGGGGGTAGGGGCGGCTGCGCGTACGTGCGGCTGCCGGCGGCAACGTGCGCAGATTTCTTTCCACATTGCGTCATTGCCAGTTTGCCACGCCCCAGCATAACCACCGCAGCGCGCGCAGCACGATACCACCACCTGAGTGCCACCACGACGAGTGATCGAAGTCGGCCCCACCCGACGATCTGGTTGACCGTGGCGACGTGTTGAGGGCAGGCCGGGGCATCGATCAGTGGCCAGTAGTACTGTGTGCCACACTGCCAACTACTGCCCCCTAATCACTGAGACAGTGCACTGCAGGCAGGCTGTGTGTGCATCGCCGGCCCGTCGTGCGTCATCGTGTCCCACTCCCACCACCACAGTAAGTAGTACATCTGCATCATCAGTTAATTAATAAAGTTACCTAGCACTGCGCAGCGCTTCTAAAGTACTCTTTAAAAGAGCTAAAGTTTAAACACACACTGCAACTAGCCAATTGCCAATATGCATGCATGATTGCCAATGCCTGGCCGGCCCTCGTCGGGCCCTTGCTTTGTTTGCCTAAGTACAAGTTGGACAAAAAAACGCAGATTTTTTTGGGGAGCGTGGTGGGGTAGTGGGCGGGCCCTGACTCATCGGAATTACAGGGGTCCGGTGACGGTCCATTTCCTCACCTTACTCCTTCGGATTCCAATAGCCCGCAAGTACGCAATATGACCTCACAGAGTAGGTCATTATTGTGATATCTTAGTTATCATGACTCATAGTGCGAGTGTGCGACTGGACCACGATGGCTAGGGATACCAATCAGGACTGTACCGGGGGCGTCCTCTCCTGCTCACAAGGTCGCATCTTTGGCAGGAGGGTGGCCGAGGGGAGGTCAGTGCAGCTGAGTACCATGGCGCGTTGTCCACAAGACTCGCACCAGAAGGTTCCCTCAGCCAGCGATGAAATCAGTGCGGCCACTGCCCAACAAATCCTGATGGGCCCCACCCGCGGTGACAGAGGAACAGCAGGCGTCTCACCGGACACGTCTTAGGCACCTATAGAGTCATTCAGGGCCAAGGCGGTTGCCACCAAGCAACGCCACCCTCAGTTGGCACGTCCCGTCCTCTCAGCAGCCTATTTGCATATCTCACGCCTCAGTGGCAACTTCGGTCTAAAAGTGATCTCCTCCTTGTCGCAGCTGGCTCTGGGATGTTTACTACGGAGCTCCGTTAAAGAGTGTCCGTCATATTGGCCTCTCAAGCCAAGCTCCACGATGCACACACTTGACCCTAGAAAGCAGGAAACATGCTTAGAAAAAAATGCAGTGATCTAATTAACATAATAAATAACGTCACTTAATCATTGAAAGATTTTTGCAAACACATCGAACCTTGCTGTGCAGTCGTTCATGTACAAACTGCATTGCAATCAAATAAGCATGAAAATATATGATTTCCAATGCTTGTTTTTTACGTTCATGTTCAGCAAAGCAGTAAATGTTTGAGGCAATACATAAGCATACGTTTAAAAAATAATGCACACTTCTATAACCATTCAGTGATGCCTGCCAGTAAGTAAAACACAAAGGTATGTATGCAAAGATTGCTTTAAGGAGCCTGGCATTAAAGCCTGGCACTGCTGATGCCCTTTATTTTTGGAACTCAACAGATTAATATCAGTGATGAAATATGCATGTATGTGGTTATCACTTGGGTCCTGTGGGGATATTGCATTTGCCACATAGATAATCGAAGGCTAGTCCTTTAGGCCCTTTTGCTGTGTACCCTAAATGCAATTGGGTTTTTTAATACAAATGAGGGCCTAGCAGTGAGACCTATGCCCAGTCCTGCCTATGCCCAATAGGGATTGAGTTTACAATATATATATTCCCTATCCAAGCAGCCCTGTGAATAAAACTTGTACAGAAGCAAATGAAATCCGAGGTTGTAGTGGACAAGGAGGACGAACCCTAGCCAGTGGGTACACTAGGCTGAATGGGGAGGGAAACGGGTATTACATCCGACTTTTAGCAGTGCCAGTTGAGGATGTGGGTGGAGCTAAAATAGTGGGTGGAGCCAGTGGAGAAAATGGGTGGAGCCGAAGAAAAGTAGGTGTGGCCTCCAACAAACATTGGAGCACCTGCACTTCATATTTTACAAATTAAGCACTGCCACTGCCGGCACCCTACCCCTTCTGCACCTGGATTTTGGACACAGGGCCTTATGCCTAGAAAGCCCCTGCGCTTGATTCTCCATGGGTGGCAACCAGTTGTAGCTCATGGGTTTAGATATGCGCATTGGGTGTATGCTGCAGGTCTGGCAAGACTCTGTACCAAACCCTTTATAGACGTCTAACCTCTGCTGTGCAAGGCCTTCAGCCATCTACATCTACTGTGGCAGCACTGTGGCATCAGGGCCTTGCCTGTGGCCAGAACCTGCATAGCCTATGTGCAGCTGGCCAACACTCACAGGAGGACATTGGCCGTGTGCTGCTAGGGATTGGCCACAGGGGCTATACTGCAGCCAGGCCCCTCTCCCACCTCACTGCATGCGGCCGTTGACCAAATGCAGAAGTAGTGGACTAAATATCTTATTTAAATTTTTTGCAGAATTTGTGGATCCTATGTTGGAAGCAACCATTTATCGCTTTTCTACATCCTACACCAGGCCATTGACTACATGTTGTGTCGTAAAGTATTTTTTTATTGTTTTTTATAATTGCTAGCTGTGGGCAGGAGCCATTTTACAGCTCAAGTGCATGATATTAGAAGATTGCATTGTCTGTCCATTCAGTAGTGAATATTAATGAGATGGGCTGCATTTTGTACCCTCCACAAATGGATTACAATACAAGGATGGAGACCTGAATGAAGTATTACACCACCATCTGTGGGTTCACAATCCTTAAAGGGACAGGTGCTGCTTTTAAAAAATATTCACATGACGTTGAGGCAGCTGCGTCACAAACCATTGATACATGCCATTGTGAAGTCTAGGACAGATGAGTATGGAGGTAATAGCACATGTTTAATACAGTCCAGAAATGATGCCACTGCAAAATGGCAGCACAACAACTGTGTTATGAAATACATTACATTTTTCGTGTGGGAGGAACGCAGAAGGTGTGCTTACCTATTATCTTCACTGCTTCTGATTTTTATATCACTTTCCCTACACAATCCAACTTTCCAGGACATGGCCAAAAATGAGTTCAGGTGGAAAGCAGGAATAGAAGAATGCATGAAACGAGGACTGGAATGTAGAGCAGGCCAGGAAACTTCACAGGGTGAGGCAGAAGGATACAGAACAGGCAGACTTCCAGCTGCACATTTTAAACAGAGCAGCAAGGCAGAGTAATTGAGACAGAAGAGGGACACAGGAAATAATGAAACCAGAGGCACAGAGATACAAGATTAAGTAAACAGAGGAATTCTGAGTCAAGGGAGTTTCGGGGAGAGCAGTGTATGTGCAGCTATGGGATGATAGAAGAAAACAAGCAGGCCGAAGGACGTGCCCGCATTTCTTTAGTCTTAATTTAAGGGCCTAGTTAGAAACCAGGTCATGCCCCCAGATATTACTGGATACAGACAGATGACATGGCAGGTGCCATCATGTAGCACACCACTAATGACATCACTGAAGGAGCTATGTGCTCTCGTAACACACCATAGCCATTCTCATCAAGCTTTCAGAGCAGAGACTGCTGTTTTGGTTTGCGTGAAAGTGCATTTACGTCCTGAACCGACTTCAGTGGTGGCCAGCAGGCTCCGAGCAGAGTGCATGAGTTTCAGTCAAGCCCTGCACTAAACACCCATACAGTTCACATGACATAGACTTTGGACATGCCCTGTGTGCTATCAAGGCAAGGTCTTCTCTCATACCATGCTCTGCACTCAGCATCCCTACTTCCAGTAGACCTCTAGAGAAGGCCTTCTACCACACAGAGTGATATTTTGGAGGGATTACCTGGCCTATAGAAATCCCCTGAATGTAGACTCCTTCCTCAAAAGACCAGTTGGCCAGATCTGTGACTGTTCAGTGAGCTTTGGATGTAGGCCATTACTCCATAAATCCTAGTCCTTAATACCTTTCCCCACACAATTTACAACAGTCTTCCCTTGGCTATGCCCAGTATATTCTAGATGCAGTGTTTGGCTCTCTGCCAAACTCTAGCGTGAGTGTTCCAGCTTCTTTAGCAGCTTCATTGATTTTTTTTTTAAAGATATGTTTATTGGCAACTAAGGAAAGGCACATGCAGTGAAAATGTCCGTATTAAACCAAAAAGGTTACCATACATTTTAAATCTGTAAAAGTTTAAAAATACATTGCAGGTATAGGGAAACAAAAGTATGATACATTTCAGGGTATACATAAGGCTTCAATGCACTCTATTCAAATATTTTTGAGAACCATGTCGGTTATAGCCCAGTACACTTAGGCACGTGCAGTGTCCACTTTACATAGTTATCAAAGAGAACAGCGTTAGCAGCTTCATTGATGTTATCGCTTATGTTATTATTACATCATGTGTAAAGTCATGAAAAATGATAATTGTATTGCTCACTGTAACTGTGAAATTCAGTGTATTTTAGCTTTTGCAACATAGCTATAATGCAATTTCAACTGAAGTTTTAGGGGAATGTTTCTTATAGAAGACATTGTTTTCCGTATGCATAAAAAGGCTAACTTCCCATTAACAGATATTTCTTCGGTGAATATGTTGGGGTTTTACAGATATACTTTGGCCACATCCTGAGTAAGACAGCAATTTGCCTTGTTCCAAATCTACGAGAACGCTCTTTGCTTGTCTTTTGGCCATTGGCAGGGGTCTCTGGAAACCGGATGTGACCATCTCCTAGCACATTTCCGGATCCCTGCTATCCGTTGTGCACAGCCCTCAGCCATCTTCACTCATATATGGGTGCTGAATGTGGCCTCTGCCAAAAAGGTCCACAAGGACAAACAGTGCTTACTTTAATTTGAGTGCATCTTCCATCGCCTTCTGCCTTTGCAGAAATAGATGTTGCTGTTCTACTGTATAATACGCTGAAGAGAACCTGAATCATAAAAAAACTGACAGCAGAATACACGCTGTGATGACTCAAAATGCTGGCAAGAGAATGGAAAGTCTATTTTTTTCTGAGCCAATAGTTGCTGAGTTGTCAACCAGTGCCTTGGTGAGGTGCAGTGATAGCTCTTTTTGACAAATGATGGTATAAAGCTGATTGACTCATACCCAGGACAAGCTTCATCAGCAGCAGCCATTTAATACAAATGGTTCATGGGCTCCTTCTATTACATAATGGTTCATTGCCCTTTATTTTGAAATCATACATTATGAAGGGAAGAAAAGCTTCAGCGACAATCACTCTAAACTGAATAGGCATCCGTAAAGAACACATAAAATAATCAATATTTTGTTGCTTGCGTGATATTTGTATTGAAAGACAAGGTTGCTCCTATGAAATCTGCCACCTTTATAGATAATCGGTTGAAAACTTAAATATGTAGAATGCTTTGAAGATATCACCCACACTATGTCCCATGTGGAGAACCCAGGCCAATGCTCTCCATCACTTCATGAAGCTGCCTTTTTGGCTCCTTGCATTGCTGAGTACCACAGAATGGCTCTGGGTCAATCTTTTGGAAAGCAGTATGCTCACTGGCTTGGCTGAGAGTGAGACTTGGTGGCAGGAGGATTTTGTGAGTGTTCAGGATGCTCCCATGTATGCAGGGAAGCCACATGATCACAGGCAAGTGAATTTGGTCAGATATCTTTGCAACACCTGTGTCCATGGTTGACTAAGGGCCTGATTTAGATTTTGGTGGTACCACCACCATCCTGCTGTAGCAGCAGTCGCAAGTACTCTGTCGAGCTGTCAGCGGTCCGCCCGCCGTATTTAGATATATGCTGGCTTACACTCCATCTGCATCAGCAGAGTGTTCACCACCGCGTACGTGACTCTAACGCTGCTGCAGCGGCGGACTCCAATTCAGGTGAGTAGTACTCTGTCAATCTTAGGGTGGCGGATTTGCACCAAGCCGATTTAGATTTACCAGTTGTGCTGGTGGTGTTCTAGCAGTTGGTTGCCGATGAAGTGAATCCATTGCAGGACATGGTCAGCATTGGACTACTTCTGTGGCTGTTGGTTGTATGCTAGCATCACACACCTGATGTGTTGTGGCTAATTGTTTGCACCTGCATACCACACTATAATACACACTCCATTTCAGATCATGATCCTTTGCCATTCCACAGCATCACAAAATTCATCCCCTGTGATTTCACATTCAAGTTAGGTTTTCATTTTGCTTTTCCTAATCAGTTACGTTTATAATTTCATAATGCCAGGGCCCAAAAATCCCTGTTTTAATGAGGGAGAATTGTCTGCTATGGTGGATGAAATCATATAAGCAGAGCCACAAATGTTTGGAGCCCAAGTACAAAATACACTTCTATCTCAGAAAAGGCAAATGTGGGCCAAAATAGTCAGTCGAAAGATTGAATGCTGTAGCAAACAACTTGTGCATACAGTGCATAGAGGAGGAAATTAGGAAGAGGTGGTACGTCCTGTGGGGGATAGCATTGCTTGGAGGCCCTGAGGACTGGTGGTGGTTCTCCTAGGGGCTGCCGTTACAACTCATGCCATGGGAGGAGAAGGTCTTGCAGATCCTACATCCTGAAGGCTTCACAGGAATCCTGGTGAAGTGAATACTAGTAAGTTACACTTTTAAATGTGTTAATAAACCTAAATGTCCTGTTTGCTTCCAAGTTAGCTGTTGCAATGTATTCAACACAATTTATTCTACATAGAAACCTAAATATATCAGTAACATCTTGTTTGGCTTGTTTGTTTAAGTGTATTGATTTGTATTTAACATAACAGGTTTCAATAGACAATATTTGTTCCACATAATACTATGGTGCTTGTAAGTGTTTGTACTCCAAATAACATATATGTGTTTCACATAGTAAATATCTGTTCTCTTTCATCTGCAGATGTACACAACGTATGTTCAAGTCACAATTTTGCATGTGTTGTGAATGTTTCATTAAAATAACTGGAACAACCATGATGCCTTGTTCCTGTTTTGTAATAACATTGCCATTTCATTTTGCCATTCTCTGTTTTTTATCATATTTTCACCTATAGTAAAGTGTCATCTATCGATCATTCTCTATATAATGATCTCTTTTGAAAATAGTTTGTGTTGAATTTTGTATGTTGTCCTTTTCTTGTCATGTAATTGAATTGATTTAATTAGATTCACAAATCATCATTTGTTGACCTTAAACATTTAAGGCATGTAAAATTGTATGCTGAATAAAAGTGGCATATGTGAAAACTGAAGTCTGCACTGTTTATATGATGACTAACGCTAAATATCTCTCTAATTTGTGTAAATGTCTGATTTTTAGCCTGTTAGGCCTTAGAACGGTTAAATTCACATTTTTCCTCTATTTTGTTGTGTTCAATGGTTGGTACATTTCATGTATACTTACTAATTTATTGTTTTTCATTTCAGGACATCTTACCTGCTTATTTGAAGTAATTTTGTATTAAACATAAACTGTTTGTGCAAATAATTACATTTCCACAGAAAGGTCTAATCTTGATATTGAATTCCTTTCCCCTTTAAGGGTGCTACTTTATATTTGCTTATAACTCATTGGCTGTATAATCCACACTTTTACTAAATATTGTTCTCGTCACATTATAAACGTGTCCAAACACCTGTGTCTCAGGATTCCTCCTCTCAAGCCCAGGATCAAGCCTCCAGGGAGGACTCCTCTCCTGAAAGTCCAGATGAAGAAGAGCGGCCTGGTCCATTTGGTCTGCCTGGGCAGACGGTTCCAGTGATTCTCCCCAGTCTACACCTACACATCTCACCTCAGCTGTTACAACACCTCAGCAGATGTATACCTCCACTTCCTGTGTCCAAAGCAACAGAGCACCCATCTTGTGCCCCCCAGTCCTGGCTGGTGGTGAGACAACACCACCACCACCTTCAGTTCAGCCAGGACCCAGTAGGACGGGGCACACTGGCTCAAGGCCACTGGTTAGTAGGGGTAGGAGTCGTGGGAGGGATCCTGTGGGCCAGCATAGTGAGGCCACTGGGGTAATTGTCACCCAGGCCACCATCAACCAAGTCTTGGGAGCTCTTCATCAGTCTCAAGACATGATCGGCCATGTCCTTACAGAGCTCCAGGACATGAAGCATTTGCAGAGGGAGCACAATGTTCAGATGGAGATTCATAGCTCCAATTTGCGCTCCCTGAATGGGGTGTTGCAGGACATTTACACCCATATGTGCAGGACCTCTCCTGCACTTACTTCCTCTTTCTGTGGCCCAACTACATCTGGGCCTGCTACATCTGTGTCAGCCACAGAAAGGGAGGCCCTGTCACAAGAGGCACCACCTGCACCCACCAAAGTCACTGCAACTCTGGATCAACCAGCTACCTGCAGGAGCACAAGTTCATCCGGACCACCACAAGGGGATGGCAAGACCCCTACCACCAGCAAGAGACGCCAAACCTAATTTCCTCCAGTGTGTGACTGATATTCACTCTGTGGACTATTTCTGGTCACATTTACCTTTTTGAGGCCTTTGTATTTTGGACATTGGACTGCGAACAATTTTGGCTCAAAAATTATGGTTTTGTTTACCATGGCTGACTTTTTCTTATTTTCTTTTTTAAATTGGTTGGCTTCCACTCTTACTTTATTTGCTTTTGTTTTAAAAAATAAAAAAACAACTGGTGTTGTAGTTATTTTCTGTATTAATTCTATTGTTTTTCCTTCCATCATACATTTCAAAATGTAAACAACCAAAGTATTGTTTATTCATAAATGAATTGCAAGTAGGTAAAGTTTCTTACTAATTTCTACCATGACAACGGAATACAAATACCAATAACTCACAATCCAGTATTTCATTCTATTAACTTTATAAATGCTTAATTGCTTGATTATAAATCCTTTGCAATACAAAAATAAATACAGTATCAAGTATAAAGGAATACATATTAAAAGAATTAATGAAAGTCTTGAGTGGGGGACAAGCTGAAAAAAGAATCAAACAAGTCAATCAGGACTAATTATAAAAAGCTTAAGAAACATGCAAGGCAATAAAATCGCAATAAAGTGCTGCCGTTAAAAAATTACATATACCATCAGGCCCAGACAACTGGAACCATAGCTAATTACTGGACCTCAGCAATAGGATAGTATACAATTGACTGAGCTAGGAAAGTTGTGATAAACTTAGGATAATATCACAAAAACAGTAAAGTGCAGAGTACTTAGACTTAAATTGTTACAAATATTAACATATTGACACTAAATCTGAAATTTGTGCTAGGTCTAAATGCCAATAGGTTCTAGCCAGGTAATTAGGCTGCGTGCAAGCATATGCATAAAGGGAACCAGGACCAGGACCAGGTAGATAGATGTCTAATCACACCCCGCCCCTTCAGTTGCCAGAGCCAAGGCCTCCACCTTTTTAAGAAGCGATGACACTTTTTTAACAGTGCACAATTTAGACTAGTGTCTGATGGATCAAAACAAACCATCACTGCCTCCTGCAAGACCTTAAGTCCTAGGCTATCCACCCTCTTCGTAACAGCTCCCTCCTATCTTCCATAAGGGTGGGGCACAAGCACAGCACATTATGTCTTCTTTGTATTGTTTGCATAGCCGACACATTGCCTGTTCCTTGCCTCTTTTCCATGCTGGGCAGTATGTTGGGATTGGAATCACCCCCATCCTGAGTTTCATAAACTGTGCTTTTAAGCAATCCCACTAAAGTTCACTTAGATAGCACTGCGGTTTCAAACAATTATAAGTGAACAGTGTCAACCAGCCATGTTTACGCTGAAAGAGGTAGGGCTTGTCCTCTAGTAGTGAGAGCTGTTTAATGCTAATTATTGCCACCCTTTTGAATTACTGAAGGCTGATGCTTGAATCCCAGTCATTCGATAAACCAAGAGTGCTCAAAGCCTGCGACAGGTAAGACCTTGCTGAAGACTTTGTCTTTGTTTTTCATTCTAACCAGAGACAGTTGGGCAATGAATCTTCATTTGGTGATCTAAGTTTGTAGCAACATATTGCAAAGGCCACCTTCTGTACCAGAGCCTGCCTAGAGATCCCAAACTCCAGCCTTACTTGAGCTGGGGAAGTATGGGCAGGAAGCGAAAAGGGTGTTCTGTAGCTCTTAAATAGCATCCTGTCCAAAATTGTAGAGTTCCATCCCTTGAGGGCCTCGCTTCCATAAGCTAAGATTGGAAGAATCTTTGCTTGGGTCACCTGAAGGATGGACATAAGCATAGGGCTTTTTAGTTTTGTATAAAGAGACCTAAGGGCATAGGATAGTGCAATGCCCTTCTTCCTGATTTCATTCAATTTGTCACTGTATCTCCCATTATTATTGAAGTCGATTCCAAGGTACTTGAAACTTTTAGTTGACACGAGCCTTTCTTGATCCAGAAACCATGACATTTTTAGAGTTTTAGTGCCTCTGACCAAAAGGATCTTAGTTTTCTTTTTGTTTATTGTCAGGCCGTTCTTGGTTGAGAAAGCTGAGGTGGCATCCAAAGGGCTTTGATGGTAAACCTTTGTTTTATTTATAAGAACTAGGTCGTCCTCGTACAGCAGATTTGAGAGGTGGAAGGCCCCCAGTTTGGGCCGATGGGAATAAAATAAGTTCAGAGCCGGGGTCAAGTCAAATAAGAACAGATTGAATAGCGTTGATGCAAGGACACAGCCCTGCTTGAGGCCTTGTGAGGTGTTGATTGGCCTGGACAAGCGTGAAGCGTGACCCATCACCAATTTTTATTCTGACCCAGGTCTCTTGGTGCAGCATTTGCAAGGCCCTAAGCAGACCCCTAGGATGTTTTTTTTTTTTCCCTCATTCGCCATCAGATAAACTCAGAGCCGTTCGATTGACTCCTGTGGCCCGCCCCTTAGCTGCCACCAACTGGAGAGCTCTGTATCTGAGTGGATGCACTTTACACAGAACCTCTTTACTGGTTTATTCTGTATATCTCTGGGCGCCTCGCAGAATGACCAGAGGGGTGAAGTAGATCAGTGTAGAGGCATAATCATTGGACCAGTGCACCCTAGTGATCAAAAGTACCCAACCATTCCTCACATGGGACCCAAAAATCTTTCCTATTACTTTTTTTCTTTTCTAATATGGTTCTATCAAGCTTCATCATATATTTAATGGAAAGCAACCATTCTAGTAGAGTTGGAGATGTACTTTTAACCCACAATTTACAGATATCTCTCCGAGCAAGCAAAATCAGATAAAAACATAACTTATTTTCCTCCCGAGACATTGACTCATAGTATGGAGACAACCCAAAAAACACCAAGCTTATGCTCACCTGGATACTTAAGCCAAACATACCTTCTAGACCTCTACTTACAACAGTCCAGAAATGCTGCATTATTGGACAGGTTAAAAACATATGGACATCATCTGCGTTGGTCTGGAGACATTTTGGACACTTTGGCGCGGTACCTTTCGTAAATTTAGATAACTTTAAAGGAGACCAGTACACCCTGTGGAGACAGAAGATATGGTTTCTCCTTAAATTTGCAGGTTGAACTGTAGTATACAAAATGTCGTGACATACTTGACATAAATCTTCAGGATAGGCGCCAGGCAAGTGCTCTCCCCACAGCTCCAATGGCAGTTTGAATTCACCCTCCACCAGATCCAACAACAGCCAATAAAGGATCGCCACCTCTTTCTTTTTCGTGATTTTTCTCCTCAGTGTTTTTTCCAGTTCATTCAACCTGCCAACGGCTATACCAACAGCTTGATTCCAGCTCTTAATTTGCCAATATTTGAATTTGGACAGTCCATTATCTGTAAATGTACTCAGAGCATCCCAAGAGAGCAAAGCACCTTCCGGTATAAGTTGTTCCCAACGTAAAATTCCAGCTCTTATCAAAGGAGTTACCAGAGAGTCCTTAGTCCATTCCGGCGAGCCCGAAGCATCCCAAATGGGTGCCAGTGCACTATAATAGCTGATCTGCAATAACTTTTTAACTTTAGACCACGTACAGGCTAGACCCTTTAAAATCTTTAGACGAACTTTCTTGAAGAATCTCGGATCGCCATACTTGTATAGAAAGCCCTGGTTCCCTCCCTCTAGATCTGACAACATTTCCTTAAACATTATGCCTATATCTGAGCCATCTGGTACATCCATCAGCATTTTCCCGGCCCTCAATAGAAAAACTCTTGCATAAGAAAGTAGGTCCAGCAGGCATAACCCTCCCTTGTTTTTCTTTCTGCGCAGTTTCTTCCATGATATTCCGATACCTTTCGAGGCCCATATAAAACTATTTATTTTTTCCTGGAGTTTTTTCAGGCTTTCTTCATTAAATGCCAGAGGGATATTCTGAAGTAAAAAGATTATTTTAGGCAACACCATCATTTTTACTAAATTAACTCTGCCAATTAATGTCAGAGGTAGATATGCCCAGCTCGTTAAAGAGTTGTGTATTTCTTTTCTGATTTTATGGAAATTTGTGTCAGTAATATTATCGATGTTATGAGTAATCATTATGCCCAGATACCTCATCACTTTTTTCGTTAAATATAGACTAGTGTCTAAATTCCAAGCCATACATTCAGTCTTTGCCGCATTGATTTCATAGCCCGAGACTAGACAGAACTGTTGTGCTTCTTTATAGATTATTGGGATTGCGATGTTTAAGTCTGATGTAAATACCATTAAGTCATTGCTCTATAACGCCACCTTCCTTTCCCAGTTCTTAAATTTAAAAGGGAGTATTCTAGGATGCTGTCTGATCTTTTCAGCTAGGGGCTCAATATATAAATTAAAAAGCAACCGAGATAACGGGCAGCCCTGCCTTGTACCTCTACAGATTTTAACTGGGGCAGATAGGTTCCCGTTCACTAGAATTCTGGCTATAGGGGCTTGATATATCAGAGAAACTGTCCTGCAAAAATTTTCCCCCAAATTACACACTTTTAGTATGAACTTTAAGTAGGACCGGTTTACTCTGTCAAATGCCTTCGTGGCATCTAACGTTATTATAGCCAATGGTGTTTTATAAAGGGTTGCTATATCAATTGCCCCAATCAGATTGTAGGTAAGTTCCCGAATTCCTCTCCCCCGAACAAAGCCTTTTTGATCCCTATGAAGTAAGCCCTCTATCGGGGTCAGTTGAGCGGCACAGAAAGTTGGATCTTTCTTGTAAATAGCTGGTCATATTCCGCTTTGGCCTTGGGCAACCTCGGTGAGACCCTTCCCAATTGGTTCCTGGACTAAAACGTCAGTAATGGGGCACTAAGCTGTTTCCAAATTGCTGCTTTTGATGACAGGTTCCTGGGTTAGAGTGACTTCCAGGCCCTACCCCTGTACAGGGAACCAGTACGATTGGGCCAACTGATTAAAATGATTATACAGGAAATGATACCAAGTTTGCTCTGAGATGTTAGAGGAGGCGACATTTGGTAAGTTCTGCTCACTCCAATTATAGTTCGCCAGACGTTTATAGAGTTGTTTGACCTGATATCATACAATAGTTGTGTCCAAAAGGAGCTCCATTTCTCCCTTTGTATATTCAATTTTTCCGCTTTTAGGTTTCTTCATGCCCATTGGAATTTCCAAAATATTATTGGGTCCATTGGCAATCTTTTGAGATTCCTCCACAGCCATTTGATCCTATTTTTGGCGCTCCTTATCTGGCGATTTGTTCCCCATCCTTGCGAGGAGGTCAGCTTTTGGACATTGAGGTTCTTTTTTCCCAGGAACAGCCTTTGCGTGTTGCTCCGTGAACCTTATTCAGCAGACCAGTGGGTCTTCCTCCAGCTTGTAGGTGCAGCCAATAGTTGTTTGGCTTCTAAGGCCAGCCTTGATAAGGAGTCAGTAGAGTACTTGATGCGCTTACGGGTAACTGTATGGTCTTCGAGTCCAAGGTCTACTGCACAGTCATACATATCCAGCCCAATGTTGAGGGTTAGCTCTTGAAGTCAGTGATAACTGTCCATTTTTTCTCCAAAGCCAAAGGAGGTAATAGTACACAATAAGGGGAGACTGACAAAAGTGTAGCCAATTAAGGAAGCACCAGTGCTTGTTTAATAAGAGAGTCTGAGAGGTTTATCAGGTAATATTCTGCCATTTAAGGCTCTAAGGCCAAGATGTTCCAGATTCCCTTATATGGTCAGTCCTCTTTTATCATCTTTATTCCACCCAGGGGGTTCTTTAGATGGTGTTTCCCAGTCTGCATCTTTTGCCTCTGTGACCTCATTTGCAGGTAGCTCACTCATTAACCACATGTTAAAATTCCCTGATGTCATGGTATCCTTACTGGACTTCTCCGATCTGAGACCTAAAGTGATATAGGTCAGCTTATTAGAGACCTCTGTCCATGAGCTGGAGTTTGGGTGGATGTAGAAATTTAGCAGGGTAATTCTTTTAGATTGGCCATTAGAGGTTTTGAGAGATAGATCTACTACTTGTAACCCTGCGTCATTGCTGTCGTGTTCCAAAGACTCAATTGCACTGGTAGTCGATGTGTATATGGCCAAACCACACCTCCTTCGGCCATGCTTTCGTTGTTTGATTGCGGGGATGAAATGATTTGAGTAGCCCTCCAGATGGTAAGCCTTCTGAGCCCAGGTCTCTTGTAATAAAAGAATTTGGAAGGAACAGAGATATAAGAGGGTTTCCAAGTCCCCCAGTTTGATTGCCAATCCATTGATATTCCAGGAACATATCCTGAGTGCCTGATCCGAGGGAGCTGTTAGGGCGCTATTTTGTCAGTGTAGCAGTCTTGTTGAGTTGAGGAAACCCGACAGCCATCCCCAATTGTCTGCCACGTCTCTGCCAGCTGCCAGTTTTTCATATAAACTGCTGATTTGCTCAGGGGCAGGAATTCTGCCAAGTGGACCTCTAAGAACCGTATAGACCAATCTAGGCTGAGTAGATGTTTTGACCTCTTTAGATAGATTTTTGAAGACATAGGATACCCTGGTTCCTTAGATGGTGTGAAAGTAATCCCCCACTGCTTGAAAGTTTGAGTATTTCTCAAGAATTTGAGGACGAACTCGGTAGATCTCCAGGTTACCTAAGTTGTTTCATTGATCTGTATAGGCTCTGGATTAATGAATTCAATTGAAGTGACATCTTGCGATGTGATGACTCAGAGAGTGCCTATGGATTGAAGTAGCTTGAGAATGTTTCCATGATTTAAAATGTCAAAAGAACCTCTGGATTTATATTCTGGGTAGAATAGTATAGTACTTTGGGCTTGCGTAGTATCTAGGCAGCCTGCATGTGGTTTATTTGGTGATCATACCTCCCTGTCGAGATAGACAGAGGCTATAGAGTTGGTTTTGACAGAGGCAAGTGGTGCATGCTAATTGTGGGGTCTTCCTGTGAACCCACGGAAGGTGACTGTTGCTGTGTTTTTTTACAAGACACATTGTTGAAAGTTGAGTGAGAGGCCCCTTCAATGGGATTAAGGTCAAGGCCTGGGATACCCAATCCAGATGGTAGGAGGGGAATTGTCTGAGCCTCCATTGGGCTCATTATGGCTGATCCGTTGACATTATGTAGGACACTTATTGGGTGGGTATCAGTCATGTTGAACTCTTGATGTTTAATTGACCGATTATTGTTGCCCTTCGGATTGTTTAGCCAGATGCTAGCGCCCCTTACCAAGTTGGACAAGCCTGAGGTGGACCGATCCTGCTTGGCTGATGATACAAAGGTAGTAAGGGGATCCCTTTTCTCTGTTGTATCTAGCTCAGCAGCATCTTGTAGGCGCTTGCTTTAAGAGGTTCCTTAATGTTGGTCTTTAGTGATACTGGGATTAGTTCAGAGGTTGGGTCTGCTGTTTTGGGTGCCTCTTTCAAATCTCTGGTGGGATTTTGTTCGTTAACCAGGGCAGTGAGAGCGGAACTTTTGCTAGTATGAAAGATTGGATTGGGCACCATATTATGATTCAAGATTAGATTTTTGTCACAGCCCTCACTTTTTTTTTATCTCTTAAATTTGGGCTCCCCAACTGCTACAAGGTATTTCCAGCCTTGATTGCTAGGTTCAGGTAAAGAGGCTGATGTGTCCCCAGGCATGATGCCCGTGGTTGGGATACTAAGACAGCTGCCTTGTTTGCTTGCCGTAAGATTCTGACCTCAGCTGGTGTGTCTGGTCAATGCCATCCCTTTGACCAGCCCGCTTCCTAATTTCGGCTTTTGCTTCATCTTCTTCTTGCCCCCAACCTTTTGTTCTTTTGCGATTTCTGATTGACTGCCTCCTTCAAGTCCCCCACTAACTTTGTCATCTTCTCAGGTAGTGTACATAGCTTATCAATAACATGGGAGCAATTACAAACTTGGCGGAAGCCATCTGCATCTGCTGTGGCCCTTTTTATCAAATTGTTTAGGTTTATTTTAGTTCAAATCTATTTTATTATTAATTAAAAAAGAAGTACATGTGGGGGCATGGCCAGCCAAGATGGCCGTATGGACGTAATCCATGCCGGCTCCGCTGACAAAACGGACCTAATCCGAGACAACACCGCGTTAATAACCCCAAAAGCACGGTAATGCACAAAAACTAGTGCAGAGACGTACCCGACTCCTTCGGCTCCGTTTAGAACTGAGCGGCATACAGTGGATGGTGAGAGATTGTAGATCGAGGCAGAGGCCGCCGCTCCCGCTGAAGACTCCCTAGTGGCCAACGGACAACTGAGAAACGAGCAGTAAACGGAACTCCGGGGCCCAGCCGCGGGAGAGATCAAGCGGTATGCGGGCGTTCCCGAGAGGACCGGGAGAGACGCACAGGCTACAGCGGTCCGGTGAGTGAAGACAATGTGAGGCGGAGGGAGCATCGGCCGCCATTTCACGGCAACACAGCACCAGCGTAGCGGGGAAAACGAAGTGGCGAGGCGTTAAGGCAGTCACGTGAAAAAGACAGCCAGCACGGGCGAGAGAACTGTATAATTGCAGGGGCTCTCTCACCCTTTGAACATAATTGCCATAATTAAGGCTGCAAGGGGATAAAAACAAGTGGTGCCTGACTCCAACATGGCGCCCGCTCGGGACAAAATGCCTCATAAAGCTGCAAAGGCCCCAAATGAGCCTGTTTACCTAGCATAGAAAAGGGGCACACCTCGTTCTTGCTGCAGTGCAAACTAACGAAGCACCTGGCAATAAACAGACACCACAAGAGTGAGAAGATCTACTAGGCAGTCCCCGGGGTGACTGGCATCGGCAAGGAGATAGGAGTGCACAGTGGAATAGGAAAGGGGTCACCACGAGTGGGAGAGACAGCGGAGGTCCCTGGGGACCCAAGTCAAGAACAAACTAGCGGATAGCGCGGGAAACGCTCTGAAGCACCTACGCAGAGGTGCATTCGGAGCCAGGCACAGATCCCATACGGGACAGGATTTCTCCTTCCACTCTGATCACTCGCAGAGAGGAGTTGCACGAGAGAGAGGGTCAAGGTCATTCCGGACTCTGCGCTTTGGGAGGACTGGGCACTAGACACCCTATGGTCCACACCAACCGCAACTCTATGCCGCCCAAAAAGCAACCCCAGAGCAACAGGGTGTCTACCTACTTTGCACCTACCTCCAATACAGAACCACAGCAGAGCGCAAGCGAAAAGACTGGAATGGCGCTATCTAAAGATGATCTACTCACCTCATTGAGAGGATTCAATCAGGAATTGAGGGACGAACTCAAGGCGGACTGGACACAATCACTAGATGCTCTGAGGGTGGATCTGAATGGCAGGCTCACCTCCCTGCAACAAGACATTGACTCGGTGGGCACAAGGGTGCTGGACCTGGAGACCAAAACAGCGGAAATTGACCAGGGAGCGGACCGCATCTCAGCCATGACGAGGGAACTCCAGACCAAACTTATAGCAACGCAATTAAAACAGGAGGACCTGGAGAATCGCTCTCGGCGAAACAACTTATGAATCCGCAACCTGGAAGAAGGAGCGGAAGGTCCGGACCTCGAGGCCTTCGTAACGGGGCTGTTCTCCGAAATCTTGGGAGGAACGACGGTGAAGGTGAAAATAGAGAGAGTCCATAGAGCAATACTTCAGGCAGCCAGGAAAAGAGACGTGGTGAAATTTCAGGGGTACACATGTGAACTGTTCCAGGATATCGCCCCGGCAACCTTAGAATGACGTCAACAATTCCGGCCCATCACAGATAAGTTAAGGCAGGACAATATCCGCTACCGTTGGACCTACCCCTTCGGTCTCAGTTTTGAATATAAAAATAGGGAACGTCATGTCTCTGAGGTCCGAGAGGCGTGTAGAGTCCTGGGGATCCCGATGCCAGCTCAGGATCCCGGAGATAATCCATCGACTATCCCAATCAGTGACATGACCGGGGGGAGAGGCAAACGCGTGGCACGCACGTCGACTCCCCAGACCTAAGAAGATCCAAACTACTACTGATCCAACCTGAACACTGTCGCAGTGAAACTTGGACACGAGAGTCAGCAGATTGGATTGAAAGAGCTGACTCATGAGGACTTAAGAAAGCGGAGACTAATATTCCTTACGAAACAGACAGAAACAACCATGCTCCACGCACTCTACAGCTCCAGAAACCTGGGACACTAAAAACAACTGTTACTTGAGCAGTGTTTACCCCACTTCGCCAAACGCGCTCAGAGGCTGGAAGAGTTCTACTCCAGTCACAGCGGGATGGTGATTGTCTTTACAATTAGCAGCAATGCAGAACTTTTGGCAGCGGACTATGGTCCTATTCGCCTCACAGTGTCGGACGGACACTGCGGTGGTATGTGGGCCTGGGGACAGACAGTCCCAAAGTTGACACTGTTCAAGTTTATCTGTTTTTTTTCTTTTTTAGTCGTGTTTTTCTTTTTCACCCTGGGTAATGGTGATGATATTGAGGGTTTTAAGGGGAGGGAGAGAGGGAGGCGAAACAAATTGCAGTGACCTGACGGGAGGGAGGGAGGGAAGGGTCGGGGAGGGGAGAGATGTGAGAAAGGATACAAAGTCAGACTTAGTCTCATGGGAATGACCTACCCACGACCATTAGTATGGTGATCACCACATTATCGTGGAATAAACGAGGTATGACTGCCCCCTCTAAACGTCAAAAGGTATGGAAATACCTCACGGATCAACACTATGACGTGGTGGCACTCCAAGAAACCCACCTCAAACTATCCGAAGATCATAGGTTGAAACACAAGGCCTACCCACTGATCTACAAATCCTCCTCCACCACAAAACATAATGGGGTGGCCCTGCTCTTTCACTCCTCACTTAAATTCCAGCCTGAAGACTACAAAACAGACAAGGAGGGAAGGGTCCTAATGGTGAAGGTGTGCCTAAGGGGGCGACAATGCACCATAGCGTTGATATATGCACCCAATACTAATCAGGCGAAATTCCTCCATTCCACGCTATCTTTGCTGGGGGGCTTTGCTTCGGGCGACATAATACTCATGGGGGATTTTAACCTCAGCTGGCACTCAAGAGCAGACAGTTCCAACCCCCACAAGATGCACCCGGGCAGTTTCCCAAAAGCTCTGAAACAGGAGGTACAGGAGATGGGCCTCAAGGACGCTTGGAGAGAAGCTCACCCAGACGTCACAGACTATACCTTCTTTTCTCATGTCCATCGCAGCAATTCACGCCTGGATTACATGTTTCTCAGTCAAACCCTCAATAATCAAGTTCGCGAGGCCATAATACACCCTATCATCATTTCTGACCACGCACCAATCGCGGTCTCCATGGAGTGGAGAAGCAACACACCTAAGGCCAAGAGATGGTATTTTCCTAATGCCTTACTCCGAGACAAAACATTGCGGGATGCCCTAAGGGCCTCCATTAGAGACTTCTTCCAAATAAACGACCCTCAGGACACATCAGTGGCAAATAATTGGGACACATTCAAAGCCGTCATCCGGGGACAATGCCTGTCCCTTATGTCTGCTCTTAATAAAGAGAGGGTGGCGGAGAGGTTACTTCTAGAGGGGGAATTAAAGACTACAGAGCACGATCATAAAGCTAACCCCACTCTCACACTTCAGAGAAAAGTCACGCCCTGAAAGGGAAACTGCACGCAATTTACTCGAATAGGGCAGAACTGACTTTGCTCCGCCTTCAGCAGACATCATATGCACAGGGAAACAAAATAGGTTCCGACTTGGCGCGGCAACTTAGAGTAAAAAGGGAAAGGGAGTACATCGCAAGCATAAAAGATCCCACAGGCGCCCTGATCAGGGAGGAACCTGGGAAAGCGCAAATGTTTAAAGACTTCTATAACACACTCTACACTCCCGACCAAGCCAATTTACATGCCCAAGCCACATATCTGAACTCAGTGACGCTGCCCCAGGTAACGAGTCCCCAGAATGAACAACTTGGGGAACCTATCTCAGAGGAAGAGGTTCAGTTGGCACTTAAGACCCTCAAGCTGCATAAGGTCCCAGGGTCGGACGGCCTGAACGCACAATTCTATAAAAGCTTCAGTGCGGAGCTCGTTCCCCAGTTAACTATGCTCTTTAATCATATAGCGACCTCTACTCAAATTACCAGATCCATGAGCGAAGCACTAATCACTGTGATCCCTAAGGGGGGGAAGGATCCCCATCTCTGTGGTTTATACCGCCCCATAGCGCTTCTCAATTTGGATGCCAAATTATACTCAAAGTTACTGGCCTCCCGACTAGACAAGTTGATGCCCGATCTCATACACCCAGACCAATCCGGCTTTATTAGGGGCAGACAAACACACGATAATGTACGCAGGGTGATCCACTTAATAGAGAAAACGCATAAAAAACAGATACCTGCAGTTCTACTGGGTCTAGATGTCGAGAAGGCATTTGACCGGATGGACTGGTCCTTTCTCTTCCAGACCCTCCAACGGTTTGGATTCTGCGACGCCTTCATTAACATGATACGAGCTAACTTCACAGCTCCGAGTGCCAAGGTCTTGGTTAATGGGGTAGCATCGGATCCTTTTTTGCTGGGGAGGGGAACGAGGCAGGGTTGCCCCCTGTCCCGCTCCTCTTTGCGCTCAGCATTGAACCGCTGGCAGCAACTATTAGGGAGTCCCCGGAAATTAGAGGGGTGCCCTTTGGATCCGATGAACACAAGATATCCCTGTTCGCCGACGACATCTTGTTGACGTTGTCAGACCCCCCACGCTCACTGACTGTAATACAAGAGGAGCTGATCCGATTCAAGCAAGTAGCAGGCCTTAAAATCAATCTCCCCAAATCCTTCCTCCTAAATTTAACACTGCCAGAAAATGACATGAGAAACCTGGAAGCAGCCACACCATTTCAGTGGGCCAAGAAAGATTTGACATATCTAGGGATTAAATTAACTCCCAAAATATCAGACCTGTTAGCTGCCAATTATCCCCCACTTCTCACCCAACTGCAGGCTGATCTCAAACGATGGTCACCTCTTTACTTATCATGGATCAGCAGACTTCATGCCACTAAGATGATGGTTCTGCCGAAATTCCTGCATTTGTTTCAGAGCCTCCCCATCAGCCTTGAGAAACACTTCTTGCACAGAGCACACATACTGCTCAAAAACTTCGTCTGGCAAAACAAGAGACCAAGACTGCCGTTCCATCTCCTAAGAAAACCTGCAGACGAAGGGGGCCTAGCGATGCCTGACCTGACACTATATTACAAAGCAGCACAACTCCGGGTCATAGTTGAGTGGTCCCACCGAGAATCGGACAAACACTGGCTCCATATGGACCGAGCGATAACTGGCCGGCTGATTTGGGACCTTCTCTGGAAACCGAAATCAGATCGCTCAGCCAATGCGTACATTAGCACCCTTACCAAAACGACTCTGCACACATTGGATGACGTGCTGCGACAAACTGACTGGACGAGGTTTCCATCCCCTTACACCTCTATACACTACAACCCAGCGTTCCCACCCGCACTAGAGCCGGGACCTTTCGATGCATGGAGGAAGGGGGGATGCCTGGCGCTTACACACCTATTCCATAACTGGGATGTCCTAACATTTGAAAACTGTCAGCGCGAATTTAATGTGCCTAAATCAGAATACATTCATTATCTTCAATTACGCCATTGGGCCATGCAACCTGAGATCAGAGAAGGGACAACGAGGGAACTCACACCACTAAAACGATACTTGAAGGGAGCGGGCACAATGAAAGGGGCCATCTCTTTCTTTTATGCACTATTATTACACACCCTGCCATCCCCCCCCCGATATCTTGACTTTTGGGAAAGAACACTTGGCCAAGATATCACAGACACTCAATGGAAGGCATTATGGAAGGACATATGGCGTCACAATCACTCATTGACACAACGAGAGGCCCATTATAAAGTACTCTACGACTGGTACCTATACCCCACCAAACTTAAGAAGATCTTCCCTAACACATCAGACCTATGCTGGAGGGGATGCGGCCTGCTAGATGATTTTCAACACATATGGTGGGATTGCCCAATCATCCGGCCTTTCTGGAATTAAATTTTAGCCCAAATCAAAGACATACTAGGATACCCCATTCCGATCTCTCCTGAATTTGCTCTTCTGGGACTTAGGGACCCGGGGCTAAAATATCAAACAACGGCAGACCAAGCCATCATGTGGCTTTGTCTAAGGGCAGCCAAAATGGCCTTAGCCGCAGCTTGGAAGAAGAAGGAGGCCCCGGCCATGACGCAATGGCAGGCACACCTATGGAGAGCACTGGCCATGGGAAGAATGAGTGATATATATATAGAGACGCATTTAACATTTTTGAATACGCATGGGGACCCTTAGTGAAGTATCTGTCCACAGGTCTACCAATGACTACATGCTCCCCAAGGGTTTGAGCACTCCATCTGTTTCAACTCTGATTAACGTTCCGTCACATGCCAGAGCGCCTTATGGACCTCGCCCCACCCTTTCTAGTCACCCAGGGTCTTCCTTAGTATGGGTTACATGACCCCATTTTTCTTTTTTATTCATTTTTCTTCTTTTTGTGACCGGTTCACAAACAGTTGGGAGTTCAACCCCAGATACCCTTATACACCCATGATAAGCGACTGTACAAGTGATTCATCGGCAAAGGGACTGGGTTTTGGGGAGTGGGAGGGTTAGGGGTACAAGGGTGGGGTTAATCCAAGAAGAATTTGATACTTGCATTGCATTGATTATGCATATAGGCCTCTCTGTGGCCAATGTGACCTGTAACAACCGCAATACTCTGTACACAGAAATAGCGTTACGTCAGCTGTATACGGGTTGAAGGAATATATGTATTGCCAAATGCTATGATAACACTTCTGTAAAACTTTGAGAAAAAGAAAGAAGTACATATGAAAAACATTAGCAATACATTGAAATCAGAAATTGATCTATATTAGTGAAGACTTAAAAAAGAATACAAAGCAAATAACAACTGGACTGGGATAAAATAGAAATAAAAGTTATCATATAAAAAAGATCAGATAAATATAGTGAAAGATAACCAGTATTACAAATTCATCAACTACTAAGTATAAACCCCCGAAAGATGGGACAGAAGGCATATCTATATATATCAAATTATTTAGGTTTAAGCTTTTTTCATCGATACTGGCCACACACAAAGCTAAAGTGTGTGTCCATTTTGTTAGCTTGGCCACAGTCTCCCAACCATCCCAACTTTCTGCCCCACCTCCTGCCCCTTCTCCATCCCAGTTCCTTATTCCTAGACCTGTCCCAAGCACATTCACATCTTTGCACGCACCCACTCAAACAGACACAAGCAGCACACACACACAGAAATACATACACCACAAAAAACACAGGTGCACATCAAAACATACAGACACCACACCCATCACCCCAACCCAATGCACCAGCACACCAACAGAGACCGCACCCACCACCATACCTACATGCACCACCCCTACCACCAGCAAACCCACAGAAACGGCACCCACCACTACACCCACATGCACCACCACCAACAGCACACCCTCAAACACTGAACCAGCACCTCACCGACATGCACCACCACATCCACATGCACCACAAACACTCCCAGCATCTCCACAGCACATCCATCCACACAGACACGTACACCTTAGAAACCACATCGAAAAAACACAAACATCCACACTCAACCAAACAACAGACACCTAGTAAATAAGACACGCCCAAAGATGCACGACATACACCAGATCCACAGGGACATGCACATCAGTCACTGCCACTCTGTCTATCTCGAAAACTATACTCCCTGCCGAACATCCTACCAATTTTCCCCATGAGAGTTTATTGTTTGCCCTTTCCTTAACCTCTTCCAAAGCCCTGCCACCCCTTCCAAATGCAAATCTTCCCCTTCCACACCCCAATCCACCTCTTCCACACCCCAACCCAAACCTCCCAATACAGAAACCACCCCTACTAAAACCAAAGTTACCCCTCCCAAACCCACATACCCCCCTCCCAAGTAAGATCTTTGAGATGCTTTCTCTGCCTACTAGATGCTCCTTCCTGAGGAGGTTCCCCTTGGCAGTGAATTAGGAGGGAAGCTTTGGGCAACCACACAATAGCGCACAGTTTTATGTTGCCCATTTATGGATTGCTATTTGGTTTTCATATTATTGTGAGACTTCTCTCATTGTTTGCAATAAATACATATTTTTGATTTCACCAAATTAGTCCTGACATCAAATTACCTTTGCAATTCTTTCATTCCTAGCAATGTTTCTGAATAAAACGTGAAATTCTTATTTTCCTTTACCATGATGGCAGGTAATACAGCATTTTTCTTTTCATGTCTACTTTGTGATGTGCATACACTGGTTAACATTGTATGTGATGGTCATTAGAATTTAGGTACATGCATTCATCATAGTAATGGCCACTTGCACCAACTAATAGATGTTAAAATAAATATTTTGAATATGTTACTACAGGTGTGTTTTTTTCACCTTGATTACTTAATGGTATGAGCACATATGCATTACACCTTCTACATTATTGTGACTATTGAAATTGGATACAGTACAGGTCTTGCAGTAGAGAAGGGTAAATGTTACATGGATGTATATGTTGAATACTTCATATTTGGGCCTGCCATTGATTTGCCAAGTAATTAATATGGTACATTTTGCACCTTGTATACTGCCATTTGTACATCATGTTAGATTGCACTTATCCCAATGATGTATGTTGCATGCTTATAATGTGACAATTTACAAAATGTATTTAAACATATCTGTATGTTGACTTTTTGTATTTTGATTTGATATCCTTTTTTGTGCAAATGTACTTTTTTTTAAGGCAGCTTGCACCAAATTAATAGCTGGAATGCGATAATACAGGTGTGTTTCTTTAATTGTCTTCAATGTCAACATTACAGACATATGCTTACACATTGGTATGGTACTGCTTGTAAGAGAGATTTATAAAGGCACAAGTCCACTTCAAATGTTAACAGACAATTATAAGTGGAGCTTACTGTCGATTGCGTCTATGACGGTGTTGATTTTGTTTGTCATCAAGCAGCAGCGCAGAACTTGGTAGATCGGGTCTATGGCGGAACAGGACGTGTGAAAGTGAGAAAATGTGTGTTTCTGCTTTATATCCCATCCATTCTGCCTAGTCAAGTGTGGAGGTTTTACCACCACAGTCACCTCGGTTGAACGGCACATCATGATTGGCCCTGCGGGGAAACTGACAGTCCTCCCTCTGACAGTTGCTTTTGCCTATCCTGCCATCAACATCCAAAGCCCTGCCACCCCTTCCAAATGCAAATCTACCCCTTCCACACCCCAATCCACCTCTTCCACATCCCAACCCAAACCTCCCAATACAGAAACCACCCCTACTAAAACCAAAGTTTCCCCTCCCAAACCCACATACCCCCTCCCAAGAGCACCCTCCCAAACCCAAACACCCCCCTCCCAAGTAAGATCTTTGAGATGCTTGCTCTGCCTACTAGATGCTCCTTCCTGAGGAGGTTCCCCTTGGCAGTGAATTAGGAGGCAAGCTTTGGGCAACCACACAATAGCGCACAGTTTTATGTTTCCCATTTATGGATTGCTATTTGGTTTTCATATTATTGTGAGACTTCTCTCATTGTTTGCAATAAATGCATATTTTTGATTTCACCAAATTAGTCCTGACATCAAATTTCCTTTGCAATTCTTTCATTCCTAGCAATGTTTCTGAATAAAACGTGAAATTCTTATTTTCCTTTACCATGATGGCAGGTAATACAGCATTTTTCTTTTCATGTCTACTTTGTGATGTGCATACACTGGTTAACATTGTATGTGATGGTCATTAGAATTTAGGTACATGCATTCATCATAGTAATGGCCACTTGCACCAACTAATTGATGTTAAAATAAATATTTTGAATATGTTACTGCAGGTGTGTTTTTTTCACCTTGATTACTTAATGGTATGAGCACATATGCATTACACCTTCTACATTATTGTGACTATTGAAATTGGATACAGTACAGGTCTTGCAGTAGAGAAGGGTAAATGTTACATGGATGTATATGTTGAATACTTCATATTTGGGCCTGCCATTGATTTGCCAAGTAATTAATATGGTAAATTTTGCACCTTGTATACTGCCATTTGTACATCATGTTAGATTGCACTTATCCCAATGATGTATGTTGCATGCTTATAATGTGACAATTTACAAAATGTATTTAAACATATCTGTATGGTGACTTTTTGTATTTTGTTTGATATCCTTTTTTGTGCAAATGTACTTTTTTTTTAAGGCAGCTTGCACCAAATTAATAGCTAGAATGCGATAATACAGGTGTGTTTCTTTAATTGTCTTCAATGTCAACATTACAGACATATGCTTACACATTGGTATGGTACTGCTTCAAATGTTAACAGACAATTATAAGTGGAGCTTACTGTCGATTGCGTTTATGACGGTGTTGATTTTGATTGTCATCAAGCAGCAGCGCAGAACTTGGTAGATCGGGTCTATGGCGGAACAGGACGTGTGAAAGTGAGAAAATGTGTGTTTCTGCTTTATATCCCATCCATTCTGCCTAGTCAAGTGTGGAGGTTTTACCACCACAGTCACCTCGGTGGGACGGCACATCATGATTGGCCCTACGGGGAAACTGACAGTCCTCCCTCTGACAGCTGCTTTTGCCTATCCTGCCATCAACATGGTTGAGAATTCCTGGCGGTGTCAGCAGGACAGCAGCTGTCTTTCGCCTATGAGCCCATTAACATCTAAATGAGGCAAGAGGACCGCCAAGCGGGCGGGCAGGAAGACCACTGTAAATGCGACGGCGGGACTCGATTTGTCAAGATCTAAATCAGGCCCTAAATGTAGTGGGTACATGCATCTATTGACATATTTCCAAGCTCAGAGAAAAGTGTTCAGGCCCACCATGCATGCCCGGTATACTTAGAACAGTATTTTACATTGAAAAGTGAATTCTTCAGCTGGTAAATTCGTGGAGCAGTCCCTAATAGTTTGTCTTCTTCTTCCTTGGAATCCTTTTTTGTTCATGCGACTAATATTTATTGATTGATTGCACTTTAGGCCAGACCATTTTTAGGTGCTGATCATTGTATATTGATGGTACTAATTAGAGTGAAAGGTTAGGAAAACAACTACTAATTACTGGGTGCAATAAATACCTCACCCTTTGTTACATTTCTGCAGGCCAGGCCTCCTGAAATGTAACAGGGGAAAGCATTACAGTAAGCACCAAAAATCAAGCTTCTTTTCAATAACTTGGAATAGGTGCTAATATCACACTAAAAAAATCTGAATAACTAGCACCTAATCCCCTGAACCACTCATAATCAGAGCCTAATTCCTTCCTTAGGAAAATTGTGGGGCAAAGTTTGGCAACTAAGTAACGGGCTGTTCCAAGTAGCCCAGAGCCCATAGGCAATAAAGTTCTGCTGGCTAGTGGATATGGAGTTTTAGCTGTTAGATATAATTGAGCGGAGTATAGACAAAATTGGTGTGTCAAGTTCACACATTCTAAACTAATTTGATACCGTCAGGCATTTGAAACTAATTTGAAACTGTCAGTCAATGCAACTTCTTCTGTAACATGATTATAATTCTTAAGCCATTTTGTAATTGAATTCTCAAATTTGCACCACCTGTTTGTTTCCTCTGAAACTTCCTGTTGCAAACAAGTAATTATGAGTGGACATAGGGCTTGATTACGATCTTGGTGGACAGGGTTACTCCATCACAAATATGACGATATCCCGTCTGCAGTATTTCAAGTCCATTATATACTATTGTATTTGTAATACGGTGGACGAGATATCTGTCATGTTTGTGACGGAGTATCCCATACACGAAGATTGTGATCAGGCCCATAGTCTGACCTGTAATAAACAAATGCACCCATCAAAGCACCTTTCAGTGCATGCAGGAAACGATGTATTATCCTCACAGTGAGAATAATGAAATGACTAATGACTGAGTTTATCTGAAACTCCATACCTAGTACTGGGTCCAGCAGCATTCCCGTAGTTATGGTTATAGTGTTTGGCCAATAAATGGTGAGGTGTGGGTGTAATAGGTAATGTCTTGGGCTTTTCAATAACTTGAGTGTTGCACATTAATTAAAGTGCATGAATCGCTGTATTTTTCTTCTTGAACTGGAGTGTATTAAATTGCAGCCTATCGCTGAGAGACACGATTGGAACTACCCAAATCATTAAGGGAGGTACTCAGATTCACCTTCATTTATTTTCTACAAAGTCCTGGATCATCAGTTCTCTGTTACTCTTTATTTTAGAGATACAAATGTTGAATAGACAATGGTAGAGTTGGACCCCAAACCAACTTTGACATTTACTGGCAACAAATAAACCAACCTCATTATGGGGAGACAATTGTCTAGAAACGACTAAAATAATTTTACTTGTTTTCATCTGTATAACTGTATAGTGTGGTCCACCGTGTCAAACGCTGCAACACTTCCCATGACACCAATAGGGCCAGATGACCTTTGGCAGCTACCTGGTGGTACCAATGATGTTTAGTAACAATTTCTCAATCTTAAAACCAGAACAAAACAGACTGACAGACATCTAGCAGCTTGTATTTATCAAGGTAATGCTGTAACTTTGATGCTACTCTACATTCTATGAGTTTGCTCATAGCTGGTAGGCTGACTATAGGCCAACAGGTCTTTGACCTTACCTGACAAGATGGAATTTGAGCTGGCCAATTTGGAGAGCTACACAGGGGCCCAGCTCAAGGGATTCTGCCAGGAGAAGAAGTTGTTCACTAAGGGGAGTGCCAAGAAGGCAGAGCTCCAAACAGCCTTACGAGCATGGGCAGAAGTCCACCAGACCAATCCAGATGATGAGGAGAAAGGGTCAGAGTCTGAGGAGGAGTTTGATCAGGACCTAACTGAGGGTCTTGACATGTGACCTGTTGAGGGGAGGGTAACATCCTCCCAGGACTGGAAGGCCATATAAGAGCAGGCAGCAGTGTGTCTTCAGACACTTGTTCCCAGAGGAGCTGGAGGACAGGAGAGAGGAAAGAAATCTAAAGCTAGAACTTGTCAAATTGAAGATGGAGAAAATCAGGCTCTGGAGGAGAAATGGCTGTTCATGGGGCAGAAGAGGATGGCCCATGAGCTGAGCCTGAGAGAGCTGGACATGAAAGCCGTGTAAGTGGAGTCCAGCGGTAGTGGTGGCAGCATGCCTACTGTGAATGCTGCAGAAGGAAGAGTTCGCATCCCAAAGGATTTGGCACCTGTGTTTCTCAGATATGAATTTACCTTGAAAAAATGAAAAGACAAGAAGCGTTTGGAAAAATGGGAACAAGTTGGTATAATTTAGCTTAGCGGCAGGGAGAGCATTGACAGAGTTGCGTCTGAAGACAGTCTCAATGTACAGGAATTTTGGCCGATCATATATACAGTTCAGTGAGGTACAATAAAACAATTTCACATTCTTAGAGAGCATGTTGGGTCCGGGCCTAGTTGTAAATCATGAATACAACCATCTGATAAGGGGGACACAGGCGGCTCTTGAACTCGGGGAGAACTTGTGGGGGCCAGTGTGTATGTGTCCAGATGTCCAGCATGGGGAAAGCATGATCCCTACATGTGGTGTGCTTGCTGTGTCCTGATTGCTGAGTGTTCCTAACTACATTTTGGGAATGTGTGCCTTTGGCCAAAAGTGTTTTATGGGGGTCAATGTCCTTAGACCTGCTTGTGGTGCAACTGCCAATCTTTTGGATCGATCAGGGTTTTCCCTGGTTGCACGGTTGTCTTTAGGATGAATGTCACTCCATGTGTGAATTATCAATGGGTAGACCTGGGTTTGGGTTGCACGTATCTCTGACTCAGGGTTGATGGGGAGGTCATCTTAGGTGAATTTACCAGCAACAATACGAGTTCATTATTGCGTGTACATAGAACATGGCGGTCATTATTATCATATTTACCGACATTCTCAATATTATGCGTACAGTTGTCATAGAATACATCAACATTGGTTTTTATTTTTATTGACGTTGTTATGCATGCATAGTTTATGGCATACTTTGACATTGCATATACTGGTATTGACACTGTAATGCATGCATAGTTTATAGCGTACATCGACATTGCATTTACTGGTATTGCCACTGTTGTGCATGCATTTATCATGGTGTACATTGACATCGCATTCACCGATATTAACACCTGTCAGAAATGGAGTTTCTGGTTGACTAGAGTAGGCACATAAGCCAGGCAGAAACCACCAGTCCAGTCAGGTCAAGTAATTTACACACCAAAGATAACATGTGCTCACCCCCGGTAGCTTGGCACAGAGCAGTCATGCTTATCCCCAGAGGCAATGTGTAAAGCATTTATGCAACATACTCAAACTAGTAACACAATAAATACACCACTAAAGAGACTCCGCACAGAGCTATATAAAAATATATCATATATTGTGCATAACACATAGGCCAAAATGATTGGAATCATAATTATTGTGCATAAAAGGTAGTTGCTGTGATAGGCCTTAGTATTCTGATAGTGCAAGGCAAAAATAACATCCTTAGATCAGTACTTTGGTCATGATATGCATCAGATTAGAGGCAAGGCAAAAACAACATCAGTACATATTTTGGTCATGCTATGCATCAGATTATAGAGATATGGTACATAAATCATCAAATTAGTGAGAGCATTGTATCTTGGTTGTAAAAGCACGCAAATCACCATATCTGTGAGAGTATTGCAAATCAGATTATGTACAAAAACCACCTAAATTACTAAATATCATAAGCATACAGGGGTCAGTGCTGCTGCGCTTCTACCAAACTTTACATGGTGCTCAGGGGTCATGCTTAGGCACAGAAGCCCCTGTATATGGTGTTCTGTAGACCAATCAATAAGCATACAAGGCAGGTCTGTCAGGTCATGCACGTTTCCAAACAACTGACATCAACTAACTGTATCCTTTTTCAGTTGTAACATGGGCATGGAGTAGGCAACACTACTATGAGCAAAATACTCCTAAACTTCTTATGTGATGTAGGTCCAGAGATAGTACAAGATAGAGGAGCCCCAGCGCAGCTACTAGGGAACATACGGTAACCAGCACCCAAGGAACTTTCCGCCGTGAAAGAGTGCGGAATGACTTGGTGTCTCCTAGGTGGCCCGCTCTCCTCCCCCCGATACAGCGCAGATTGGGGCTATGGGCACTGTTTGATACCCCGAGCGTGAGTCCTCAAAATGAACTTCCCAATAAAGCTGCCGGCTCTCGGCACAAATTCTCAGTGCGCTTTAAATTAAAGAGACCAGATCGCGGCTCTAATCACTCAGAGTTCACTGCACTAATTGTAGACAACTTAAGTCACTGGACTCAGAGTCCCACAGTCAATTCTTGGGCATACCAGGAGTCCACTAGGTGCACACGCAGGGCAGCAGACTAGCTCATCCAGGCAGGCAGATGGCTGGGATGGCGGTTTCTCCTCACAACACCACAGTGCCTGGGTAATCCAAAGTCGGGGAGCAGATAGCAGCAGGGCATCAAGCTGAAAAGCAATCTGGTGTGTCCTTTATGCCGCTCAACAAGTAGAAAGCAGCAGGTCAACAGCAGAAGAGCAGTCTAGATCAAACTTTATGCAGTGCAGGCGTCCTTCTGACAGAGGTTCAGTCCCAGTTTCAAAAGTGCTCTAAAAATGTGGGGTCAGATCCCCTGTGCTTATACTCCAAATGTCTTTGATGTAGAGGTGACATAAAAAGAAACCTTAGAAGTGCACAACACTCCCTTTCAACCCCAGCCCTGGCTCCAGACATCAGTTGGGGGAAAAGCAACCCTTTGTGTGAGAGCAGGACACAGTGTATACAAACGTAAGTGCGCCCCACCTCCCTTTCTCCCAGCCCAGGAAGACAATTAGTATGTAGATGGATGCAGATGCCTCTCTTGTCACACCCAGCTCTCCCTGTACTGTGGCTTTCTGGAAAGTATGCACAAAGTGTAACTGTTGCTCTCCCCTAGACGTGGATTGAAAACAGGCTGCAAAATGCTATAGTTATAAGTACATAGAGGTGCCCACTTTCTAAAACTGGCATTTCTAAAATAGTGGTGTAAAATCCAACAACACCAGTAAGCAGGATTTAAGGGAATTCCCAATGCTAGCCTAAGAGAGCAGTAGGCCTCACAGTAGTGAGAAACAATATAGGCTTTTTGTCTCTACCAGGACATGCCACACAATAAAGGCAGATGTCCTACCTTTTACTTACACAGTAACCTGTCCATAGGGCTACCTAGGGCCTACCTTAGGGGTGACCTATATGTATTAAAAGGGGAGTTTAAGACTTGGCAAGTAGATTTAAATGCCAGGTTAAAGTGGCAGTGAACTGCTCATGCAGGCTCTGCAGTGGCATGCCTGAGACAGGTTTGAAAGGCTACTTCTGTGGGTTGCACAAGCAGTGCTTCAGGCCCACAAGTTAGTAGCATTTAAATTATGGGCCCTGGGTATACGGGATTTCACTGTACAAGGGACTTACAAGTAAATTAAATATGCCAAACAGGTGTAAACCAATCATACCATGTTTACAGAAGAGAGCACTTGCTCATTAGCACTGATTAGAAGTGATAAAGTGCCCAGAGTCCTAAAGCCAACAAAAAGAGGGTCCGAAAAATAGGTGAAAGAAGGCAAAAAGTTTGAGGACAACCCTGCAAAAATGGCTAGGTCCAGCACAACCCCCTTCCAGCTTAAAGCCATGGCAGACTAATCCATACCTTAAAGAGCTTCCCTGCTTAGGGCGATAGAACATGGACCCTGGCCCACTACTGCAGGGGCAAGTTCCAGTTCTAAGCCTCTCTGAACCCATTGGGATCCATCTGTATATGATCTCAGGGTTCACTAAGATAACCCATAGGGAATCTTTCTCCTCACCTGTGGACCCCATCTGTGAAGCGCCTAACTTTAATTTGCCTACAGAGGCATTCTCGTAGGCAGGCAGTACCACCATGTCAAACAAAGTGATGTGGACCATTCCATCCTTTGGGTCTTGTTTCTGTCCCTAACAAAGAAAACCTTCATCCATAAGGACAGCAACCAGCAGAGGCCACTGACAGTGGTCAGTGTCAAGAGGCAGGCCCCAGACCATCTAGGGGTCTCTGTCCTACCTGGTTTCTCAGAGTGGGCAGCGATAGCCCCACATGCATCTCATTGCTTCTCCACTCCATCTTCCACCAGTTCAGGGGTGGTATCCTGAGACTGGTCCCCCAGCCCAGGGTCTGTACCCTCAGGCTGGACAGGAGGCAGAGGCAAGGCTTTTCTCCCGTGCCCCTCCTTCTGTGGTTCCGTACCCTCCTTTTGGGAGTGGTACCAGTGGCGGCTCCTCCGCTATGGCGGAGGAGCGTCACCTCACTGCTTTTAAGCCATGCAAAGTATGTAACATAAAATGATAATAACTTTGAGTTATTATCATTTTATGCTTTGTGCTGCTTTGCGGGCAGGCGGGTGGGCGGGGCTGCTCTGCTCTTCGAGCGGGGCAGGGGAGGAGTGGTTTGCTCACTACTAAGTGCGCACTGACTGTTTGGTTGGCCCTCTCGAGCCACCCAAATCAGTCATGCACAGTTTCCCTGTTCTCCATGCAGGCTGCATTGCAGCCTGCGTGGAGAATATACCCAGGCCCCCATTCCCTGGTTGAGAGTTGAACCAGGACACTCAAAACCAATCACAACGCTGCATTGCAGCGTTGTGATTGGCCAGATGAGCCTGGGTGCTGAAGGAAGTGGCCCTCTATGGCCACTCGGGTTTTCTTACAACCACCTGCTATGCCTTCCCAAGATTAAAGAGTCGGTCAGACAGTAGAAAATATAAACTTACATTTTATTAGCAATACTCTGCAGAGGAGTCCATCATGACCTGCACCCTAAAATGTCTGCCAATGGACTGGCCCCCCAACAGTCCACATTGAGTAATCATTCCTCTCGAGAAGCCCCCAACCATGCCCACAATGGAAAACTACCGGCCTGGGCCGAACATGAACAAAGAGGCACAGTAGGATGAGCTAACACCTGCCAGATGGGTACATTTTATCAGGAATCCAAGGCCACGGTGCTGGGACTCAGCATCTCCTAACGTGGGAGTAGAAACTACACATTCGGATAAGTATGCGAGGGCAGAATGGCCTATTCATTAGTAAGTCGAGAAACAGCCTTGAACGGAAGAGAAAATAATAACGAAATACAGTGTTCTGCTGAGGCAACCAATACGAGTAATGAGGCCTAACTCAGGCACAGTCTAAGCAGCCTAATAAGGATTACGAAATGCAAAATGGAGTCACACTCGCTAACTGAAGCCTGCGCATTACGGGGATAACTCAGTGGGTTGCATAACGTGAATACAAATGACATCTATTTAGCCACACATTGCTAACCTAATATAGCGTGAAACGAGTACGTTGCAGGGATGGGTATTGGAAACCTAACAGTGCTTACCAATCACAATGCTGCATTGCAGCATTGTGATTGGTCAGTGGGGCCTGGCTGTGCTTCCTTTTCCTCGAGTCAAGATGAGGAGAGCAGGAGCAGAGACGCAGGACCCGGCGGCAAGGTAAATTTCTTTTTTTTATATTGCGCACCCCAACCCCCCGTGACTCCCCCGCAACCCTCCCTTCCCACGCCCGCCCTGCCACCCGTGAGCTATGCCGGCCGCCACTGAGTGGTACCCTCAGAATCCAGAACTGTCATGGTACTTGTGTCAGCCATCCTGCTCAGCTCTCCTACCATTTCAGGGGTGCTTCCCTGCAACTGGTCTCCCAACCCAGGTTCTGAACTCTTGGGCTAAACCAGGGTCAGAGGTGAGTCTTTCTTCCCCCTACCCCCTTCTAGAGTTTTGTACCCTCCCACCAGGAGTGGTTCCGCAGAAGACAAAATTGTAGGGACACTTGTGGAATCCGCCCCTCCCTCCATGTCACTGGCGATACCCTGAACCTGGCCCTCTCTCCCAGGGCCTGTACCCTTAGGCTGGACAGGGTTTAGAGGCAAGTCCTTCCTCCCCCTACCTCTCTGTCCGGACTTTTGCAGTCTCCTCTGCGGAGTGGTACTGCCAGACACCAGAACTGGTTGGATGCTTGTGTCCGCCGCCCGCCAAGTTCTCCTGACACTATGTGGTCCCCCTCAGTGGTTGCTCTCCCGAGACAAACTAGAGTCCCTTTCTGGGGCCCCCACGGGATACTCTCCAGGCTCTAGGGCTGGGCATAGGGCACCCTGGGACATCTCCCACCCCCACCTCTCCACCTCCTCTGAGAAGGGACATGGGACTCTGTACCCACCCCACCACACGGTGACCTGTTTAGGCTTCTCTGAACCTCCCTGGTCCTTGGTTGGGGGAACCTGACCCACTCCCTTTAGGATCACTCCCAAGTGCCTTACCAGATCCTATGGTACTCACCCAGAGGTCTGCCTCCTTTGCAAGTTCCCTGGGGTCAGAGAACTTACACTCCAACAGGTGTTGGCATAGCCCTGTAAAACGGATCACTGACAAAATATCGAAGGTCAAAAAATCGACCTACAAAAATATCGCAACAAAAATATCGATGTCAATAATATCGAAATCCTATCTGCAACATGGTAAGTACAAAAATATCGAAAAAACAATATCGATGTCAAAAATATCGTTATCAAAAATATCGGTTTTTTTTTTGTTAAAAATAATATGTAAAATAAACTAAATAATACTTATAATTAAAATAAACATAGTTAAATATATTTTATAATTTTTAAAATAATAAGTAACATATATAATTAAATAAAACATTAATTAAACATATACATATAATATATAAGATAATATATAATATATATACTTACTTTATAATCAGTTTGAATAATTATTTTAATAAATTATAATAACAAATTTAAAAAATTAAATTTACTTTTAATATTTTGAAAATTAATTATATACTATATTAACTAAAATGATACAAAAAATATTAAATAGCGTAGGGAATAAAACTACTATTACAACCCCCAAAAAAACAACAGTAAGAAAAATGTTGGATAGCGTAGGAGTAAAAATTACTATTCCCACTCCAGAGAGTGCAACAGTAGGGAAAGTGTTGGATAGCGTAGGGGTAAAAATTACTATTCCAACTCCAGAGAGTGCAACAGTAGGGAAAGTGTTGGATAGCGTAGGGGTAGAAATTACTATTCCCACTCCAGGGAGTGCAACAGTAGGGAAAGCGTTGGATAGCGTGAGGGTAAAAATTACTATTCCCACTCCAGTGAGTGCAACAGAAGGGAAAGTGTTGGATAGCGTAGGGGTAAAAATTACTATTCCCACTCCAGAGAGTGCAACAGTAGGGAAAGTGTTGGATAGCGTAGGGGTAAAAATTACTATTCCCACTCCAGAGAGTGCAACAGTAGGGAAAGTGTTGGATAGCGTAGGGGTAAAATTACTATTCCCACTCCAGTGAGTGCAACAGTAGGGAAAGTGTTGGATAGCGTAGGGGTAAAAATTACTATTCCCACTCCAGGGAGTGCAACAGTAGGGAAAGTGTTGGATAGCGTAGGGGTAAAAATTACTATTCCCACTCCAGAGAGTACAACAGTAGGGAAAGTGTTGGATAGCGTAGGGGTAAAAATTACTATTCCAACTCCAGAGAGTGCAACAGTAGGGGAAGTGTTGGATAGCGTAGAAGTTACAAATAACATACTTATAAATAAATTAATTTTTTAAAATAATTAATTAATTATTAAATAACTCAAAACTATTTACCAATACCAATAAATAATTATTAAAAACAAAATTACAAATAGAAAATGTATTAACAATAAATTAATAATAAATACCAACAAATAATAATTAATAAATATTAATTACTAAATAATAAATATTGAACAATACAATATTTTTAATAACAAAAAACATATAAATTATTAAAACCTAATTACCAATTAACTAATATTAAACAATTAAATGCTTTTTTATACCAATAATAATAATAATTCAACATTAATTATCAATTAATAAATAATTCTTAATATATTAATTCAATTTATCAATAAATAATATTTAATAATATTTAATTACCAATTAATAATAAAACAACAATAAATTAATTTTTAGAACCCAAAATTGTAATTTAAAAAATTATCTATTAATAATTAATATCCAATAAATTAATTATCAATACCCAAAAATAAATTTAATAATTACTTAATTAGATTTCAATTACTTCCAAAAGTATTCCCCTATAAACGCACAACACACTCCAATGATAAAATAATACACTTAACATAATGATCAATTAATCAATTAATAAAAATTAATAACTAATTAATAATAATTAATTACCAATTAATAATAATTGATTACCAATTATCAATTAATTAACAATAATATAATTATCAATACCAATTAATTAAAATAAATTATAAGTTAATTACATTTAAATTACATGATGATCAATTAATGAATTAATAAAAATTAATCACCAATTAATAAAATTAATTACCAATTATTAATTAATTAACAATTATATAATTATCAATAACAATTAATTAAAATAAATTATAACTTAATTACAATTAAATTACTTCCCACCCTATTCCCCTATAAACCCACAACCCGCTACAGAACTTAAACGCAAAAAATAATTAAAATGTCATTTATAATTCCTAAAAATTAATAATTAATTTAGTATAATTAAATTACTTCCCACCCTATTCCCCTATAAACCCACAACCCGCTACAGTACAAAAAAAAAATGTAACTTACAAATTTTTGTATTAACATATAAAAATTGTATACATATATTTTTAAACAAGTAGAACACTTAACAAAAACACATATAACACATACATATTAAAAACATAACAAAATACATAACAATAATACAAATATCGATATTAGTAACATCGATATTAAAAAATTCGATATTACTTACCTTAGGGTCGATATTCTGTCCATCGATATTCTGTCCCTTCGATATTCTGTCCCTTCGATATTTTAACTTCGATATTTTTGTATATCGATATATTATTTTCGATATTTTGTCTGCTCACCCTGTAAAACAACAACGGAACATGTTCTCTCTGATGATCAGATTGTACAGCCCTTCAAAATTGTGTGCTGTGCTACCTTTCACCCATCCATCTAGTGCTTTGCAACAATCTTCACAAACTCCCCCCAAAGATTGGTGAGACAGTTTCCTACTGCGCCTGAACGTCAACCTATACTCTACAGGGGAGATTCTTTAACTTGCAATCAGGGCTTCCTTCATTGGAGGGTACCTATGTCTGTATCTCCCTTCTAGGGCCAGTAGTGTATTCCTCCTTTCACCAGCAACATAACTCCCCAGGCCGGTTCCCCAATCCTCCTCAGGGATCCTATGCACTGCCAGAGCCCTTTCATACTCCTGCAGCCCGTGACGTATGTCATCCCCCTCCTTGAAGCTAGGCACCAAGTCTGTGGGTATGTGGGTGGTGTTCCTAACACTAGATTCACAATTGCTGCCACGACTGGACACGACCTGCAATGCTGGTGAGTTCAGAACTCTAAAGTTATGTTCATGCGTTAGTTTCCTTTCCTCAAAAGCAAGATTTTCGCTGGTGAAGGCCTTTTCAGCTGCCACCATCCTTTCCTGAGCTATGACTTTTTCAGCGTCTAGCCTTCTTTCCTCTACAGCCAGCTGCACCAGCTGCCAGCTGAAACTTTAGGTCCCTCTCAACCTGTATATCTCTGTGCTCCTCAGGGGAGAGAGTATGGGATGTGGCACTACCCCTGGGACTAGACCCAGTAAGGGACTCCCTATCTATGGTGTTCTCTCAGTTTACTGGCATCCCTGCCCAGTCCTTGACTTCCTCCTCCTCACTCTCTACAGGGCCACTGCTCTCTAGAAGTTCTGGGTCTGAACTTACTAGGAGGTTCCACTGCTTAGGATTCTTAAGAATACCAAAGGGGTCCTTCTACCCCTCAGAGTCCTCCACAAAATCACCACCCTACTAGTTCTATGCTGACGCGTTTCCGCACATTGCCTCATTAAAAGCATACAGGGCTTCCTGAAGATCCAACCTTGCGGATCTCCTAGGCACTGTCAGCCTCTTCTTTTAGCAGAACTCTTTCAGCTCACTCCTATTGTAGTATGCCATATGATTGAGATCAAGGATTAACCCCTCAATTTGCTAAGGTAATACTGGTTCAAACAACAAGCGTAACAACAAGATTCCCAAGCGTAAGAACTGAAGTAAGAGTAAACAACAAAAATGAGCAATGAGATAACAGGAGAAAAAAACCATGTAATGGTCTAAGTGCAGAGTTGTAGTGCAATAATGAATTACTGTGGTATCACGCAAAAGCAAGTCCTATCCTCACCACTGATCATCAATGTTAGAAATGAGGTGTCTGGTAGGTCCGGGAGGTAAACTCCGCTCCGTTCGCAGAGTTTGCGGAATTTGGCATTCTGCGCACCACAGAGAAGCATTGAGTTCCGTCTGCTGGGCACAAAGCAGAGTTTTTTTTCCATTCGTGCACTCGAGAAATGTTTTGCTGCTTATGAGTGAGCGCCGCAATACTCTCGGGCCGCCGGCATGCGCTTGTGAGACTTCGCGCTCGCTCGCACTGTGCAAATGTATTGCCAATTGCGATCGCAAACACACCATTTGACTAGTTTTTGTGCTGGACAAGAAGCTAAAGCGGCTTTTCGAGTGGATTTTCTTCTCCAACCGCTGGAGTTGTTTCTTTGTGTTAGAATCCTTTTTTTTAAACTTTTTTTCCAACATGAAGGATGTGCCCCAGAGACTTCAACTTTCTGCTCCTGTCCAGCAAGATCCTCCCAGTCCTTTGCCCATCTCCTGGTCACTTTTCATTTGGATTTGGAGCTGGGAAGATCACTCGCCTTGCATTTGAAATTTCACAAGTAAATTAAAAAAACTCTTGTATAAGGGTGTTATTTGTTTGATACTTTTATTCAATATTTCAAAGTTATTGTGGTGGGTGGCTTGCATTTTTTCAGTAGAGGCCTAGTTATATTTTTACATTTATTTTTTCTTCTTTTGTAAAGGAACAATGTTGCACAGTTCAGTACATTTTCTCCTTGTTTGTTAAATTGCAATATTAATTTATTTTACTGTGTGGCCTAGTCTGCCATGCAGCCATTCAGTAGGCCCAGGCCAGTGCTAGCCATGGGTGCATGAAACAACTGTTTCTGTGGTATATGTTATTTTAAAACATCATTTAGGGCTGGGACGGCAATAGATTAAATAAAAAATGTGTTTTTTTTGTATTTTATTTTTTTGTGTACAAAAAGTCTGTATGTGGACTAATATTTGATGCCTTGGGAGGATGTATGTTTTTCTAAAATTTTTATAGCTCAGTTAATCTTCATTTTTGTCATTGCTGAATTAATTGTAGTGTTTTCTTCAGAGTTATCATGCCTTCTTTGTCTGACCAGTGTCTTTGTATGTGTGTTTGCCATAGGCCACCATTGCTTTGTCTTTGCTCTCTATGCCATGTGACCGGGGGAAAGTTTGTGGAGTCTGTGTCCATAGGCCTGAATGCATTTGCTTTGTTCCTCATGCCTCCCTGCTTGCTGTTGTTGTTTGGTCATGTGGCTGGCAGCCCTTTTGTGCATCCACCCAGTGTGCCTTTGCCATAGGCTTGCATGCATTCTTTGTTCCCCATGCCTCCTTGGTTACTGCTGTTGTTTGACCATGAGGCACTGGCTGGCAGCCCGTTTGTGAATCCAGTCAGTGTGCATTTGCCATAGGCTTCCGTGTGTTCTTTGTCCTCATGCCTGCTTGCTTGCTGCTGTTTGACCATGTGGCATTGGCTGGCAGCCACTTTATTCATCCAGTCATTGTACATTTGCCATAGGCTTGCATGTGTTCTTTGTTCACCATGCCTTCTTGCTTGGTGCTGCTGTTGTTTGACCATGTGACACTGGCTCACAGCCATTTTGTGCATCCAGCAATTGTGCATTTGCAATCAGCTTGTATGTGTTCTTTGTTACCCATGCCTCCTTGCTTGCTGCTTTTGTTTGACCATGAGGCACTGGCTGGCAGCCATTTTCTGCATCCAGTGTGCATTTGAAATAGGCTTACATGTGTTCTTTGTTCCCCATGCCACCTTGCTTGCTGCTGTTGTTTGCCCATGTGACACAGGCTGGCAGCCATTTCGTGCATCCAGCCAGTGTGCCTTTGCCATAGAAATGCATTTGTTCTTCGTCCCCATGCCTCCTTGCCTGCTGCTGTTGTTTGACCATTTACCACCGGCTGATAGCCAATTTGTGCATCCTACCAGTGTGCCTTTTCCGTAGATTTGCATGGATGGATGTGAGATATCAGTTAATAATAGGCTTGAGGATCATTGTAATATGTATATTAAGAATATGATATTGATGAGCAGTGCTTATATATTGCATGCATTTTTTGCTTTTTTTATTTTGCACCCTCTTGCCTCACCATAGGTTTCTTCTCATCCTCCCAAACAAACATCGGCAATTATTGATTTTCTTGAAGGTTACATTTTTTTTAGAATCATTTTTTAAAAAAAAATTTTTTTTTTCATTCTGCCTCCTTCAATCCATCCACCCATCCATCCACTGTAGGTACACAGCCATGCAACAGCATTCAATTTTTTATACATAATTCCATTTCTTTCTGCACACTCTGGCTGCAGTGCACTGCAGACACATCAGCATCATTCATCTGTGTAATGATTATTCCATTTCTCCCTGGACCACATTGCCTGCCGTAGGCACACACTTACCTCCATTTTTAAAAGGTTATTATTCCATTTACCCATGCAGTTCCCTGAGTGCCACAGGTGTCTCCTTTAGAATATATGGACATAAAGGAAAGAGCTCTATCTGTATATTGTGTGTGTTAACCTGATGGGGAATTACATTTTATGATATGGTGGTGTGATGTGACTTTAAAGTAGTTATTATTACCTAAGTAACTAACCACACTAATATTGCCTTTGTCTGTACTAATTAAAACTGCAACAATGCCACACTTCACTAAATGTTTTTCTTACTTGTTTGCTTTTAGGTGCACAGGAGAAGAAGAGACATTACCTGCAGAACTGCCAAACAGAAGGCCGATGCAGTGATGTCACATGTCAATCCTCTAATCTCTTCCGCTTGTGTAGCTTAGTGCAACTTCCAACTGAGAGCTTTAATATGGCCCCAAAGAAAGATGATTCCAAGAAAGTGGTCAGTGAGAAGAAGGAGCTTCCAACCAGTGGCGTGTTGGACCAAACAATTTTCGGGCAACGTTGCGTGCCTGCTTCACAAGCCTGAAGGGAGCAAGCTGGGAGCATCACTCCCTTATCAACCGCACCATCCCAACTTAAGCTGAAGACCATGTCTGTCAGTGAGACATCCACTGCAATCATGGCGACACCGAAGAGCAGTGACGTTGAATTGGATTTGTCCCTTTCACAAAGTAGTACCCAATCGTTTCAGGAAACAGAGCAAAGTGGACAGCAGCTGAAGCCAGCAATAGTACATCTTACTGATGTTGGAGCAGAACTGGATGTCGAACATCTTGCCAAGCAGGAACTTCCTCTTTTAGAATTATTGGCTCCCAGGGCTCCAGCAAGGAAAAGGAAGGTACTACTCCACCATCTTCTTCTGGCACCACTTCTGATGATGATGATAGGGATGCGGTGTGGACCCCGCCAGAGCCTGGGAGATGCCAGGAAAGTCAAGGGAAAAGAAAAGTTCCTGAAAGTCTTAGGATTATGCAAGGGGATGATGTGGAGGATAATGATGATGACCTAGTCATTGTGAAAGGTGACCCAGAGGAGTCCCACATTGTTATTTAGGTAGTGGGCGGAGGGCTGTGCTTTCATAATTAGTGTCTTGTAGGAGGAATAATTTCCACATATCATTGGTTGGTTTTAAGCACGGTGTGTTTATTCATATTTTTACGCATTGAACAAAAAACAGCCGACACGTATTTCGCCCGTTTGGCCCATCGGCCGAGGGCTTTTTCAAGGCTGATTAAGTACAGAGGTATCATAAGATCATAGGTTAAGGACAAAATCAAGCGAGGGGACAGTGAGAATGTGAAGGGACAATTCGAATGTGAGGGGACAGTGAGGATATGTCATAGTAAAGTAGTAGTAAGAGAAGGAAGAAAGGGAAAAGAGAGGAAGAGAAGAGAAAAGGGAAGAGTGGGAAAGGGAACAAAAGAAAAAAGGGGAAAAAAATTCAACAGGAAATTATTCATGTTTCATAATTCCACATTTTCCCATAATCACGAAACCCCAATGATATAGAAAATTCCAGCATCATCATCATAATAAATCCATATCCGAAATTTACAAATAGGCATGTGTATAGGCCCGGAGAAATTATCATAGTACAAAGCTATGAAACACGTTCAAATATGTACCGGAGATAAAGAATTAAATACACTTTGTAGCGTAACAGAACTGCAATCCATCACAGTAATCTCGAGTGTAACTATGCACAGAGAGAACAGCGCATTAAAACATGTACTGGAGGTGAAAAGTTAAAGTCACATCATAGCGTAACAGTACTGCAAATCATCACAATAATCGCAAGTGTTACATGAAAGAGAACATGGGCACGAAAAATTGTACATGTATTACAATAACAAAGTCCAAAAGTAAGGGGTTCAGTATAGGGAATAAATAAGGTTATATTGCCATGCTATGTGGCATAGTGCTTACCAGAAAGTCGTGACTGGTAGTCGTGTTCCTAAAGTTAAAAAAATGGTATAGCCGTTGTGTGAGAAACATTGTTAGCATGAAAGAACCAAATGCGCATGCTGCAGTCAGCTTGATAGTGGGAGCAGAGGGGAACATACATTACGTCTCAGGTATTGAAGGAAGAGAGGGGGCAAAAAGCGTTAAGTCTCAGATGTTCATGAAAAGGTGTCTAATCCATTTAAGGGTATTGGAAAGTAACCATAAGTGTCTCGGGACGCTGCGTGCTAAAAACGCAGATAGGCACTGTGTTGTCGTCTCAAGAGAGGGGCAGCCAACCTAAGTGTGAGATTGCGTTCTGCGGGCATTCGGGAGCAAGTTCAGTCAGTGGACTGAGGTGCGGTCTTACCGTAATGGTGAAGTAAGGCAGTCTCTGCTGTCCCAGGAACAAGAAGAGTTCCGGGACGGGCCGCGGTCAAATATAATGACTCATAGTCTGACATCAGAGTCTGTTTCTGTCACAGCGTGCTGCTGACGCTTTAGGGCAACGGAAGAGTTACTCAACAGAAGGTCATGAACACAGCATATTCATGTCGGTCTTGAAATTTGAAAACCACCGTATTCGAACTGTAAGTATTAAATGGAGATAGTGTGAGGGATAAGAGGCCTCGGTGAAAAGAATAATTAATGAGATAAAGAAAGTTAGCCATGGAAGAGTTTCTATTAGAGAAAAGCGAGAGTCAAGGATATTTTGCTGAGTCCTCTCTACAGAGAGTAGATAAAATTAGCAAATGGATTTCCATCTGACATTGAAAAAGTCAGATCATACTCATCTTGTATGCATTGTCGCTAGGTCCCTTGCGTGAGTCATGTTTTACAGTTGAGCCTAGATGAATGCATAAGGAGTAAAGATAAAAGTGAGAGGCCAAATCCACCGAAGATGTTGAGTATCACCACGTTATAGTGCAATGTGTGAAATAAGGGTCACATCATAAGAGAAAGATAGAGAAAGAGAGCATGCATGCCATCGCCATTCCCCAAGGATATAAGATCTCCCAGAAGGACCGCCCCACCCGCCCAGGAGGAGGAATCGCCATCGTCCACAAATCCACTCTTCGGCTGAGCACACTCCCCGACGAGCTCACAGACCTGATGGAACACCTACACTTCAAGATACAGGCCAGCACTACCACCACCCTCCGAAGAACTCTCATCTTCCGACCCCCCGTACCCCGCGGACCTTTCACCAACTCCATCACGGACATCATCTCCCCGCAAGCCATCGCATCCACCAACTACACCCTGCTGGGAGACCTCAACTTCCACCTCGACAACCAACTAGACCACAACACCACATCCCTCCTGGAAAACCTCCACAACATTGGACTCCGCCAGATCATGACCGAACCCACGCACTCAGCAGGACACACCCTCGACCCCCTCTTCACAACAGGAAAATCCATCACTTTCAGCCACACCACCGAACTCCTGCAGACAGACCATCCATGCATCCACTTCACCTTCAGAACACCCACCATCCACAGATACCAGCACCTGCTCCCACGAAGAAACTGGACCAAAATCACCAACGACCAGCTCACCTCCTCACTAAGCAACTCCACCCCAACCACCGCGGAAGACGACGACCCCAACGCCACAGCCCAAACTCTGCACAGATGGATCTCCGACAGTACCAACACCATAGCCCCCCTCAAGAAGAACAACAACACACACGCCAAGAAAGCCAGATGGTTTACCACCGAACTTCAAGAGTCCAGATGCACATGCCGCCGCCTTGAAAAAGCCTGGAGGAACTCCAAATCCACAGAAGCCCACAACAATTTCAGAGCCGCCACCAACGCTCACCACCAACTCATCAGAAATACGAGAAAAACAGTGATCGAAGACAGAATCTCCACACACGCGCACAACAGCAAAGAAATCTTCAGCATGATCAAGGAGTTCGCCCAACCCACCAGCGAGTCTACTGACATTCCTCCCTCACAAGACCTCTGCAACAAACTCAGCACCTTCTTCCACCACAAAATCAAGAACATTTACGACAACTTCGAAGAAGACAACCAACACACTGAACACTCACCAGCCACCCCGACACCCTGAAGCCAACGATTAACAGCTGGACAGCCCTCACCACCGAAGACACACTGAAGACGATGAAGTCAATCCACTCTGGGGCCCCCATGGACCCCTGCCCCCACCACATCTTCAACAGAGCCGCTGACACCATCGCACCCATGCTTCGCCACACCATCAACTGCTCCCTGGTGAACGCCTCCTTCCCTGATGACTGGAAACACGCCGAGATCAACCCCCTCCTGAAGAAACCCTCGGCGGACCCCACCGACCTCAAAAACTACAGACCCATCTCCCTGCTCCCGTTCCCAGCAAAAGTCATTGAGAAAGCCATCAACAGCCAACTCGCCACCTTCATCGAAGAGCACAACATCCTCGACTCCTCCCAATCCGGCTTCAGAAAAAACCACAGCACAGAATCTGCCCTCCTCACCGCAACAGACGACATCCGCTCCCTCCTGGACAGAGGAGAAACAGTAGCCCTCATCCTCCTTGACCTCTCAGTGGCCTTTGACACAGTCTCCCACCGCACCCTAACACGCTGATTCCATGACGCAGGGATCCGGGACAAGGCCCTCGACTGGATCCACTCTTTCCTCTCCGACAGAACACAGCGGGTCAGACTCCTTCCTTTCCTCTCGAACCCTTCACCAACCACCTGCGGAGTCCCCAGGGGTCCTCCCTCTGCCCCACGCTCTTCAACGTCTACATGGCTCCGCTCGCCCCATCGTCAGAACCCACGGACTCAACATTGTTTCATACGCAGACGACACCTAACTCATCCTCTCCCTATCCAACGAACCCAACGCAGCAAAACACAACTTTCAAGAAGGCATGGAAGTCATCGCCAAATGGATGAAAAGCAGCTGCCTACAACTCAACACTGACAAGACAGAAGTACTCATCATGGGCCCACACCCCGACGCCTGGCACGACACCTGGTGGCCCCCCGCCCTCGGAAGCCCACCCACCCCCACAGACCACGCACGCAAATTTGGAATCATCCTGGACTCCGAGCTCAAAATGGACCGCCAGATCAACTACGTCGCATCCTCCTGCTTCCACACCCTCCACCTCCTACGTAAGACCTTCAAATGGATCCCCCTCGAGCACAGAAAGACCGTCACTCACGCCCTCATCACCAGCAGACTCGACTACGGCAACGCACTCTACGCCGGAAAAAACAAAAACCTCACCCACAAGCTACAAAACATCCAGAACGCTGCCGCAAGACTGGTCCTCAACCTGCCAAGACACTGCCATATCTCCCAGCACCTGCGCACACTCCACTGGCTCCCCATCAAGGCTAGAATCACCTTCAAGATTCTCATCCACGCACACAAAGCCCTCCACAACAACGGACCAGCATACCTGAAGAGCCGACTCAAATTCCAACCACCCCAAAGGACCCAACGATCAGCCCAGCTCTCCTACGCCATGGTCCCCCGCACCAGAAAGACCAGATCGGGAGGCCGCTCCTTCTGCTTCCTCGCGGCCAGAGCCTGGAACGCCCTACCACTCCACCTCAGACAGACAACATTACTCCCCATCTTCACGAGAAACCTCAAAACTTGGTTCTTCGACAGACCCCCTCCTTGATAGACTGGAACCTGCATCTCCCCTTCTCCCCAGCGCCTTGAGACCCTTACGGGTGAGTAGTCGCACTTAACAAACACATGATTGATTGATTGATTGATTGATGGGTACTACCTAGTGCACGGGAGGGGAGCTGGTATACTGGTTACCCAATGCCATATCTTTTGTGATGGATGAGAGAGCATAAAAGGTACAGATTGTGTATTTAATAGAGCCAATAATGCATTTCTGCATCTTTGTTAAGTCCTTTTGTCAGGGTGTTCAAACGCATTATGTATTCGCTCTCTTTCCACCTTATGGTAAGTTCTCGGTTGCCCCCTCGGGAGGAGGGTTTCACAACTTCCAGACCAAAGAATTTGAAGGTCTTTCTATGAGGATGAAATTCCTGGTAGTGTTCGGTCAGTGGGGGTCCCACATCTTCTTTGTTAATGTTACGGTAGTGTTCCAGAATTCTTGTTTTGAGTGCCTTGATTGTACTGCCTACATAGATTTTATTGCATGGGCAGATTATGATGTAGATTGTGTGTGTTGAAGTGCAAGTGATCCAATCCCTAATTTTGAGAGTAGTATGTGAATCATGCTCATATTCCACTTGTTTGTTGGCCCCCAGTTTGCAGGCATTGCAGTCGTGGCAAATGTAGAAACCACAGGGCTTGGTCAAGAAACTGGTTTTGGGTTTATTCCGCTTGTCCACAAATTCCGATTTGCACAGGATTTGTTTAAGATTTCTGACTCTCCTGAAAACCATTTGTGGGAAGTTGTCCATCTGGTTCATTAGTGATGAGTTATTCGTCAGGAGATACCAGTGTCTTTTCAAGGTCTTTCGGATACAGTGGTGACCATTATGATAGTCCGTTAGGAATCTGACTTTGTTAGACTTTTCTATCCTTGTGACGTCTTTAGGTTGTAATAGATCATCTTGTGATAGTTTCTCATAATCTTTGGCTGTTTTTTCCAAGAGTTTTCTGGGATACCCCAAGTTCAGCAATCTCTTTGTTAGGTGTTCTGAACTTTCTTTATAGGCCTTGAGATTGCTACAATTCCTTCTCATTCGTTGGAATTCTCCTTTCAGGATATTTTTGATGGTCTTGTGGGGGTGACAGCTGTCTGCCTGGAGAATTGAGTTGACTGACGTTGGTTTACGGAACGTCTTTGTTTGTAGTTTATTGTCCTCCACATAGATCGTTATATCCAGAAAGTCTATTTGAGTAGGGGAAATGTTGCTAGTTGTTTGAATGTTCCACCTGTTCGTGTTAATGTTGCATAAGAATTCTTTAAGTGCAGTCTCTGGTCCCTGCCAGATGCATAGAATATTGTCAATATATCGCCCCCAATAGAGTATATGGGGGGTGTATTCAGCGAATTTGTCATCCCACAGCCAGTATTTCTCCACAAGTCCCATAAGGATGCAGGCATATGGTGGAGCAAATTTTGTGCTTCCATAGCACTCTCCTGTGTTTGTAGATAGTATTTTGAATTGAATGTGAATACATTGTTAGTTAGGCAAAAGTATAGCATCTCCAGAATCATCTCGTTAGATTCCAGAAAGTGGACTGGTTTGGTGGCTATCGATTTTCGCACTGCTTCCATCCCATCTTCATGGCGAATTGAAGTGTAGAGGCTTACTACATCAATTGTGGCTAATAGGCACTCTTCATTCCACGGGGTGTTGTTCAGTTTGAGTAGGATGTCTTTTGTATCCCGAATGTAGGATGGGAGGTCCTTCATAGAGGGTTGAATCTCATAGTCAATGTACTCTCCCAATTTAGAGCAGAGTTAATGCCTGCAATATTAGGTCTTCCTGGTGGGTTGGAGTTACATTTGTGTATTTTCGGCAGGAGGTATAGCGTTCGCATAGTTGGATGTTCTATATATAGTTCATTACGTTCCTCCAGGGTTAGTAAATTTTTTGTATACCAGGAATCTAATTTCTTTTTCAGGTCCTGAAGTATTTTTGTTGTGGGATTGGCGGCTAATTCCTTGTAACAAGTTGTATCTTTCAACTGTCTATGTGCTTCTGCTATGTAGTCATCAGCGTGTAATAGCACTACATTGCCCCCCTTATCAGCTTCTTTAATTACCACTTCTGAGAGGTTCCTCAATTCATTGAGGGCTTTTAATTCGTCGTTTGGCAGGTTCTTTGTGAGGAAGCATTTTCTTTTCTGATATTTTTGATGTGTAGAACAGGTCGATGGTATTGCCGGGGGGCAATTGGGGGCAAAAGATGGATTTGGGAGTGATCTTGCTGGTAGTGGGGTATGTTGTATCTATACCGGTTTCATGTGCCTGTGTAAGGGAAGTTGATTGGTCATCCGGATCGTTGGCTAGGGTAGTCAGTAGGTATATGTTTTCCAGATCTTGAACTGATAGGGCACTAGTAATCTGTGTTGTACCTTCTTTTTGAATAGGTGGTCCGTTGTGAAAGAATGCCATCAGCTTCAGTTTGCGTGTGAATTTGTACAAGTCTATCATAGTTCTGGTAAGATCCCAAAATGCTGTGGGGCAAAATGATAAGCCCCTGTTGAGAATTCCTGCCTGTGCGGTGGTGTTTTGATGGACCGAGATATTGACCATCAGGTTGTTCGATCCTTCGGTTCTGTTTCTTGTTTCTTCCTCTCGCTGGTCATTACCCTGCAGTTGGTCTTGGCGTTGATGTACTTGGGGTATTTTCTGATGGGGTTCTGGTATCTTGAATGGATTGATTCCGGAACCCTAAGTGGTGCCTTCGGACCTCCTTTAAAAAATTAACCCCTTCTTTGGTTGTTGTGGCTATAGTTTCAGATCCTGGTGATTCAGCTTCCGAACTGGTGATCGTATCGTACGTCTGTCTAGTTTGTGATGTTGATGTTTCTTTTGGGATATTGTCGTAACGTTTTGCGAAAGTATAAACTCTCCAAAGTTGGTAATCGATCTGATCCCGTCGGAATTTTCTGTTTTTCCCTTGAATCAAGTCTTCCTCATATTCGTCGATTATTCTGTTTAGTATCTCATAATTTTTGGTTGTGATGTCCCCCCAGTTTGATTCTTCTATTTTCTTTTTGAGATCATCTACTTCTGTTTTATGTTTGATGTGTGCTTCCTCTGCAATATCTATCAGTTGGCGTATCATGTTATTGGATGCCTCCCTCAAGTTTTCTTCCCATTTTGTGATCTGATCTGGTTGTCTCAACCGGAGGGAAAATTAGGATCCGCAGTCCCCTAGGTATTCCTTCAGCTTCCAGATATTTTTTAAGACTGGCCGCGTCCCACCATTTGGTTGTTTCTTTTTTTACAGCTTTCTCCAAGGCTTGAAAGGTGGATTTCGCAGAGTGGGGGTTCAGTTTGATGGGTTGCGCAGATATTCCCGATGTAGAGAAAATGTCATCTATTCGTCGGTTGCGGTGTCCTCTCCGGTCTCTACAGGTGGCCATGGCGCCAAATCACTGATTTAGTGAAGTAATGATATTCTTAGTATAATGGGCAACGTAGCATATAGAGACCCAGATGACTTGTTACAGGTTACTGAGATGGGTGGAGGAGTCTGGGCTTTTATGCTACAGTAGTCATGGCCCAGTATTGATGATGGCATGTGCCTCACAAATGGCTACACCCAAGAGCCATTACAGGGTACAAGTTTAGGTAGTGGGTGTAGCGCTGTGCCTTCTTACATAGTGTATTGTAGGAGAAATAATTTCCAAAGATCATTGGTTGGTTTCAAGCACGGTGTGTTTATTCATATTTTCACGCATAGAACAAAAAACAGCCGACACGTGTTTTGCTCGTTTAGCCCATCGGCCGAGGGCTTTTTCAAGGCTGATTAAGTACAGAGGTATCATAAGATCATAGGTTAAGGACAAAATCAAGCGAGGGGACAGTGAGAATGTGAAGGGACAATTCGAATGTGAGGGGACAGTGAGGATATGTCATAGTAAAGTAGTAGTAAGAGAAGGAAGAGAAGGAAGAAAGGGAAAAGGGAAAAGAGAGGAAGAGAAGAGAAAAGGGAAGAGTGGGAAACGGAACAAAAGAAAAGAAGGGAAAAAAATTCAACAGGAAATTATTCATGTTTCATAATTCCACATTTTCCCGTAATCACGAAACCCTAATGATATAGAAAATTCCAGCATCATCATCATAATAAATCCATATCCGAAATTTACAAATAGGCATGTGTATAGGCCCGGAGATAAAGAATTAAAGACACATTGTAGCATAACAGAACTGCAATTCATCACAGTAATCTTGAGTGTAACTATGCACAGAGAGAACAGCGCATAAAAACATGTACTGGAGGTGAAAAGTTAAAGTCACATTATAGCGTAACAGTACTGCAATCCATCACAATAATCGCAAGTGTTACATGAAAGAGAACATGGGCACGAACAATTGTACATGTACTACAATAACAAAGTCCAAAAGTAAGGGGTTCAGTATATGGAATAAATAAGGTTATATTGCTGCATCATGATGTGCTGCAATTGGTTGAACAAGCTTCGCAGCAAAGTGTTGTTTACAATTCCAATTGTAATTGCAATGAATGATCTTTGATTCTATTCTCATTTCTCAACCCCCTTGATCGACCAACTCAGTCTCATTTTTTGCAATGCATATTTGCATACTACACATCACTGTGAAATAGCTTAGGACTGTACGACCTACATAAAGAAAGTCAAATAGAATGCTAACTCACTGATATCACTGATTCACTATGGTCACAGGAGGACAGAAGAGGCTGCAATGACTTCTTAAATAATCAGCTAAAGAGAGCGCTGATGAGCATGATTAGGTAATGTCGAGCACTTGCCTAGCTGAAACTGGATCACATAATAGTAATATTCTAACATAATCTAAACATAACTTACCTCTGAGTGTGAGCAGCATGTATTCAGAACAAAATATTATCATTGTAGAACACAAACACAATAAATGATTAATACTCACACGTCCCGGAATCTCATCGTCTAGCAGGTCGAGCAGGTCCTGTTCCAGTTCTAAGATATCTGCCCAGCGGTGCATCAGCTGCTGGGTGGTGCGCCGGACTTGGCTGGTGCACTGCACACACCTGCACACCGTGCCCCAACGCAGCCAACGCTCCCGCAGGGGGTACCCACTGCTGGGCCTGCTGTCTCCTACAAGCATGGTGGGGAGGTGGACTGCATGAATAAAGCCAGTGTTGCCACCTTCACCTCACAAAAGATTGCCCGGGGCTGCACCCCTTGGGGGCGCCGCTGCCCGCAAGGTAGATGGTTGCTGCTGCTGGCACTCCATTAGTCGCCCTTCTCTGCCATGGCTCCAGGTGGGGCAAGGAAACGAAACTTGAAAAGGAAGGAAGAAAAAAATAAGGTAGTAAAGCAAAAAATAAACAAAACTATAAAAAGTCACAAAAAACATATAAAAATGAAAAAAACATAAAATATATAGACACAAAAACACACACGAATACAATACATAAAAATGAGGGGTAGATTAATTAGGAGGGTGTAGGATTGAAAAGATTAAGGAGGGATTGAAAAACAGGCCTAGCACCATAAACAGAGTTAGAAAACAAGATGGCCATGCCCATCCGAACCGCATGGTGAAGTTCGCGGGTTATTTGGAATGTGAGGATGTACTTTGCATTGCTTTTAATGTAAAATGCAACGTGTACAGATGTGCTGGGAAACTTCACCCACCCATGGAACTCTGCATAGTGCAGCAGAGTTTTTTAACCAGTTCACGGACGTCCACATACCGAGACTCCACAAACTCTGCCCAGGCCTAGTTTCTAGTTGGTTAGAGTATGCACCCAAGCCAGCCATCACCCACCACTCTAGTCAGGGCAAGTAAGTTACACACCAAAGATAACCTGTGCCTACTCCCGGTAGCTTGGCAGAGACCAGCCAGGCTTATCCCCAGAGGCAATGTGTAAAGCGTTAGTGCAACATACTCACCAGTAACACAATAAATACACCACAAAAGAGACTCCACACAGGGTTCTATAAAAATAGATCATATAGTGTACATAACACATAGGCAAACCAATTTGAATCATAATTATTGTGCATAAAAGACAATTACTATGATAGGCCTTAGTATTATGATAGTCAAAAACAACATCAGTACATACTTTGGTCATGCTATGCATCAGATTATAGATCTATGGTACATAAATCATATCATTAGTGTGAGCACTGTATCTTTGTTGTAAAAGCACACAAATCATCACATCTGTGTGAGTATTGCAAATCAGATTATGTAGGAAAACCACCTGAATTACCAAATATCATAAGCACACGGGGAACAGTGCCACTGCATTGCTATTAAACTTTACACATTGCTCAGGCGTCATGCGTAGGCACAGAAGCCCCTGTAAATGATGTTCTCTAGACCACACAATAAGCATAGACAGCAGGTCTGTCAGGTCATGCACGTTTCCGACCAACTGTCATCAACTAACTGTAACCTTTTTCAGTTGTATCATGGGCATGGAGTATGAGCAAAATACTCCTGAACTGCTTCTGTGATGCAGGTCCAGAGATGGTATGGGTTAGAGGAGCCCCAGGGTGGCTACTAGAAAACATATGGTAACTAGCATCCATGGAACTTTCTGCCATGAAAGAGCGCAGAATGGCTTGGTGTCTCCAAGGTGGCCCGCTCTGCTCCCACCATGCAACACGGAGGGAGGACAATACCCACATTCAGTGTCAAGGATGTGGGGCACCAACTTGAGGTATGCACAAAAGGCCTTGCTCAGGCTCTTAGTACTACGGTCAGCAAAGTTGAAAGGCATGCTCCTCAATCCTGTAAACGTGGAAGCTTTGACGCTTCCCAAAGCCCACACCTTTCGGTGCGCAGTGCAGTGGATTTGGAGGCGTTCCTTGTAACTCCTCTGAATATTGCTGCACACACATTGGCAGGCTCGGCACACGATTTGTGTTGGCGCAAAGTCCAGCGCACAGCTGCAGGCGGGACTGGGGGGGGGATCCAGCCGTGATCAGAGATCTTGGCATTCTTTGGCCCTGGGGAACCGGACCCGAGCGGGTCCCCAGGAAACGTTCAGTACACAACGGCAGGATTGGGGTTCACAGCACTGTTTCATACCCTGAGCACGAGACCTCAAAATGCACTTTCCAAATAAAGCTGCCGGCTCACGGCACAAATTCTCAGTTCGCTCTCACTTAAAGAGACGAGATTGGGGCTCTAATCACTCAGAGCTCACTGCACTAATTGTAGGCAACTTGCATGGCCGGACTCAGAGTCCCACAGCCAATTCTGGAGCAGCCCAGTCCTAGGAGAACACTAGGAGCACACGCAGGGCGGCATACCAGCTCATCCAGGCAGATAGATGGCAGGGATGATTGTTTCTCCTCACAACGCCACAGTGACTGGGTAGTCCAATGTCATGGAGCTGCTAACAGCAAGGGAGCAAGCAGAAAAGCAATCCATGGAGTCCTTTATGCCAACCAACAAGTAGCAATGCAACAGCAGAAGAGCAGTCTAGCTGTGTCCTTTATGCAGTGTAGCCATTCTTTTGACAGAAGTTCACTTCCAATTCCAAAAGAGCTATAAAAATGTGGGGTCACAGCCTCTGTACTAATACTCCAAAAGTCTTTGATGTATCAGTGACATCAAAAGAAACCTTAGAAGTACACAGCACTCCATTTCAAGCACAAACCTGTATCCAGACATCAGTAGGGGTAAATCAGCCCTTTGTGTGAGGGCAGGACACAGTCTACACAATGTAAGTGTGCCTGCCTCTCTCTCTCCCAGCCCAGAAAGACTATCAGTATAAAGATGGATGCAGATGCCTCTCCTGTCACACCCAGCCTTCCCTGTGTTGGGCTGTCTGGAATGTATGCACAAAGGGTAACTGTTACTCTGCCCTATACGTGGATTGGAGTTAGGCTGCAAAGCACTAGAGTTATAAGCACAGAGAAATGACCATTTTCTAAAAGTGCCATTGCTAAAATAGTGATGTAAAATCCAACAACACCAGTAAGCAGGATTTCTCACTACCACTCTAAACATACCAAACATGGCAGTGCTACTCCTTTTGGATCAGGAATTACCACTTAAACACATATAAGGGAATTCCCAATGCTGGTCTCCAAGAGGAGTAGACCTCACAGTAGTGAGAAACAAAACAGGCTGTTCGTCACTTCCAGCACATGCTACACAATAAAGGCACAACTCCTACCTTTTACTCACACAGCACCCTGCTCTTAGGGCTACCTAGGGCCTACCTTAGGGGTAACATTTATGTAGTAAAAGTGGAGTTTAGGACTTGGTAAGTGGTTTTAAATGTCAAATTAAAGTGGCAGTGAACAACACACACAGGCTCTGCAGTGGCAGAGACAGGTTTAAAAGGCTACTTCTGTGGGTGGCACAAGCAGCTGCAGGCCCATTAACAACATTTAATTTACAGGCCCTGGGTTTATGAGATACAACTGTACAAGGGAATTACAAGTGAAATAAATATGCCAAGCAGGTGTAAACCAATATTACCATGTTTAAAGGAGAGAGCACATGCACTTTAGCACTGATAAGCAGTGGTAAAGTGCCTAGAGTCCTAAAGCCAACAAAAAGAGGGTCAGAAGAACAGGAGAAAGAAGGCAAAAAGTTTGGTGATAACCCTGCAAAATGGGCCAGGTCCAACACTACCCAGTTTTGTTGTGAGGAATAACATAGACAAGTGGCTCTCCACCTATGAGGTGACTCTAAGGCTGAGGAGTCCTAGGAGGGGTTAGTCTGTGGAGATACATGCCCACGGTGGGGAGGAGCAGACCCAGTACACCCCATTAAGGCCATTTTGCTAATTAAGTTTGGTCTGCCCTGTGAGAGGTATAGGCAGCCACAAAATTTCCTCCCAAAATGGGTAGACTTCCTTGACTATGCAAACAAGGCACTGAAGGGCTGGGTGAGCAGCAGCAAGGTTGGTGATTATTCTGGGCTGTACAACTTAATTCTGAAGGAGCACATGCTAGATACTTGTTTTTCCAGAGCTGCACCAACACTTAGTGAATAGCAAGCTGACTGACCCCACGAAGCTTGCTGAGGAGATGGACATCTGGGTAAGCACTAGAGTGTCGAAGAAGTCATCAGGGGGGACTCCCAAAAGAGTGGTCAGAGTTTCTACCAGAAGAAGGGGAGAGGGAGAAAAAGAAAGAGTTCTCTCAAGGCCCCAAAATCAACTCACAGGGGAAAGGGTCCCATTTCCAATCTGGCCACCAGAAGAAGAGCTTTCCTGACAAGAGTCAGCCAAAGAATCTCAAATGCTGAGTGTTTTCGGTATGGGCATTACAAAGGGGGTCCCAAGTACCCAAAAAGAGCACAACCTCCAACTGAAGGTAGGAAACCAGGGGTGGCTAGCATAGTGCTTGGGGGGGGGGAGTTTGTCCCTGTAAGTGTGGGGGGAGTTCAGTGAGGTTACCCTAGTGTCCCTGGGTAACAGTGAGGTGGTTCCTAAAACCCATGTGCTCTCAAATACTGCAAAATATAGGCAATGAGTTACAATCAATTCATCACTGAGTTCTTCCCAATTTGCCCTTATTTTAACCATACCGGTTAGAGGTGTAAATAAATAACATTTTCCTATTAGCCAGGTAAGTTTAATTCTTTTTCTAAAAGACCTCCCACTCCTATTACTTTCTCATCTGGATAGATCCTAATACTATCAGTGCTTCCACGTACCCGTCAACCGCAGCACACCCCATTCCGCAGCTGTATGGGAAAAACCCAATGATGAAAAATGCCATCAAGGGGTGACCCTGGTCGGTGGGAGCATTTATAAAGAAATTTATTTTCCTCTAAATAAATATCTGGAGAGTAAGAAGAAAGAACATAATTCACTTTTGACAGAGTGAATCTCTTTGGTTTTGAGCATGCCACAAAATACCCAGAGGCCATACCTCTGAGGACTGCAACTGCACCTGAGGTAGCTAAGGCCCTAATGGGGATTTTCACCAGAGTGGGTTTCCTCAAAGAAGTGGTGTCTGACGGAGGCACCAACTTCATGTCTTTTTATATACAGTCAATGTGGAAGTAGTGTGGAGTGACCTAGAAGTTCTCCACCCACTACCATCCACAAACCAATGGGTTTTTTGAAAAGTTCAACAAGACCCTGAAGGGCATGATCAAAGGCCTGGCAGAGGCCTTGAGGAGTAAGTGGGATGTCCGCTTGCCATGCCTTCTCTTATAGAGAGGTACCACTGAAGTGGGTTGGCTTTAGCCCCTTTGAGCTTCTGTATGAACATCCTGTAAGTGGACCTCTCAGTTTGGTGAAAGAAAAGTGGGAAGAAAGTTCCCAGGAAACTCTCCAGGATGTAGTTAGCTACATGCTGGTCTTCAGAAGAAAAATGACCAAGTTGTTGCTCTCTAGGAAGTAATGAAGAAGTGGTATGATCTAACGACTACCCGTGTGGAATTACAAGTAGGGAAGAAAGTGTAGGTGATAGAACCCTTGGAGCCCAGGGCCCTTCTAGACCATTGGACTGGGCCCTATGAGATAGTTGCGAGGAAGAGGGAGGTCACCTACCTAGTGAACCTCAAGACCCCCATGCACCCCCACAGGGTGCTCCATATCAATCATCTCAAACCGCACTGTGACAGGTCTGAGCTCACCATGCTGTTGGGGACAGATGGAAGGGAGGAAGAGGAGAGTGAACCTCTCCCTGATCTCTTTGCCTCTAAGAAGGAGGATGGGTCATTGGACGGTTTGAACCTTTCCCCTACTCTGGCTCCTGAACAGAAGAGGGACTGCCATCAGTTGTTGGGGCTGTACTCCTCTCTGTTTTCCCTAGTCCCTGGGACTACCCAAATTTGTACCCATGATGTGGACACTGCAAACAGCCTCCCTGTCAGGAATAAAACTTACAGGCTGTCTGATAAGGTGAAGGCCAGCATCAAAGAAGAAGTTTCTAAGATGCTGGAGCTGAAGGTGATTGAACCCTCCAGTAGACCTTGGTCCAGCCCTGTGGTGCTGGTACCAGAAATTGCCTCACCGGGCACCACACTGGAGCTCAGATTCTGTGTGGATTACAAGGGGCTCAATTCAGTTAGCAAGACCTATGCTCATTCCATCCCCTGGACTGATTACCTGATTGATAGGTTAGGGGCTACCCAGTTCCTGAATACCTTTGATCTTACTTCAGAATACTGGCAGGTTTTCCTAACTGAAGGAGCAAAAGAGAGGTCAGCCTTCTCCACTCCAGAGGGCCACTATCAGTTTAGAGTGATGCCCTTTGGACTCAAGAATGCTCCTGGCACCTTTCAGAGGCTGGTGAACCAGGTTCTGGCTGGTATGGAAGCCTTCAGTGCTGCTTACCTGGATGACAAAGCTGTCTTCGGTTGCAGCTGGTAGGACCACTTTTTTCACCTGAAGGAAGTGCTTTGGGCCCTGAAACAGGCAGGATTGACTATCAAGGTCAGTAGCGCCAGATAGGGCAGGGGCCTGTGGTGTACCTAAGTCACCTGTTGGGCAAGGTTAGGTGCAGCCCCTCCAGGCCACAATAGAGACAATCTTGGCCTGGGAACCTGGCAAAACCCAAAATGAGGTGAGAGACTTCTTAGACCTCACATGTTATTACTAGGGGTTTCTCAAGGGATATGGCACTCCTGTTGCACCCTTGACAGAGCTGACTTTGAAGAAGCAGCCTAGAAATGTGATTTGGACAGAAGCATGCCAAAAGCATTTGACTTCCTAAAGTAGGTTATGTGCACAACCCCTGTGCTTGAGGCCCCTGACTTTTCCAGAGAAAACCAGCGACGACCGCGGCCGCTGCAGAAACCTAGGACATCGCTTTGCTGTCAGCACAACCCATCATCTGCTTTTGTGATGCATCCCCAATGTTTTGCAGCTCGGAACCAATGCATCACCCTTTTTGCTGCTCGCATCTCGGGTCTGGCAACAACGCAACTGGGTACTTCCCAACGGGCCAAGGCTGACCCCTGTATCGGATCCGTGCTCCATCATGGTCTTTTGGATTTACCCCAGTCAAGCACGACCAGATATCCACGGTTGGCACTTTAAACTTTTAAGCTTTTAAGCACTATTTTTTCATTTATTCTTTAAAAAATCATGACTCTGGTTATATTCATTGGATTTTTGTCATTTTGGTCTTGTTTTTGTTCATAAAAATATAAGCTATTTTTATAAACCCGCGTGGATCATTTTTGTGGTGTTTTCACTATGTTACTATATGAAGTGCTGTCCAAATACTTTACACATTGGCTCTTAAGTTAAGTCTGCCTGCTCTGTGCCAAGCTACCAGACGGTGATCACAGGTTAATTTATGGTGTGTGTCTGACTTACCCTGCCTAGGATTGTGGCTCTTGCTTGGACAGGGTGCATACCTCTGCCAACCAGAAACCCAATTTCTAACCGGTCTCAATGCAGTTCTCGGTGAAACGCTGTTCAACTCCTGGTAGCCGTGGCGCAAGCAGCAGACAATTCCATAGAGAAATATGTGTTAAGCTCAATTACCAATAATTAAAATTATATAAGGGTAACCAAGGATAAGATTTTTTAAAGTTTTATGACAAAAGCTGCCTAGACAAAAGGAAGTAACATTGAAAATGATCAGTTGTTGGTTGACCATGACCTAGATGTGACGCTAAGCTGACTTCAATGGTGCAGAGTTTGGATACAGCAAACATGTTGCCCAGGTCAAAGTTTCTATCTTGGGCCTTAGCCATTTTCCGAAGCTGGAAGTCTTCCAGTGGGGCAAAATCAAAGGCTGAAGCGGTACCTAAAAGTCAGAGAGGCCCCAGGTGAGATCTTGCCAAAGCAGTCTGTTTTTCTAACCAAACGCACACAGTGGGTCAACCCTGGATTTTGTAGGCACCGAGGTCACTCTGCCTCTGGGATAGTTATGGCACCTCACCCAACTAGTGGGGCAAATATGGAAATCGTAGCTGGGCAGTGTTCCACAAAACCAGAAACATTTACTACAGTCTGCTGCTGAACCAGTTTTAAGCACAACGTAATGCAAATGCTCTATGCAGGACAAATCAAGTTCTCTTGCTCAGTTTGAACACGGCTTCCTTGGGAAGCTTCCATGGCCTGTCCTAGTACTGGTGTAGAAAATGGCCCTTATTTTGCCAATTGCTGCAAAAATACCTCCTGATCACTCCTGCAGCAATCTTCTAGGCACCATGGGGCCGATTCCGATCTCGGTCGGAGGCGCACCCAATACCATTCGGTCAGGAAAAAAGCCATGCGAAAGCCTGTTTCCCGACCGAACCGTACGCGGGTCCGGCCGAGCGAGTACGATGCGACTCGCCGACCGACTCGTCCGGGCGTCCCGACAGCTCCGACCGACTCGCTCGGACTCGAACCGCTCCGACCGACTCGCTCGGACCCGATTCGCACCGCGCAATGGAGACGTTTCCCGGCCGGGTAAGTACGATGCGCGCCGCGAGCAGTCCGACCGAGCCGCGCACTCCGGCTCGTAAGAGCTGTCGGAGCCGTACTTTGGGGGTCCGTGTCGGACCCCCTGTACGCGTACCCGTGCGAGGCGCACACAGGGGGGACCCAAGGGTCCCCCTACCTGTGCGTGTACGCCGCGAGCGCTGCGCGGCGTACTCGCTGTAGGGGCGCCCTTGTCCGCCTCGCACCCATTGAGGCAATGGGAGCCCGCGTACGCGTTGTACGACCGGCTCCCATTGAGTTCAATGGGAGTCCGACCGACTCGTGTCCGATAACATACGGCCGCATCGTACTCGTTCGGTCGGACTGCACGGGTCCGATTCGGTCGGAAATCTCTCCGGGTCCGGCTCGGTCGGAGAGATTTCCGGCCCGAATCGGAATCGACCCCCATGTCGTTCTCCATCCAATTCTTCTTCATGATTTAGTCCTTAGTGGTTTCCTGGGCCTTCTTGGATTTAGGAATCCTTCTACCTTGTATGTCTATGCAACAAGCAAGAGTCCAACAATTTGATCCTTAGAGAGTAATTCAATTCCTTGGGGGCCAGCAAGAATCGGGAGCCTTTGAGTTCCATTCTTCTAGCCGTGTCTTCCCAGAGCCAGGGGTGTTCTGAAGAGGTGGTGGGATATTTTGACAAATTGTGTGAGACACAAACATCATGTCAAAAATATTGTGATGTCAAGAATATCGTAGAGCAAAAAATAGAAGGGAGTATATCTTGGTTTTTTAGGTATTTAATATTTTTTTAAATAAAGTTGTACATAATATCATTTTTAAAATATAGTTGTATATAATATCGCTTTCTAATTAGTATGATTAATTCTAGTTACTTTATGTTTCTTTATTGATTTTACGCTTTCAACAAATATAATCACATCAATGATGAAATATGCTTTGTTACATCCCACGAACGTGGGAGAGATGATAAAGCGTATCTACTTAACAACCCCAACATCCTCCCCCCTCCCCAAAATCCCTCCCCTCCTCCCTCCCCCCCTAGCTGTATAGCGGCTGGACCTGTTATGTCACATCCTAAGGACCGTCTGCATCTGGTCTGTGAGGCGCAATAGTCGCAAATATTTAGGGCAAGTGAGTTCTTTAAATTCGGAGGAGAGTAGCGATAAAAAGGTTTTCCAGAGGGCAGGGAATGAGAAACTCTGATCGGTGAGTGAGAGGGAAATCTGCTCCATGCCAAGAATGTGCCACATCCGATGCAACCATCCCGTGTGGGTGGCCGGGCGGCCTGTTCCCCAATATGAGAGGATATTTTGGAGGGACGCCCCAGGGCCAGTGCTATTTGACGACCTCTGCATGATTTAAGAGGGAACATGAGGGCGTTCGGTAAGCCTAGGAGAATGTATGCTGGAAACCAGGGCAGTTCAGTGTCAAAATGAGTATCTATATCCTGGAGTACCTGTGCCCAATAGGGAGTTAGTTGAGGGCAGTCCCACAATATGTGTGTCAGATTGCCAGGTGAACTGCATCCGCGCCAGCACAAGGTGTCTTTTGTTTGGTTGCCTTTGTGGAGTCTGACAGGAATACCAATAGGTTGTTATTTTAGTGGCAGTCTCTACACTAGATATGTTACGTGCAGTGTGCTTGGCTCTGTAGTATATGTCCTCCCATTCCCGCTGGGTAAGTGTACATTCTAATTCTAGTTCCCATTTCTTTTGGCTCAGCGTCTTATGAGGTGTTGGGCTTGTCTTATTAAACAGTATATCTGCGATATAAGGTGGGCATCATTAGATTTGGATAGTAGCCACTTCTCAAATGCGGTAAGGTGGTGCTGTGCCAGGAGGCGGATACTAGAGTGCATGACCCAGTGTCTTATTTGTAGATAGCGAAACCGTTCTGTTTCAGGGAAACCCTGTTGGTTTCGGAGATCTTCAAAGGAAAGCGGGCCCTCGTCATCGAAGAGGTGTCCAATTGATCTACTTCCCTCCCTTGTCCATATGTAAAGGCCTTTACATCCATCCAAGGGGAGAAAGAAGTGTTTTCCACAATAGGAGTCAATGGGGATGGGAAGGTAGTGAGATTTCTTTTCTCCGCTATTCTATCCCATGACTTTAGGGGGGCTCGAGTTACAAGTGAGAGATTAAGGTTCTTTGGCCTAGCCAGTTTTGGCTGGAAAGGAATCTGCCACAGCAACCGCCCTGCCAGTGCCTGGTCTATGAAAAGCCAGTGCTTTTCGGACTCTGGGCGTGACCATTCAACAAACGCCTTAATCTGGGCCGCCCAATAATAATCCTGGAGATTTGGGATCCCAAGACCCCCCTCTCCAGGGGGCCTGTAGCTTAGATCGCGCCGCATTCTGGGTCTCTTGCCTGCCCAAATAAAGGATTCCAATACCTGCTGAACCGTACGTATCGTGCCCGGGGATGATTCCAATGGAAGGGTCTAAAAGAGGAATAGTATATTTGGCAATATGGACATTTTAATAGACGCTATCCGGCCAAGCCAAGACAGCGCATGTGGTCTCCACCGGCGCAGGTCTTCCTTGACATGACGAAGTAAAGTGGAATAATTTAACGTTATGGTATTGTGTAGTGACGCGGAAAGTTGTATCCCTAAGTAGGGGATCGCTACTGGGGACCATTATAGTTGGATGTGCATTTCTCAAGGCGTTAAGTGTAGAGGGTTTCAGGGTGAGGTTGAGGTTGAGGGCTTGTGGCTTGTGAACATTAATTTTGAAACCTGCTGCTTGGGAGAATTGCTCCAGCTTAGACAAAACAGCCGGGAGGGAGGCCTAAGGGCTTTCTAAAGTCACTATTACGTCTTCTGCGTAGAGACTAAGGGGCCGATTCCGATTCAGGCAGGAAATCTCTCCGACCGAGCCGGACCCGGAGAGATTTCTGACCGAATCGGACCCTAGCAGCCCGACCGAATGAGTACGATGCGTACGTATGCCATCGGACTCGATTCGGTCGGACTCCCATTGAAGTCAATGGGAGCCGGTCGTACAACGCGTACGCGGGCTCGCATTGACTCAATGGGTGCGAGGCAAACAAGGGCGCCCCCTACAGCGGCTACGCGTCGAAGCGACTCGCGCCGTACCTGCACAAGTAGGGGGGACCCATGGGTCCCCCCTGTGTGCGACTCGCGCGGCTACGCGTACAGGGGGGTCCGACACGGACACCCAAAGTGCGGCTCCAACTGCTCTTTGGAGCCGGACTGCGCGAGTCGGTCGGACTGCTCGAGGTGCGCATCGTACTTGCCCGGCCGGGGAACGTCTCCATTGCGCGGTGCGAGGCACATCCGTGTGAGTCGGTCGGAGCGGTTGGGACCCGCGAACGAGTCGGTCGGCGAATTCGCACGCGCTCACATCATACTCGTTCGCCCGGACGCACGTACAAATCAGTCGGGAAAAAGGGCTCCGAATCGGATCCGGTTCTGCCGAATCCGATTCGGTGCCCTACCGGCCGAGATCGGAATCGACCCCTAAGCGTATGTGTATCCCCCCAAAGTATATACCTGAGACGAGCGGGTTATCACGGATTCGCTGAGCCATTGGCTCCATGTATAAGGCAAAGAGCAGGGGAGAGAGGGGGCAGCCCTGGCCTGTGCCTCTCTGTATGAGAAACGGGAAGGAGGTATGACCATTTACCCAGACAGTGGCAGCTGGACTAGTGTACCCGCTGAAAACCCAGGCTATGAAGCTCTCTTGGAGCCCAAAGTGCTGCAACGTCGCCTTTAAATATGTCCAGTTGACCCTGTCGATTGCTTTTTCAGCGTCCATCGACAGAAGCATTTGTTCAGTGTCAAATCGTTGGGCTTTATCTATTATGTGGAGCATGCGCTTGGTGTTGTCCGCGCATTGGCGGTTGGGGACAAATCCAGCTTGGACAGGGTTGATGAATCCAGGAAGGAGAGGCGACAAGCGAGATGCCAGGATGCCCGTGAATAACTTAAAATCAACATTAAGGAGAGAGATGGGCCTTAACGCAGCACATTGCCGCCCGTCTTTCCCGACTTTGGGTATTACAATCACTGAGGCCCCTAGCATCGATTTAGGGTGGGCGGATGATGTCCCTATAGCGTTGTATACTCTAGGGAGGATAGGGGCCAGTTTGGTGCAGAAGGTTTTGTAAAACGAGGTGGAGAACCCATCTGGGCCAGGGGATTTAAGTGGTTTAAGCTTGGAAATGGCTGAAATTACCTCCTCAATTCTGATAGGGGATTCAATGTCCTCCGCTTGGTCTGGAGTGATTGTGGAGGTGGGGACTCCCTGAAGGAACTGAGCCTGGGCTTGTGGGGAAGGTCTTGTGCTGTATAAAGTTCTGCATAATATTGGCGGAATGTTTTGGCGATATGCTGGTCGGTAACTGTTGGAAAGTGGGTTATTGGTAGGGGCAAATGTAGGTCTGCCACTGGCAATAAGGCCACTAACACATGATAGGACTCAGCATAGGTCTTAGAAAATTATTCCTATGCTCAACCCTTGGTAACGTGGCTGCGAGCAGACTGGCTTAACTTCAAAGACAGGTATGTAAAGCATTTAAAAACACCAATTCAGTAAATAATTAAGACACAACACATAATAAAAATCCAACACCAATTTATAAAAATAGGAAATATTTTATCTTTAAAATGACACCAAAACGACAAAAATCCAATGTAGGGAACCGGAGATATGAATTTTCAAAGATTTAATAAAATATAGGACTTAGAAGTTTATAGCACCATATTGGGATACCTGCTCGCGATAGACCGGGGCAAAGTCAAAGTTTCAGGCCGACCGCGATGCAGCCCTGGGCGGCTACAGCTTGCGGCAGGTCCCGGTCTCAGTTTCTGCCTTCGCACTTAGAAACTTTTCTGGAGCTTTTTCTCGCAAGGCCCCTCGAAGCTCCCATCCAGTCCGGATCCGGTGAGGGTTCGCCGGCTTGACTTGTGATGAGGTCCCGGTCAACTTCCCTGGAGCGGACTTAGAAAATTTCTCAAGATCGGCTCAGCGGGGCAATCTAGGAATCCAGGCCGACACGCGATGGAAGACAGGCAGCTTGGCTCTCGCGGTTGCTCCCGGTCGGCTTTTCTACGAGCGGACTTAGAAGCTTTTCTGGAGCTTTTTCTCGCGGTGTCTCTCGATGCTCCTCATGTAGCCGGATCCGGTGAGGGTTCGCCGGCTTTAGATTTTCTCTAGCCCCGGTCAATCTCTGGAAGTCGATGCGATGGAGCTTTTAGCGGGACGAACCTGGTCGGCTTGGCCGGCTCGCGGTTGAAGGCAGGCGGCTTGGCTGACCAGGTTGAGTTGGTCCCTCTATGGAGCTTTTTTTCAAAGTTCCTCCAAAGTTCTCCAAACTTCTTGAACTTCTTCCTGAAGTTCCTCAAAGGGTCCCAAAGTGTCTCAAACTCACTCCAAGGGTCTGGAAGCTCCAAGATGGTCCTTGAAAGTTGAGGACTTCAGTTCCCACAATCCACTGGGACGTCACCCTTACAAATCCACTGAGGGGTCTCCAAGGTGTAGATTTAGTTGGTGATGTTCCAGTTGAGCTCTTTTAACCTGTAGCTTTCAGGGAGTCCACTCTTTAGTTCTTTTCCAGCAAGGTAATCCACAGAGCTGCAGTTTCAGATGGTGCAGTTTTCAGAGGTCAGGCCGTAGAAATCTTTGCACAGCAAAATCTTCTCAGCAGGGCACTTCTTGCTTCAGTAAGTTTAAAGCAGCAGATCTGGAGGGCTCTGCCCCTCTCAGATACTTATTCAAAATTCTCTGGGTCAAGCAGCAGGTCACTCCTGACCAATGGGAGCTGGGTAACTCCTCAAAGATATGACCACTTCCTGTAGAGTGTGGCATTATTTTGTCCCAGAGTGCATCAAATCTTCCAAATCCATAATGGCAGAATTTCCAGCAAGGAGGCAAGAGCTGGCTAAACACACCCCTAGGATGGCTAATTTACTTAGACTCTCCCCCCTGCATCTGCTCATACCTTCCTTAATCCCCCCATCTGCCTGAGGGATAAAGTTCAGAGTTGTAAACTGACACTGGGTTCTGCTTTTCCCTTTGAAGCCCATGGTTTACGACCCCTCCCCCTGGCCTGGCATTCCTGTGGACCAGCACACTGCCCTCCCAGCCCAGCTGCATAACCCCAGGGGCTCTTTATCACCTCTCCAGGCAGGCTGTCTAATCCACTTAACTCTGACCAATCAGGGCAGACCACTGGAAGGCTGAATCTGGACTTACAAACAAGAAAGTCATAACTTCTTGTATGTACACTTTAGGAGCAATTCAACAATATAATATTGTTGGGTTTAGCATTACTATTCTGGGAAGTCTTTGAACGGTAGCTCTATCTCCTTCCTATCAGTAGTTATTATTTAATAACTTCCTGCAATGTTAACCTATAGGGCATGGGATTTGCAATGGGGAAAATGACTTGGGCCAGTTTTCTAGCACCAGGGCTTATAAAAACATATTTTATAAGTATTTCCCTAATTTCTACAGGACCCCCACCCCCTGTGCAACTAGGGGAGACTTTAGGGATTCTGAATCTGTAAAAATATTGCAGATCCTCACTTCACAGTGCTCCTAGCATCAAAGTTGAATTTGGGCAGCACTTTACCACAATGGGAGAGTGAAATGTGAAATTTCACTTTACCCAGGCATATAAAAACTCATTTTATAAGGGTCTACCTTATAAATACCTGACCCCCCACCCCTGGGATACCTAGGGGAGACCCTGGGGGTCCCTAATATGCCAAAACATTGTAGGTTATCCATTTTTAAGTGCCCCAAACCCCAAAGTCGAGTTTGGGCATGTTGGAAAGTGGGTTATTGGTAGGGGCAAACGTAGGTCTGCCACTAGTAATAAGACCACAAACACTTGATAGGACCCAGCATAGGTCTTAGAAATATAATCCTATGCTCAACCCTTGGTAGCTTGGCTGCGAGCAGGCAGGCTTAACTTCAAAGACAGGTATGTAAAGCATTTAAAAACACCAATTCAGTAAATAACTAAGACACAACTCATAATAAAAATCCAACACCAATTTATAAAAATAGGAAATATTTGTATCTTTAAAATGACACCAAAACGACAAAGATCCAATGTAGGGAACCGGAGATATGAATTTGCAAAGTTTAAATAAAATATAGCACTTAGAAGCATATAGCACCATATTGGGACATAGGCTCGCGATAGACCGGGCCAAAGTCAAAGTTTCAGGCTGACCGCGATGGAGCCCTGAGCGGCTACCACCCTCGGAAGGTACCGGTTAAAGTTTTTACCTTCACACTTAGAAACTTTTCTGGAGCTTTTTCTCGCAAGGCCCCTCGAAGCTCCCAGCCAGTCCGGATCCGGTGAGGGTTCGCCGGCTTGACTTGTGACGAGGTCCTGGTAAACTTCCCTGGAGCGGACTTAGAAAATTTCTCAAGATCGCTTCAGCGGGGCAATCCAGAAATCCAGGCCGACACGCGAGTGAAGACAGGCGGCTTGGCTCTCGCGGTTGCTCCCGGTTGGCTTTTCTACGAGCGGACTTAGAAGCTTTTCTGGAGCTTTTTCTCGCGGGGTCTCTCGATGCTCCTCATGTAGCCGGATCCGGTGAGGGTTCGCCGGCTTCAGATTTTCTCTAGTCCCGGTCAATCTCTGGAAGTCGATGCGATGGAGCTTTTAGCGGGACGAACCTGGTGGGCTTGGCCGGCTCGCGGTTGAAGGCAGGCGGCTTGGCTGACCAGGATGAGTCGGTCCCCCTATGGAGCTTTTTTTCAAAGTTCCTCCAAAGTTCTCCAAACTTCTTGAACTTCTTCCTGAAGTTCCTCAAAGGGTCCCAAAGTGTCTCAAACTTACTCCAAGGGTCTGGAAGCTCCAAGATGGTCCTTGAAAGTTGAGGACTTCAATTCCCACAATGCACTGGACGTCACCCTTACAAATCCACTGGTAGCTCCCCAGGTTGATGATTCTTGGTGGTGAGGGTCCAGATGAGCTCTGTTAACCTGTAGCTTGCAGGGAGTCCACTCTTGACTTCTTTTACTCAGCACAGTTAGTCCACAAAGCTGTAGTTTCAGGTGGTGCAGTCTCTAGAGGTCAGGCCTTAGAAGTCTTTGCACAGCAGAACTTTTCAGCAGGGCCAGTCTTGCTTTCTTCAGTTTCAAGCAGCAGATCTGAGGGGCTGGGCCTCTCTCAGATACTTATTCCATAGTCTCTGGGTCATCCAGGAGGTCAAGCTTCACCAATAGGAGTAGGGTAACTTCCCACTTGAGTGACTCCTTCCTGCAGAGTGTGGCATTATTCTATCCCAGAGTGCAACAAAGCTTCCAAATCCATAATGGCTGATTTTCCAGCAAGGAGGTAAGAGCTGGCTAAACACTCCCACTGAGTTGGCTAATTAACCTAGCCTCTCCTCCCTACATCTGCACATATCTTCCTTAATCCTGCCATCTGGCTGAGGTGGGGGTTCAAAGTTGTAAATGACAGTGCTCTGGGCTCTGCCCCTTTAAAGCTGATTGTTTACGACCCCTCCCCCTGGCCTGCCATTCTTGCAGAACAGCTCACTGCCCTCCCAGTCCATCTGGCTGGCCCCAAGGGATCTTTATCACCTCTTCAGGCAGGCTGGCTAATCCCCTTAACTCTGACCAATCAGGGCAGAGCACTGGAAGGCTGGATTTGGAACTAAAACTAAGAAAGTGTTATAACTTCTTGTCTGTTCACTTTGGGAAAAATTCAATAGCATCATATTGTAGGATTTATCAATACCATTCTAGTGAGTCTTTGAATGGAATCTTTATCCCTCTCCTATCAGAAGTTATTGTTTAATAACTTTCCCCCATGTTAACCTATGGGGCATGGGGTTTGCAATGGGAAAAATGACATGGGCCATTTTTCCAGCACCAGGAGTTACAAAAACATATTTTATAAGTACTTGGCTTATTTTCACAGGACCCCCACCCCATAGGTCACCTAGGGAGACCCTAGGGGTGCTGAATCTGTAAAAATATTGCAGATCCTCCATGCCCAGTGCCCCCAGCATCAAAGTCGAATTTGGGCAGCACTTTACACAATGGGGAGAGTGAAATGTGAATTTCACTTACCCCAGGGCATATATAAACTCATTTTATAAGGGTCTACCTTATAGATACCTGACCCCCCACCCCTGGGATACCTAGGGGAGACCCTGGGGGTCATTATTATGCCAAAACATTTTAGGTTGACCAGTTTTAAGTGCCCCAAACCCCAAAGTCGAGTTTGACCACAATTTACATGTTTAAGAGCAATCCTGGCGCACAGAGCTGCTTTTAAACTGACCACAGGCTTCAGCAGTGCACACATGCAAGTGCAAAAAGGCTGCTGGCCTCTAAACTGCCATGCCCTTCCACATACAAGGGACTTATAGGTAGTTTCACTCCCCCTGCCCTATTATATACTAGGGGCTTATAGGGGTAGGTCATGCCAATCACAGGGGTACCCCAACCCAAAGTGTACCCTAGTGTATGTAGGTGTTTTACTGTTATCTAAGTGTTTCAGCATGGCACTGGCCCTGGGCCTGGTTAAACAGAGCCCAGGGTCAGTCAGAGTCAGTTACCACCAGTTCCAGTCAGCAAAAAGTTGGGGGGTGCCCAGGGCACAGGATGACTTTACAACAGGGCACAATGTACTTTTTAAAAGCAGTCCTGGCACCCAGGGCAGCTTTTAAACAGACCTCAGGCTTCAGCAGTGCACACATGCAAGTGCAAAAAGAGCTGCTGGCCTCTAAACTGCCATGCCCCAGGGTACTGGGGACTTCTAGGTAGTTTCAATCCCCTGCCCTATTATATACTTGGGGCTTATGGGGTAGGTCACGCCAATTACAGGGGTACCCCACCATACCATAGTATACCCTAGTGTATGTTAGGTGTTTTAACTGTATTCTAATGTGTTCCTTTCAGCTTGGCACTGGCCCTGGGCCTGGTTTGGCAGAGCCCAGGGTCAGTCAGAGTCAGTTACCACCAGTACCAGTCAGCAAAAGTTGGGGGGTGCCCAGGGCTTTGCAACATAGCCCCCCCAAACGAAAGGTGATGTGTTACTAACCTACACCCTGGTAGTCCTCATCAGCTAAGTGGAAAAACCTGGAAAGTCCATCTGCATTGGCATGGGCAACCCCAGGTCTGTGTTCCACTGTAAAGTCCATTCCCTGTAGGGAAATGGACCACCTTAACAGCTTGGGATTCTCCCCTCTCATCTGTATGAGCCATCTGAGAGGCCTGTGGTCAGTTTGAACACGAAAGTGAGTCCCAAACAAATATGGTCTCAACTTTTTCAGGGACCAAACCACAGCAAAAGCCTCTCTCTCAATGGCACTCCACCTCTGCTCTCTGGGAAGAAGCCTCCTGCTAATAAAGGCAACTGGCTGATCAAGGCACTCTTCATTTAGCTATTACAACACTGCCCCAATCCCTTGCTCTGAAGCATCTGTCTGAACCACAAATTCTTTTGTGTAGTCAGGGGCCAGTAACACTGGTGCTGAACACATAGCAGCTTTCAGAGTGTCAAAAGCCTTCTGACACTCTGGGGTCCAAATCACCTTTTTGGGCCTCTTTTTAGAAGTCAGTTCTGTTAGGGGCCCCACAATGGTCCCATAATTTTGAACAAACCTTCTATAGTACCCTGTCAGTCCAAGGAATGCCCTGACCTGAGTCTGGGTAACAGGAGCTGTCCAATCCAAAATAGTTTGGATTTTAGCTTGGAGAGGCTGTACATGGCCCCCACCTACCAGGTGGCCCAGGTACACCACAGAACTCTGCCCTATTTGACACTTGCTTGCCTTAATAGTCAGGCCTGCCTGCTGCATGGCCTGAAGCACTTCCCTTAGGTGGCTTAAGTGATCCCCTCAGGTAGACCTGTATACAGCTATATCATCCAGGTAAGCTGCACTGAACTGATCCAACCCAGACAAGACCCTGTTCACCAACCTTTGGAAGGTGGCAGGTGCATTCTTTAATCCAAAGGGCATTACCTTGAACTGATAATGTCCCTCTGGTGTGGAGAATGCTGACCTCTCCTTTGCTCCATTAGTGAGGGCAATCTGCCAGTAACCTGAAGTCAAATCAAAAGTACTCAGGTACTTAGCAGCCCCTAACCTGTCAATGAGCTCATCAGCTTTAGGTATAGGGTGAGCGTCATTCTTTGTGACTACATTCAATCCTCTGTAGTCCACACAGAACCTTAACTCCTTGGGTCCCCCCTGAGGATTAGGTTTAGGCACCAGCACCACTGGACTGGCCCATGGACTCTCAGGCGGTTCAATTACCCCCAATTCCAGCATCTTAGCAACCTCAGCTTTAATGCTGGCTCTGACATTTATTGCTGGCCCTGTACAGTTTATTTTTGACAGGTAGGCTGTCACCAGTGTCAATGTGGTGCACACACCACTCAGTGATGCCTGTGGTCAAAGAGAACAGGCCAGCAAACTGCTCCAGCACTTGCTTACAGTCTCTGTGCTGCTGGTCTGTCAACTTGGGAGAGAGTATCACCCCCTCCACTGACCCATTTTGCACATTAGTGGAGAGGAGGTTGGGCACAGGCTCAGTTTCCTCCTCTACACCCTCATCAGTGACCAGTAACATGGTCATGTCTGCCCTGTCATGGTGGGGTTTCAATCTATTCACATGCAGGACCCTGTGAGGGTTCCTGGGGGTGCCATGGTCAACCAAATAGGTAACCTCCCCCTTCTTTTCTAAGATTGGATAGGGCCCACTCCACTTGTCATTGAGGGCCCTGGGAGCCACAGGCTCCAACACCCACACCAATTGTCCTGGAGTATACTCAGGCATAGTAGCCTTTTGATCATACCAGTGCTTCATGAGCTCCTGGCTGGCCTCCAGTTTCCTGTTTGCCTTGTACATGTACTCTGCCATTCTAGATCTCAGGCCTAGCACATAGTCAAGCACATTGTCCTTTGCTTCTTTAAGAGGCTTCTCTAAAGACTCTCTCAGCAGGCTCAATGGCCCCCTCACAGGGTGTCCAAACAACAACTCAAAGAGACTGAAACCAACCCCTTTCTGTGGCACCTCCCTGTAGGCAAACAGCAAGCATGGGAGGAGAACATCCCATCTCCTCCTGAGTTTCTCTGACAACCCATTTATCATGCCCTTCAGGGTTTTGTTGAATCTCTCAACAAGACCATTTGCTTGTGGGTAATAGGGGGTGGTGAACTTGTAGTTGACACCACACTCATCCCACATAGCAGTCAGATAGCTGGACAGGAAGTTCGTGCCCCTATCTGACACCACCTCTTTTGGAAACCCCACTCTGGTGAACACACCAAGCAGTGCTCTAGCCACCGAAGGAGTATCAATGGTTCTCAGAGGTATGGCTTCAGGGTATCTAGTGGCATGGTCAACTACCACTAAGATATACCTATTCCCTGATGCAGTAGGTGGGTCCAGGGGACCAACAATGTCCATCCCCATCCTTTCAAAAGGACCCCAACCACTGGCAGTGGTATTAGGAGAGCCTTTGTCTTGCCCCCTGCCTTGCCACTGGCCTGACAGGTGACACAGGAGCTGCAAAACTCTTTTACCTTTTCAGACATATGGGGCCAGTAGAAATGGTTCACCAACCGGTTCCGTGTCTTTGTCTGTCCCAAATGTCCTGCCAAGGGGATATCATGACCCAAAGTCAGGATGAAAACTCTGTACTTCTGGGGCACCACCAACCTCCTGGTGGCCCCCTCCTTGAGGTTTCTGGCCTCAGAATAAAGCAGTCCATCTTCCCAGTAGAGTCTGTGAAACCCACTGTCATCCCCTTCCTCTTGCTTAGAAGCAATCTGCCTCAAGCTCTCAAGGGTGGGACAGTCACACTGTCCCTGACTGAACTCCTCTCTGGAGGGTCCACCTGCTCCTGTCAGTTCTGCCAAATCTGACAGCTCTGGCAGGGATGGAGTCCCTCCCTCAGAGGCCAGATCCTCCCCTTCAGGGTTAGATTCTGCCTGCACCTCTGGAGTTTCCTGGGCTGGCTCACCAGGCCCAGTACTCTTGTCCTTGGATGCTTGGCCCTTTGTTCCAGGGTCCAAGTGTCCAGCCCCTCCGTTCTGGCTAGTGTGTGACCTAGTCACAGCACATACCCACTCAGGGAGCTCCAATATTTTCATATGGAGTCCTCTCTCCACCTCTGACCACACAGAGGCTTCAAGATCATTGCCCAGTAAACACTGGACTGGGAGCACCTTTGACACAGCTACCTTCATAGGGCCTGTCACACCTCCCCATTCCAAATCCACCACAGCCATAGGATGGAGTTTGGTAGTGCTGTCTGCATAAGTCACCTGGTGAAACTCACCAGGTAACAACTTCTCTGGAGGCACCAGCTCATCCAGGACCATAGTTACACTAGCCCCAGTGTCTCTGATAGCTTCAACCTCAGTCCCATTCACTTTAGGCCTCTGCCTGTACTTGTCCATGTTTGGAGGTAAGGCAGTAAGGGTTGCAATATTCACCCCACCCAGGGACACTAAGGTTGCTTCCACCACCTGACCACCCCTCACTGGGGCACCACTCTCCACCCCTACACTGACACTGGCAATCCCTGTGGATGGCCCCTTAGGGGGGAGTTTCTTGGCGCAGACAGCATCTCCCTGCTTGTGCCCTGGCTGGTTACAGTCAAAGCACTTACCTACTTTTGAGGGATCAAAGAACCTACCATTCTTTCCCTGATTCCACCTCCCTTTGGATTTGGGTTGGCTCGGGGCCATCCCTCCTTGTGCAGGGTTTTGTGGGTCTTTGGAGGACTCCTTCTGGTTTTGACCTTCCTTTCCCTGGGCTTTCCCCTGGGGAGGGACCTGTCCTCCTTTCTTCTGGTGGTGCAGGTCTAGCCGGGATCTTTAGGGTCCCTGGCTCAGTGTGGTAGTACAACCCTGAAGGCAGGTGGGGCCTATCTTAAGTGAAGGGACCCTGCTCTTCAGAAGGGGTGGTGCAGGCCATCCAGGGATCATGTGGGTCCCTGGACGGTCTCCCAAGGCGCTGCAGGGAGACCGGGGAGAGCCATGAGAGGTGGGCCTGGTTGTAGCTAACTCAGGGCCACAGGCTCTCTAAGGGTACTCCGGGAGGAGAGCACGCCTCTCGGAGGGAAGGGTGCATAGGCCCTGTTCTCGCAGCGGAGAACAAGGAAGGGGTCTATGTTCCCGGGGTAGTTTCCGTGTGGAGCTACTGACGGGGGGAATGAGCTGTAGGATGTCTGACGAGGCACCCTCAGTGTTCCTCCCTGGCACTGCCAGTGTGGTAGTGAGGCCGGTCTGAGGTCCTATTAGGGAGCCAGGCCAGTGGCCAAAGGGTGCTTTCTTTAGGGAAGCCAGTCATCCCGAAAGGGTGGTGGCAGCAGAATGACCTCAGCGGCAGGCTGAGGGTGAGGGTCCAGAGAGGTTGCATCTTTGGGGTGCAAGGACCAAACGGAGAGAGGGTACTGGTTGGAACAAACTCCAGAAGGGAGACCAGCTAGTGACCACGGGGATGGGATGTAGACCTGTCCCAGAAGACCGCATCGGTGCTGAGGCACTGTACCCTTGTCCAGAGGAGGGGTAGGCATAGTGTTGCATGCCCAAGGGCAAAGGTGGGCCTAGTGAGGCCGAGTCCATGTAGACCATGAGTGACCTAGAGGTATCTAACCTAGAGCCCGGAGGGTTCTTAGGGTAGTCTGGGATCCCTGTCATGGGTGGAGATTTCATGGATGGGAGGAGTAGGTGGTCTGAGCGGATAACTGGTGAGTAAGGGGGGTCTGGTCAGAACCCCTTATAACTAGTTATCGCTGACTACGGGGAGTGTACCCATGTAGAGTGGCTACTTCTTCCCTGTAGGAATCAGCTGGGCGCGGTGTGTGTTAGAAGGTGGTTCTGACACTATGGGCCGCCCGGATTTTTCACCTTTTGTGCACCTATTTGTTGAGCTTTTACTGTGGGAGAGCCTCATAAGTTGAGACTCACCCACAGTGAACTCATGATGAAAGGGACCGCATGTGGATTTTACTGGTGTCCCCCTAGCTTGACTAGGCCGCTGCGCAGCAGCTGGAGTAAGGGGCACCGGGCTGGTTACATGCAGACACCTGTGTACATGCGTGTGCACACGTGTAGGGGCTGCGCAGGGGAGATTCCTGGCGTGCGCAGTCCAGGAGCAGCTACAAGGTGAATGGTGTGGCAGGACTTATGCAGAATTGGGGGGTGACATGGAATAGGCTTTATACACTGGGAAGAAACATGTCAGGGAAAGTCAGTGTGTTTTTACTGTGTTTTTCACTTCATTATTACCCTATGGGGAAGTGGAGCCCATGGGCTAGTGTCACTTTCCTAAGGCCTACAGATTCCAGACACGCACTAAAGTCCACGGTAACGGGTGTGAGAAGAAGTATTCTGCAGAGTCCAAAGTCATATTTGTACTGCTTTTGGGTCATCCAGAAATGTCATATTTCTCTGAGTCTGCCATAACCAGGGCCTGGCTGGGGGCTGACCTCAGTAGGCTGGATTGATAACCTTTCTTCCACGAGCTAAGGCCTCCTCTCCAAGGAAGAGAAGATGGGTGGAGCTACAGGCTCATCCATCAGCAGCTATCACTGGGTGCCAGGCACCAGGCTGCACCAAGGAGGGAAGGCAGCGAGGGGGGAAGGGGCTTCTTCAGAGACCATGTGGCAAGAGACCCTGGACGACGCCATTTTGAGCAAACCCAAAGGCTGGGCAGGAAGGAGGGAGCAGGGGCAGTGAATTGATGTGTCGCTGTTTAATACGCTAACAGAGACTTCCTGCCAGCCCCCTACTCAACTTTTAAAAAGTGCTTGCACAGGAAGAGAAGCTCTCTCTGGGGTGTGGTCTGCTGAGGCAGAAGGTGCTGGAGCCTGGCGCAATGGGCAGTTGGAAGGAGGAACCCCCTGACTGCCCCCAGGATCCTGAACAGCGCCAGGAGAAGAGTCCGGGACCAGTGCGCAGAAGCAGGGGCCTCTGTGCAGGGAGAAGAGAGGCCCAGGAGGAGAGCAGGCGAAAGGCTGGCGCAGGGAGCCAGCGAAGACAGATCCCTGCTGAATCCCCCCTCTCAGAGACCCAGAGGGTGAAGGAAAGTGCTCCCAGTGGCTGGGGGGTGCCACCAGGAGCAAGAGGACGCAAAAATGGAGAAGATCGGACCCCTGGGGCCTGAGATATTGCCCCCAGAAGGTAGGCGACCTTTGACCCCTAAGAAGACCGACCACGAAGCACGGGGGCTGCGCCGCCGGTCTCAGGGGTGCCCCCGGGGTGGGTCAGGTCCCCGGGGGCTGCCCCCAGAAGAAGGGAAGCCGGGGAGCGCCGTCACGCTCCCCGTGAAAAATGCCCTAAAAGGGGGCCAGGAGCCCACCCTGGCCCCCGCCGAAGGTGGAGGCGGGGGAGCGCCGTAGCGCCCCACCCCCACGAAGATGCCAGCCAGGGAGCGCCGTCGCGCTCCCCATGAAAATGCCCCGTGTGGTGAGGTGGAGGTGGGGAGCACCGTCGCGCCCTCCGTAGAGAGGTCTCTGGGGGCCCGGGACCCCATCCCCGGGCCCCGAAGCAAAGCCGGGGAGTGCCGTTGCGCTCCCCGTGAAGCTGGGCAACTGGGGTGCCAGGAGCCCACCGTGGCCCCGACGGGAAGACTGAAGTCGGGGGGGGCGCCGTCGCGTCCACCCTTTCGTGTGAACTGCCCCTGGGGGCCCAGGAGCCCAACTCCGGGCCCCGAAGACTGTCGTCGCTCCCCGTAAAGAATGCTGCAGGGAGGGTCCTGGGATCCCAACTCCAGGCCCCGGTGTGTCCCGTGGAAGAGGAGGAGGCCGGGGGAGTGCCGCCGCACTCCCCCCAAGGTCCGGCGAGGCCGAGGAGGTCTCCGCATCTGCACGCAAGCGGGCAGACCAGCAAGGATGCGCCAGCTCCCGCGGCCGCACACGGAGGTGCGGGTGGAGCGGGGAGCCATCAGGAGCAGCCGGGGGTGGGCTCCCCGGGCTGCCCTTCAGTTAGATGGCGAGTTGGAGGCACGGGGTTCCCGGCTGGGACCAGAACCCCGAGAAAGACAGAGTGTGGCCCCCGAAAATGCGCCGATCGGCCGGGGGTGGGCTCCCCGAGCCGGATCACTCACCTGGGGGTCCGGACCCTCCAACAATGCCCAGAGGAGGCCGGAGGCACACATCGCGGTTCTCCCCGACGCAGCGGGAGAGCCGCTGCTATGATATTCATGGAAAGGAGCACGAAGTGCCCCATAATGCCTTGCAAGGCATGGGGAAAGGATCGTTTTTGGTGCTTGGTGGCCCCCAGAGGAGGGGGTCACCCTCAAGTGTGAAAAGAGGTGCAGGGGGAGCTGCTGGAGAAGCGCAGTCTCCCCAGCACGAAAGTGGAAGTCCCTCCCTAAGTCTCATGGGGACTTGAAAAGGATAAACCCTCAGGGGCTCAGCCAGCATTTTAACACCTTCTGGGCTGGAACTTATGATCTACAGCTGAGGGTGTATGGAAAAGTGCATCAAGGAGTGAAGGGCTGAGTTGGGGATGTCTGGAGAAGGACATCTCCTGAAGGTGAAGAGGTGTAATTGCACCAGAAGTGCATTTACTATGGTTATTTCTTTTAGAGGGACTGAAGGTCACATGTGTAATGTGAAGTACCTGTGTAAGGTGATGTCATAAGCAAAGTGGGGTTATGTTGCCAGACATTCCTGCTAGGGTGTCTGGCTGTATATGCGTAATCCTGTGATTTCATCTGTGATGCCTTTAGGGGCTGTAATTGCAACGCATTCTAATGTCCAACAAATGTGATGAGTACTGTCATTCTAAGGTAATGCTTCAACATGTATTCTTGCTGCAGCGCTTAAGTGAGGAACAACCCAGACTGTTAGCCCTGAAGATGTAGGGGTGCATACTGTATGGTCAATATAAGATGCTCGGTCAGGGTTATGTGTCACTAGGGCAGGTTTACCTATTTTTAATGCGTGTTGAGGTAATGGGGTGGGTCGCCACTGGGATGGTGCCAGTGTGCAGGGCTCTCGCTCCAGGTTATGTTCAACTACCTGCATTGGGGGCAAGATGATGTGCATACATGGGAGTGGTGGTACTAGACCCCACCCCCCTTTTGGGAGGGGTGGAGATGTTATGCAATGTCACAAAGTAATTCCAACAGCTTATATATATTTGTAAATTGGTGCATAGTATTAAGTAGTGTGTGTGTTTAATAAATGTACTCTTACTTTTATAAAGCAAAGTACAGACTGGACAATCAATTATTGAGTGTTATTTCTGCGCACCTGCAAATGGCGATTACTAGCCCACACCACCTCCCTTGAGTAAGCCTCAGACTGCTCTGCAAAGCTACCCTCTGAGAGTCAGGCGCTACAATTGGGTGTTTGGTTCCAAGTGAAGGACAAATGTAGTCATGTTATTTGTGCAGGCCTCACAGATACTGCCTCGTTTTCCAACAGTAACCATCTCCTCTCCAGTGGAGGCAATCACGGAGGTGATAGTGGATGCCTGTCTCTGTGTTCTTAGACTGTGAGCCAATAACCTCCCTGCTCTGTCCCCGCCTGTGTAGAAATTGTGTCGGAGTCTGAGCGCAGTGTACTCTGCTCTATCAATGTCTAGTGCTGCTAATTGGGAGCGGCGGCTTCAAGTTGTCGCCAGACTCTGGGGTCCCCAGTTCTCTGGTGTATGAATTCTAGCTCCTGTGTCTGTTGCGTCAGGAGCTCTCTTTTCTCCCTGCGTATCTTATTATCTGAAGCTGCGATTGCTATGAATTCTCCTCTCACCACTGTTTTTAGCGCATCCCAGAAGACATCTATAGGGGTTTCAGGGGTATCATTTAATTCCAAATAGTCTTGCAGTGCTTTTGAGATCTGTTGAACTACCTCTGGGCAATGCAGCAATGTATCGTGGAGGTGCCAGTTCCGGGAGGAGGTCTGGACCCGTGGCAGTGAAAGTGCCAGGATGACTGCTGAGTGGTCTGACAGTGTGCCTGGCAATATATCTATTTGTTTGATACAGGGTTTAATAGTCAATCTAGATGTGGGGCATTTGTCTCTCCATATATCGATTAGACTTGCCTCAGTGAGCATCTGTTTCCCCTCCTCTGAGAGAACACCAGTCTGTCCTTGTCTTTGGGCTGATATATCTAGGGCGTTATCAAAGACTATATTTAGGTCTACACCCAGTAAGATTGTCCTGTCTTGGGAAGCGCTAATTTCGTGCACTACCTTCGATAGATATTCCTCTTGACCTTCGTTGGGAGCGTAAACTGACCCTATGATGAGTGTTTGTGAGCCGACAGAAAAGGAATGGGCCAGCAAACTTCCCATTAGTTCCACTAGTTAGGGCTCTATCTTACCAGGGAAAGGTTTGGATAGGAGGATAGCTACTCCTGCATTCTTTGTAGAAAGATAGGAAAAGAGCTGTTGTGGAAACGCCCGAAATCGAAGTCTGTGCGTGTCCCCAGGAAATAGATGGGTCTCTAGGAGCAGGCATATATGGGCTCCAGAATGTTCTTAATATGACAGAATGGTGCGGCGTTTGATGGGGCTATTCAATCCTTTAACGTTCAGCGTCAGGATCTTAAGGGTCTGTGTCATTACGATTGTCCTGAGAGGAGGCTAATGTGTTGCGCTTTGCATCAATGGGGTGGCGGCTGTTTGTCGGTATCTCTATGTCGGTCTGGCTTAGCCCTTGACTGGGTAACATAGGGAGTTGGTGGGTCACGCGGGCGTTTCGGAGGGAGGGACCCAAACTAAATAATAACCCCAACATAATACAACAAACTAACAACATAAGACAAAATATGTTGTAAATGTCCTGGGAGTGTATTCCCACGGGAAGGGGATGGAAGAGTTCTGGATCTTCGGACCGCCCCGCTCCCCCAGGCCACGGCCTGGTTGTAGAGACATGAATGTACCGTCCTGACATCTTGTACAGGGGGCGATTGTAAACTCAGGCGCTGTCACGGGAAGGCTCATGCCGGGCCAGTGGAGTCCTCTCCCAGGGATGCCAGGACAGCTTGCCTCTCTTTCGCTATGGTCTCTGGGTCGGGGTGCGGCCTTGATGAGCCAGCGTTGATCGTCTTCCAGTTCCCTGTTTCTCACCCTCTGCCCGACCCAGCAGTCAAGGGTGGGCTTGCCACAGGGTCTTCCTGGATGTTCAGCAGTTGACGAGCCTCCTTAACTGAGCAAACTTGTTGAATTTTACTGTTGAGGCGGAAGCTGAGGAGGAACGAGTGTCCCCAAGAGTATGGGATTTTACTGTCTCGGAGGTGCATCGTGATGGGCTTGAAAGCTCTCCTCTTCTCTAGCAATGATGCTGCCAGGTCTTGAAAAAACAGGAGAGGCCGATGCCCCTGGAACTGTAGTGAGTTACTGTCTCTGGCACTTTGAAGGATGCACTCTTTTAATTGAAAATCATGCACACAGGTAAGGATATCAGGAGGCGGAGACGGAGAGGGCCTCCCCGGCCTCTCCTCGCCTGGGCTGAAGTGACGGGCCTCAGGGCCAGGTCCCACCCCGACCTCCTCCTATGCCAGTGCCCCTTGCCTGCATCTGGGGTCGCCACTCGTTTGTCTCCTACAGGTCAGATGTGCCAATTACAGGAAAGACCTGGAGCTCTCTGGGCCTTGCAATAGGGGGAGGCCCTGTCAATGCCAAAACTCGACCCAGTCCTTCACCCCCAGTGCTGCTCTTTAGGGCCCTCAAAATGACCAGCTCACGGAATTCAGCCTGCTCTGGCAACGGCGCCCCGTGGCACAGACGGGACCGCCGCCTGCCTGACTCTTGCGGGCCGAATGCGTCAAGTGCAGATTAGCCCAGGGGCTCCCTGGGCCTCACAGCCAGGGGGGGGCGCTCCCCACGCCAAGACCAACGTGGTTGTGTGCTTCCCACTCTGGTCTCAATGGCCCTCAGACTGCCCAGATCTTGGGGTGAGTCACTGCTGCTTCCTCTCTATTGGGCCTAGCCAGGCCGCCCCTCCACCGGCGCGGCCCTTCGTCAAACGTGCACACTCCAGCTCTTACCGCTGGGAGCAGCCCGCTATCCTCCACTGGTGTCTCTAGGCCTCGCTCACTGCTTCCACACCTGGTGGAGGGGGAACGCCGCATGTGCTCTCAGTTCCTCTGACCCCCTTAGTCTCTCCTTTCAGGGCAGCTCACATCCTTCTCCAGCACGCGAAGCAGTGGAGCCGCGCCTCCACGCCACCTCTCGGCCCGATTCCAGGCCCAGCTCCGGCAGCTCTCCTCGCCCCGTAGATCGGCAGTGGAGTCACCAATTCCTATCACGAGGCACCAGGCAGCCCCTCTCGCCTTCTGCTGTAGCCCCTTAGTCTCACCTTTCAGGGCAGCTCACGTCCCATTCCGGCACACGAAGCAGCGGAGCCGCGCCTCCATGCCACCTCTCAGCCCGATTCCACGCCCAGCTCCGGCGGCTCTCCTCGGCTCCAGTGGTTCGGCAGTGGAGTCACCAATTCTTGTTGTGAGGCCATCGTGCAGCTCCTCTCGACTTCCGCTGAAGTCCCAGCGCGGTTGATCGATTACTGCGGTTCAGCTACTCAACGCTTAAGCCGGAGGCCCGGGCTGGGAGAAGGAGCGACGAGCAGGCACGTCCTACTCGATCGCCATCTTGGCTACGCCCCTCTAGTTACTTTAGTATTGTAAATCATTAGTAGTGTATTTACATTTGGGCTTCATTTGTTTTAAGATATTTGGCAAATTTATATATGACAAGCATTTTTATTTTTATTAGGAATTGTTAACTTAGTAGTGGGTTGGTGGGATTGTAGGGCAATTAGTGTGGAAAGATTTTTAAGATTTAAATTAATATTTTTATTTATGACTTTTTATGTTTTTTTTTGGTTTACTGATAATTAGTTACATAAATTAATTATTAGTTATTTTAATTATTTGTTGCTTTTTGATACATTGTTAATTGGCTGACCAATGTATTTATATTTTAATTGAGTTATTTATGTTTTATTTATTGTAATGATTTCAATTGCTTCATTTAATTGCTATTGTAATTTTTTTTTTGTAAAATATTGGTGGGTTTTTTCAATTTTAAATGTTTGCTGGTGTTTCAGCTAGAGGGTGGTAATTGTTCTAATTTAAAAAAAATAAAATATATATATATATATATAAATGTGATGAAGTTAATCATTAATGGCGGAGAACATAGGTTAGAAGTTGCCAGAATTAACAAGAAATATCGCTCTAGTGGTCACTTGGGGTCAAGGACACTGAAAAAGGACATCTATATAAGCAGCACAATGTCGAACCCACAGTGATCCAGTAGAAGGCAGTATGCCGAAACGCATCAGTCTTGATTCTTAACGAGAAGGACTATGGAATGCTAATTATTTATGCCGAGAATAAAATAGGAACTGCAAAACTGATCTGAACAGTGGACTGGTGTTTGTTTGAATGTGCCGCCGTATCCGATGTTCAGGCGAAAGAACATCAATGGAGGAATATATTAACCCTGGGCAAAGCACTACGCTACGCTCGCGTAGTTTGCGAAGTTTGCGCTACTTCGCACAACTCGAATTGCACGTAGCACAGTGCAAACACGCGTAGCGTAGCGTAGTGCAGCGGTCATTTTTTGCTTGCTCGCGGTCCTCAACGTCAAGTTGGCGACCGCGAGCAAGCAAAATGACATCCCGGCGAGACTTTTTCCTCGTTCGCGATCAGCAACATGAAGTTGCCGATCGCGAGTGTGGAAAATAAACCTCCCGGCGAGATTCTCAACGCGGGGAGGTCAGGTTTCTCATTGCGAGTGGTCGCGTATGCTCGCGACCGCTCGCGATGAGAAACTACCAGTCCGCGTTGAGAAAGCTGCCGCTCGAGTAAAAATCTACTCGAGCGGCAGTAAAAGACAGCTCGCACTGTGCAAGATGCCGTTTTCAATGATTGCACAGTGCGGACAAGCATCCGGCACTGTGCAATCATTGCGAACAGTGCACTACGCAGTTCGCGTAGTGCTACGCGTAGCTCGCGTAGTGCGAACTGCACTTTGCGTAGCTTCGCGTAGCGCTACTTCGCGAACTACGCCCAGGCTTAGAATATATATATATATATATATATATATTCCCAACCAGATTCCAATAAATCGCGCTCTCGGTATTGAAAGAAAGGATTGATTTATTGCTCAAAGTTACGCGTTTCGAAAGAGAACTTTCTTGATCACACAATGAGCATTGTGAAAAAAGTGCAATACATAGACTTGGTACTGTGGCCATAAACATGAAAAACGGACTGAAATTACAAGTCGTAATTCCCTGCACAGTGAATATGGCGGCCATTTTAGAATTGACATATATACACAATGAATCATAAGTATGCATGTACTGCCTGTGAAGAACTGTGTTTGATATACTGTTGAATCACAATATACATACATTATTAAAAGAGCATAATGCGAAACACAGAAAGGAAGGGGAAGACAGAGGAGTATAAATTAACTCTAATATGTCTTCTAGGAGTGCACTATCTACTGATAGATAAGAACTTTTTCACTTATTTTCACTGTTAATATTATGTTGTCCTTTGATGGTACTTGTGACTACGAGTAGCGATTATTCGGCCACTTGGCGCTAGTATTGCTTCCATCTGCATAGTCATTAATTTGGGCCATGTTCCTCTGGAAGGATGGATTACGATGTTCCGGCCAAGCCGTCAGGCTTTATACTGGATTGACTGTCTTCCAATGGGTGGCGTCGGTCATTATCACTGTACTCAGTGACATGGTTTTAATTTAATTGCACTGTATATATAAAGCACTCGCCATATTATACTGAGGCGCATTGGTGTCCTTACCGGACCTCCCTTCCATGATATATACATTCTGCGCACATGCGCTTGGTGCGATTTCTACTGTACAATGCAGTGTGAGGGTATTGGTGTGAGGATTTCCTCCTAATTTCGTAAGGCATTGTGTGTAGGCCCTACATTAATACGAATTTCGTTTTATGACAAGCGACCACTTCTGGGGCCACTCCCTCCATGCAACCGGAACCAGAATAGTGGGTTATATTAACATACTAGTTTCCCATACTCCAATATTGGCTGACATATTGGAGTTAATTTACTACTCCTCTGTCTTCCCCTTCCTTTCTGTGTTTCGCATTATGCTCTTTTAATAATGTATGTATATTCTGATTCAACAGTATATCAAACAGAGTTCTTCACAGGCAGTATATGCATACTTATGATTCATTGTGTATATATGTCAATTCTAAAATGGCCGCCATATTCACTGTGCAGGGAATTACGACTTGTAATTTCAGTCAGTTTTTCATGTTTATGGCTACAGTACCAAGTCTATGTATTGCACTTTTTTCACAATGCTCATTGTGTGATCAAGAAAGTTCTCTTTCGAAACGCGTAACTTTGAGCAATAAATCAATCCTTTCTTTGAATCCTGAGAGCGCGATTTATTGGAATCTGTTTGGGAATAGTGACGCCGGTTCAGCTCTACCGGCATCTCGCGCCACCGAACCACAGGCGGATTTCCCAGGAGGAGCTCCCGGGATTGTGAATATATATATATATATATGTATATATATATATATATATATATATATATATATATATATATATATATATCTGTAATAATAAATTACTTTTATTTTATTTGCAATATTATATTTAATTTGACATTTTATTGGTTTTATATTTAATGAATAGGTTTGTCATTTTAAATATATTTAAATTTTGTGTCTATATTTAATTAAATTTAGGAGTGGGAATAGTAAATCCTACCCCTCCAGAGATCAACACTTTCCCTACTGTTGCTCAGATTGGAGTGGAGATAGTAAATCTCACTCCCCTAAAGTCCACAATTTTTTTAAACTTTTGCTTACATTGTAGTTGGAATAGCAAATTTGACCCCTCCAGAGTCCAAGATGTTCCTTTCTTTTACTTACGTTGGAGTGGGAATGGTACATTTTACCCCTCCTAAGTCAAACACTTTCCCTACTGTTGATCAACCTGGAGTCCAAATAGTAACTTTCCCTACTGCTGGTTAGATTGGACTGAAAATGGTAAATCAGAAGTCCAACACTTTTCCTATTTTTACTTATATTGGAATGAGAATACTAAATCTGATACCTTGAAGTCCAATACTGTCCCTACTTTTGCTTACATTGGAGTGGAAATAGAAAATCTGACCCCTCCCAAGCCCAACAGTCTCATTAATTATGCTTACTTTGGAGTGGGAATACTAAATCTGATCCCTCCAAAGGCCCATCACTCTCCCTTCATTTGCTTACATTGATGTGGCAATAGTAAATGTGACCCATCCAAAGTCCAAGACTTACCCTACTGTTGGTCAGGTTGGATTGGAAGTAGTGTATTTGAAGCTTCCAAGTGTAATTTTTTACCAGAATTTCTAAAAATTGTTTTAATATATAATGTTGGCTTATTTTAAAAGTTAGTTTTTTTTTGTAGCAATATTTTTTAATTTGAATGGTATTGCACATTTAAAAACAATCTAGTTTTTGTAATTAGATTTATTATCAGTATTTATGTTGTTATTGTTATTATTTATGTTTAAAATTGCATGATATGTTAACGTTCAGTGATTCATTTAAATTATATAGTACTTTTTTTGCTTGTAAGTTATACATATTTTCATATTACAAGTATAATTTTTTAAATATTAATATTATTTTTATATTTATTTTATGTTATAAAGTTAATACAATATAAAATGTTTAAAGTTCAATATATTTACCTATTTTCTGTCGATATTGTGGTATTCTATATTTTTGTTGTCTATATGTTTGACTTTACATACAAGGTTTGTAAAGTACGAATTTGTGATCTCAATATTATTGGGATGATATTTTGTTGCCGATATTTTTGGTAAAAGAACAGATGATGGATAGAATACTGAACAATGCAAACATTCATCCACAGTCACAGATTTGGGTTTAATCAATTGTTTTTTTTGCTCACCATTCCACCCAGTTTTGACTCAGCCTTGACCCTCCTCCTGCTGGGAACAGTCCAGCCCGAACTGCCAACCCAGGTCCTCCCTGGACTGGAAACAAGCATCTTGGGACCGGTTTCAGGGTATCACCCCTCATCACCTAGGCTAGCTTGAATCCAGTGGCACAATGAGCACAGGACCCACGTTTAGGCATACCCTTCCCACTTAGGGCAACAAAAGCAAAAAGAACAGATGATAGACAGAATGCTAAAAAATTGAAAACATTCACCCCGTCACAGATCTGGTTTTAATCCATCATTTTTTTGCTCACCATGCCACCCCAGTTTGGACCCAGCTAAATGCAAATCAGTCTTGATCCTGCTTCTCATAAGAACAGTCTAGCCCAAACTGCCAAGCCAGGTCCTTCCTGGACCGGAAACAGGCATCATGTGACCAGTTTGGGGTATCACCCCTCATCAGCAAAGGCTTGCTTGAACACAGTGGCACAGTAAGCATGGGAACCACGTCTGGACATACCCTTCCCTCTAAGGGTGACAAAAGCAAAATGAACAGATGATGGACGGAATGTTGAACAATGTAAACATTCACCTCCAGTCACTGATCTGCGTTTAATCCATCGTTTTTTTGCTCACCACGCCACCCCAGTTTGAAGGCAGCCATATGTCAATCAGAGTGGACCCTGCTCCTCGTGGGAAAATTCCAGCCCAAACCGCCAAGCCAGGTCCTCCCTGGACCCCTCACTGGACTGGAAGCAAGCATCCTGGGACCGGTTTCAAGGTATCACCCTCATCAGCCAGAAATTGGGGGCAGACAGCTCTGCACTTTCTCTTACACCCTCCAGTAAGCCCTACACAGGGGCCTGATCATTAATGAACTCCTAAATTAGGTGGATAAGGGTCTAACAAGTTACCCCTATATTGGCACTAGTCACCCCAAAGTTTCCTGTGTTTTAGTGGAAAGCTACTTGCAATAAAAACTGGCACCTTCAGAGTCATACTGGTCCAGCCCCCTCCGCCAAGCCTCAAAGGATGGGGATTTTGGGGCCTACCAATGCATGTTATGTTATGTTGTGTTGTGTTATATGCATTGTATTTTATAAGTGCACTATCACCAGTGATGGTATCTTGGCACTGAGCAGGGGTGCATGCCTAGCCTCGCCTAGGGCAGGGAGGTTAAAGTCAGGTTTTCAGCTTCTTACGGAGTTCAAGAAGAAAGGAGGTGGCTCTAATGGTAAGTAGTAGGTTGTTACATGCTTTAGAAGCTATGTAGGAGAAGGCCCATGCTCCGGCTCTGATTCTGTGCCTGAGTAGAGTATATGCAAATAGGAGTCCTGTGGTGCAGAGGTGTCTTTTAGCTTGGTGAAAGGAGATGTGAATTTTCAGGTAGTTGGTTCTTTGTTTGTGTTGTGACTTGAACATGTGGGTTTGGAGTTTGAACTGCATTTGAACTGCATCTGTTTGAGCATTTGGAGCCACTGGGGCTCTCTGAGGTGTGGCTTAAAGTGTGTTCCACATGGGAAATTGAGAATGAGCCTGGCTGCTGTGTTCTGGATGGTTTGTAGTCATCTGGTGAGTTTCTTGGCCATGCCGGCATAGAGGGTGTTCCCATAATATTCCAGCTTGTTATTGACAAGGGCGTGGGTTATGGTGTTTCTTAGGAGCAATTTGTAGATCTTTCTCAGTATTTTCAGGATGTGGAATCAAGATGCAGTAATGGTGTTAACAGTACAATATTGTGTGCATGACATGTCCGGGCTAGGTTATCCACATCTAAGATAGAGAAGAGAAGGAGTAAGACCATATTTCCACAACCTGGCTCTGGTAATAAAAGTACTGTGGGGCTATTTAGGTTGAATAAAATGAAAATGTGCTGAGAAGGCTAACTCCCTAGAAGACACCCTAGTCTCCTGCCATTCATCATCAGGCAATGCCCCCATTACCTTCAAAATCCACTTTCAGCTGGTCAAAAGTATCAGGGAGTTGACAAGAACTCTTCTTGCCATGCCCAGTCGCTGCCCCACCTCCAGCACCATTCGGCGGCTACACTGGCTGCCAATGGAGAGGCGGGTGGAGTTTAAATCTCTCTGCTTTGCTTTTAAGATCCTGATATCCCCCACCTCTGGCATAATATCTGGCCTGCTCTCGACCTACACTCCCTTGCGTCATCTGCGCTCTGCAGGCAAACACTTGGTCTCTATACCACGTGTGAAGAGGGCTCGTGCTGGTGGTCGCTCGTTCCGCGTTCTGGCTGCCAAGCTCTGGAATGATCTTCCGCCTCACATCCGGAGCATGGACAACTACCTGACCTTTCGAAAAGCGTTAATGACCCATCTGTTCCCTCATTAGGTCCCCCTTCCTCTGACCCTTATGTCTTCCCTGGTCCATCTTCTCTTCTCTTAGGAGGGATACTCGCTGCTTAGCCTCTATTTTGCTCAGCGCCGGGACGCCCCGTTGCTGGGGCAGCTGTGCGCTCTACAAGTTATTTTAACATAACATTTTAACAAGAGATGAACAGTATACCTGCATTCTTACCATCAGTAACATTGCATCCAGTTGGCTTAACTAAGGAAGCTCTTCAAGGTTAGCCAATTAGGGAAAAAGCACATGGCAAAGCAGAATTTTTAGGAAGAATTGGCTCAGCTGAAAGTCTTATTCTTCATGCAGGTCTGCAAAGAAAGGCGCATTGTGCTAAACATAATTCTACCCAGCTGCAAAATCACAATACCATCCGTATTGCAAAGACCTGGCTCAGTCTCTACCCACCCAAAGAGAAGGGTCCCACACCCATTTTTTTTCACCCCAGTCTTCACCTCTGGATGTCTTATTCCATAACTTGAACATTACTTGAGTGGCCGAGGGAGGGAAGACCTGGGTAAACACCTATAGAGTAAATGCAGCACCTGGGCCCCTTACACTGCCCATTTTTAAGAGGTGAAGGCTGGCCTACATGTGAATTGTGGCACCATTCATTAACAATTGCTAAATGGACTGCCCTCTAGTAAGAAACAGCGTCTTCCGCTGAAACCCTTCTATCATGTTAAGAGGTAAAACACTTCCAAGATGCGGCGAGACTGTTATACGAGGACCTGCATCATCATCGAAGATCCCGTTTGATGGGACCTGCAAAATGAAGTCCCGCATCGAGCATGCGAGCTAATAAGATTCTGGGATACCCATAATGCCACAACAGGTTGAGGGCGCAATGTTGCTACTGAATTTGCCAATTTGTGGTTGAATGTTTCTCCTCCAAGTGATGCTCTCATCTGGTGTCACATACACCCCTAAATACTGAAAGTCCTACCTTCATGAGGCAGCATTTGTTGGAGCACTGTTTCAGTGTGCAGCATTGGCGAGTGTAGCCAAAAAATCAGGGCCTGATTCACAAAGGTAAACTTACACTTTTGTGTATGTTTAGATTTGTGTTGGAATTCACAAACTTTGATTTAATAGTACATTTACGACTGTGAAGCCTCCACCCACTCTGCGGTGAACTCTGCCCATAAGCAAATACGATATGCTTATATTTGGAGTTAAACTTACTATTAAATCGGAGTTTGTGAACTCCAAAACAGACCTAAACTTACCCAAAAGTGCAAGTATGCCTTTGTGAATCAGACCTGAAGTCCCCATGGGCCATATTACAGAAAAAACTCAGGGGTGCAGCAGGCGTGTATGCCCGTTTTTTGCACCCCTGGGGCACTTTGGTATTACAGAAGGGGCTGCAGATGTGTGTGCGGTCCCTTCTGTAAATACTGATAGCGTTGAATCACATGTAGCACTATCATGAGAGGGCATTCCCTCATTTGCATTGGGTTATGGATCCATACAAATGAGGGAACCACATTGCCTCTAAGCCCGTGACATATTATGCGTGTGGGCGCAGAAGCAAACATGCCTTTAAGAGGCGCACAAAAAGTCTGCCACAAAAGCGTGGCGCAGTTTCAGTGCAACTCCCAAAGGCAGCCCTCTGGAGGAAAAAAGGGGTCCCATGGACCCCCCCAGACATGCCCTTGCAGGCAGGTGCAGTAACTCACTGCACCTACCTGCAAGAGGATCCCTAATCCTGCTCAAAAGTGCAGACATATGCCGCTTGCACTGTGAAACACAGAGCGGCCTTGAAGCAGCCACTGTGTATTTCACTTAAATGCTCTGCATCCAGGACAGCACAACTTTGCGACTGCCCTGAGGGCAGCACATTCCCCTTAATAGGGCACACTTTACCTATTTGTGCCCCTGTTTTAAAGTATACCGTGGGACAAATAGGAAAGTGCACCCTTATTGTAATACGGCCCACATATTCAAAATCTAAATCCAGGAGTCGTGACTGTACAGGGGAAATTCACAAAGGTAAACTTACACGAGTAAATCTACACATGTAAATTCATTCTTTCCCCTTTTAAGTGAGTGTACAACTTTTGGCTGGTCACCATTTAAGAGTGTAAAGTTACTAATAAGTGCAAACTTACATTTCTCCATCCCCTAAAATGGAGTTGAGTCAGTAAAAATCTCATATTTGATTGTAAGGTGACATTATGATCATATTTGGCATGCCACACACTTGGCGGATATCTCCACAATCGGGTCGGAGATCCCCCTCTGGTAAAAATGTATTAATGTTTTAGGTCCTTTCTGGCTGCAGTTTGTAAATAGGAAGGGGCTCACTGTGAAGGAAGAGAAAGTAAAATCCATTTACCTAGAGAACAGACCCACAATCCCTCGATGTTGACCATCTAGCCATATGGCGAGCTGAAAAGTAAAGAAGGACAATTGAAAAGGGCCATCGAAGGAAAGGGAGTACAGACATAAAAATGAAGCAAATAAAAAAGTGAGGACGGACTTTCTTCGGCAGAGAAAGGAAGTGATGGGAAGGAAGGAGGAGTGAGGCAGAGGAAATCCGGATTTACCAAAATCTTCCCCAAAAAAGTTCATCTACCTCAGTTCTTGCCTGGAAAGTTTTGGGGTGATCTGTCAACTGTGGGCAGAGAAAAAGGGGGGACCCTAAAACACATTTTCCATATGCAATTTCCTTTAGTACAGGCCCAGAAAAAATGGCCTAACAGAATTTTACCAAATTTGGTACCAAGAAGAAAAATGTTTGGTGGTGCTCCTGCCCATTCTAGTTTCTCCACCAGGCTCCAAAACTATTATTCAAAAGCCCGCACAGGGCAATATGGGGAGATGCTTGCTTCTAGTTTGTGTTTTTTAAGGGTGCTTCGGTGCCCACCTCGGGCACCGACAACTGCCAAAATTGCTGGAGGCCACAGGGAGCCCCTAGGACCCTGCTGGCTCCCTAGTCAGCACCCATACTGGATGCTGACAGGAGCCGTCTGTTACTTTTTTCCAGCAAGGCTGGTGCAGCATTTTTCTCAGCTCCCACCCAGCGGGATCAAAGTTGTGTTGCCTGCCTGGGAGAGTGCAGGCAGAGAATGCCTGCTCTCTCCCTGGCAGAAACCAGCAGTGTCCTGGGGGATGGGGTCCCCAGGACACTGTTCACATTGGGCTCCAGAGGACAGTGTCTCTGGTGCCCATGATCAGCTCAGGGAGTCCCCATTACCCTAATTAAGTATATCGACCCTGGGGAATGGGGTCCCTGTGGCTTTTAAGGGGCTCTGCAAGGGGGAAGGCACATGCCCCCAGCCCCTAATTGAATATATCAGCCTTGGGGGTGGCGTCCCAGGGGCCTCTAAGAGGCTTGGTGTGGGAGGCCGCATGCCCCCTACCCTAAATGTTATAGTCAGCCCTCTTCTATAATTAAGTATGTCCGCCCATGAGAATGGGTTACCGGGGCCTCTATGAGGCTTGGGTAGGAGTCCTCTCACCCCCCAAAAATAATTTCACTGCCCCCCCACCCCCTGGATCTGGATCCATGGTGGCTATAAATCAAACTACAATTTTTGGCCCCAGGGGGGCCCCTCTGGCAACCCCCACCAGGTGGAGGAGGGCAGGGTATCCCTATAAATATTTAAATATAAATCTGAGCAAACTATATCTTGCACCCCAGCTATGCTCTGCTTATGACGTCACATATTATATCACTCCTAACATGTTCAGTTACATCATTGATGACATCACTGATGACATTTCAAATGCCATCGTTGATGACACCATCCAATGAGCGTGACAGTTTGCTAAACACTTATCCCACAGAAAGGTATTTAATAAGTTACATCTAGAGCAAGGAGTGTAACACTTTGCAACATGCTTGGTATTCTAAAGAAGCTTCGGTGTCCAGAGGGTGTGGACTGTCCATGAAACCTTTGTTCAAGGTGAATGGTGTCTGTAGTAGAGGCTTGGATATTTAGTGGACTTTCAGTGTCTCAAGAGAGTAGGGCCTTTTTGAAGACTTCTGCACAGGGTGAATTATGTGTGCAGTTGATACATGGCCACACAATAGGGTTTGTCTGTCTATCAGGAATGGGCTCTTCGTGTAAAGTGGTGTGGAGGGCGAATGTTGTGCATAGTGGGGACTTGGCCACCTAATGGGTCTTGGGTGTTTGTAGAGAGTAGGCTCTTCATGAAGAGATGTGCACAGGGAGGAGGCAGTGAGGACTATGGACGTGGCCAGCTCTTGGAACTTGGGTGTCTGGAGGGAGTGCGCTTTTCATCAAGAGTTTTATACAGGGTGAAGGGTGTGTATAGTAGAGGTTGTGCATATTGAAAATGATGCAAGTACTAGTCGCTTGGCCACCTAATAGGGCTTGTGCATCTAGAGGCACTAGACTACAGTCTTATTATTAAATAGAAGGACATATATTTATGTGATATATGCTTTAGATGATTCTGATCCATTTAGTACTTATTTACATATTTCAAGGCTTTACTGGTTTGTTCAGTAAATTGAGATGTCATGAGTGATGTCATTCATGATGTCATGTAACATGTCATGAGTTATGTAATATGTGAGATCATAAGCAGTTCATGGTGAGGGCACAAGTTATAGTTAGCAAAGAAAACTACAGCTATTCAGAGGTTTTATATATTAAAATTGTATATTTTAAGTGAGATTTTCACCTAACTATAACATCACTTTAACCTTTGTTTTTTAAGTGAATTTAGACTTTATCAGTGTTAAGTAAGATATTATCGCCAGACCTAACTATAACATGATTTTAATATTAGCTTTTTTCAGTGAATATCTAAGGTTATTTTAATGTTAAGTAAAATATTATTACCAGACCTAACTGTAATGTCACTTTAACCTTTGCTTTTTTTTCAGTGAATTTTCTAAGAATATTTTAATGTTAAGTAAAATATTATTACCAGATCTAAATATAAAGTCACTTTAACTTTTGTTTTTCTGTGAAATTCAAAGTTGTTTTTTAAAGCAAAGCAAGATAATATTACAATACCTAACTGTATGTACTCTGGACTAGGCTACTGAGCATGTCAGGTACTGAAATTAAACAGAGTTGAATAATTGATATATGGTAGTATTATACATATAATATCAGTTCAGACTATTATTTATAATTATTACAGATTTGCCAATTCTAAGTAGCCAGCACAGTATTTTATTTTAAGAACAAAAAAGAGACATGGGCCAGGTATGTTTCGCCTCCTGTGGCATGCGGCCCTGGACCCTGAGGCTTTTTCAGGGCTAAATGTTCTTGATAGTCAGTATTCAAAAAAACGTAATGGCTTGTCTCTGAAAAAAGTGCATACGTCAGAATAAGTTTCAAGTCCTTTCTTACCGATCCTAGGTGTAGGAAATGATGTTTGTCTTTGCAGTTTTAAAGTACCAGATAAAGACTATACCTCTGACCTCCTTGCCCGTTTAGGTTAGTGGTCAGTGCTCCTCTAGTAAGAGGAGTTTTACTAAATCCCTAAGGTCCAAAGCATTGTAAAAATGTATGTACAATTGCATTGTGTGTATTAGAGTCCTATGCTAAGGGACTAACCTCCCGACAAAGACCGATGTAGAGAGCTAAGTCCGTGCACAATAGCACTTTGTGAGGGACTGGCATCTCCACGAAAACCGCTGTATGGCAAACTATGTGCACAGTAGGGCTTGATGAGGGACTGGCCTCTCTGTGAAGAACTCTTTCCAGGGTGATATATGTGCATAGTAGGGTTTGGTGAGGGACACAATGACCTTTGTGCAAGGCGAAGGCTGTACAGTTTAATGACAGATAGGCCTCTCTGTGATGTCTTCTATACAGGGTGAAGACTGTGTGTAGTAGGATCTGGCGAGTGAATTTCCTCAATGACCTCTGTAAGAGTAAAAGCTGTGCATGGTAGGGTTTGATGAGGGACTTGCCTCTCTGCAATGACCTCTACACAGAGCGAAGGCTATTATTATTATTATTATTATTAATTAACACTTCTTAAGCGCATAGCTACCCTAAGGCATCCCAGCGCTAGCGGCAGAGAGAAGCAGGTGAAGAGAAGTAGCTACCAGTTGGTGTTCTGGAACAGCCAAGTTGTTTTAAGACCCTTCTGGAAGGTGAGGTGGAATGTCTCTGAACGCAGATGCAGGGGAAGGGCGTTCCACAGCTTAGCTGTATTGTAAGAGAAGGAACGACCCCCACTTTGCGTCCTTTGGATTTTAGGGATAACGGCTAAACTTAGGTTCGCAGAACGGTGGAGTTTCCTCGGACGGTATAGAGTGATAAGGGACCGGTTGATGAGAGGGCCTTTTCCCATGAGGGTCTTGTGGGCGATGCAGAGGGATTTAAATGTAATCCTCTCCTCTATGGGCAGCCAGTGTAGGGTCTTTAAACAGGGCTTGGCCAACTGCGTTCTAGGAGAGCCCAACAGCAGTCGAGCGGCGCAGTTCTGGACCACCTGAAGTTTCCTTAAGGTGGATTTAGGAGCTCCTAGGTACAGGGAGTTGCCGTAGTCCAGGCCCGAAAGAACCAAGCCCTGGACCATAGTTCTCCTAGCTCCCATAGGGAGTAGGGGGAGAACCTTCTGTAGCATTATAAGGATGCCATAACAGACACCTGACACTTCCACTGCTTGCTGTTCGAATTTAAGTGACTTATCAGGCCACACGCCCAAGCTTTTTATCTTGGACTTAGGGACCGGGGGAAGTCCTAAACAGGTTGGCCATGGCAATTTGAGATCCGCATTGGGTGTGTTGCCTAGATACATTATTTCGGTTTTGTCTCCATTAAGTCTAAGACATGAGTGTTGCATCCAGGTTGCTACCTTCTCCAGGCAGGATTCCAGGTCAGATGGAGCATTAGGCGGGTGATTTAGAGATATCACCAGTTGAGTATCAGCCGCATATGTGACCATTTTAATCCCATACGGCAGGATGATATCAGCCAGTGGTCTCATATACACATTGAACAGCGTAGGACTCAGGGAAGATCCCTGAGGTACTCCATAGCTGAGAGGTAGAGGCCTAGAGGTAGATTTCCCCGCAAAGACCTGAAATGTTCTGCCACTCAGGAAGGATTGGATCCAGGAGATGGCTCCCCCTGACACCCGGCCCTCCTAAGCCTGTTGAGGAGAATGTTAAAGTTAACAGTGTCGAAAGCGGCGCTGAGGTCAAGATGGATAATGGCTACTGCTCCTCCCTGATCGATTATCTGTTTCGCTTCTTCGACTACGGCAATGAGTGCGGGTTCAGTTCCATGATGGGGACGGAAGCCTGTCTGGGAATAGTGTAAGAGCCCATGTGTTTCTAAGAAATTAGAAAGAGTGGAGTTTATATGCTTTTCCAGGATCTTACCGATCATGGGTAGCAGGGATATGGGACGATAGTTACTCAAAACCTCAGGATTTAGGCTTGGCTTTTTCAATAAAGCTTTCACCATAGCATGTTTCCAGGTAGGTGGTACAAGGCCATTGGTGATAGAAAGATTTATTACATCCAGTATGACCGGTAGCACCACCTCTTTAACCTTACACAAAAGGTGAGGAGGGGCAGGGTCCAGGGGTGAGCCCGATTTTATTTGCACAAAAATATCTGATAGGGTATCCAGGTCCAGGAGTGGAAATTCCTCCAGAGTGTGCTTAATGTGATCCAGAGGCCTGTTTATAGTAAGAAGGTCACTGGTCACCGGGATAAGAAGATCACTGGGACTTGGAGATTCTGGGAACGTATAATATATAGTCTGAATTTTTCCCTGAAAATATTCTGCAAGTTCATTGCATCGATAGACGGTTATTCCTGTGGAAGTATCAGGGGAAGGAAGCTCCAGGAGGGTCTTCGCAATACGGAAGATTTCTCTGGGGGCATTAGCTGCTGAATTAATTTTTTCTTCAAAATAAAGTGCCAGAGCTTTTTTAATTTCAGCTTGGTAGCATTTTATGGACTCTCTATATTTCATTTTACTGATCTCGCTATAGTCCTTCCTCCAATTCCTCTCCAGCCGTTTACAGGTCTGTTTAAGCAGTCTGAGCTTGGGTGAGTACCACGGAGAGATTTTCTCTCTCATCCTATGGTGGGTATTTTTAACAGGAATGACTGTGTCTAATGAGGACTCTATCCAGTGTGTAAATGTCTCGGATGAAAGGACAGTGCTGGAGTCTAGTGTGGGTTTTGAGTTATTAAGTACAGTCGACCAAGACTCTATGGAAAGTTTGGACCAAGGGCGGGCTTTCCTGGAGCAGTTTTAAAGTACCAGATAAAGACTAAACCTCTTACCTCCTTGCCCATTTAGGTTAGTGGTCAGTGCTCCTCTAGTAAAAGGAGTTTTACTAAATCCCTAAGGTCCAAAGCATTGTAAAAATGTCTGTCCAATGGCATTGTGTGTATTAGAGTCCTATGCTAAGGGACTAACCTCCCGACAAAGACCGATGTAGAGGACTAAGTCTTGATGAGGGACTGGCCTCTCTGTGAAGACCTCTTTCCAGGGTGATATATGTGCATAGTAGGGTTTGGTGATGGACACAATGACCTCTGTGCAGGGCGAAGGCTGTACAGTATATTGACAGATAGGCCTCTCTGTGACGTCTTCTATACAGGGTGAAGACTGTGTGTAGTAGGATCTGGCAAGTGAATTTCCTCAATGACCTCTGTAAGAGTATAAGCTGTGCATGGTAGGGTTTGGTGAGGGACTTGCCTCTCTGCAATGACCTCTACACAGAGCGAAGGCTATACATACTATAGTTTGGTGAAAGACTGTCCTGTCCTCAAACACCCCTGTTTAGGGTAAAAGCTGTGCATAGTAGGGCTTGATGTGAGACTAGCCTCACTCTTATAACATCTCTGGAGGGCAAAGGCTGTGCATCGTAAGGTATGCTGAAGGACTCCTGTACTTTGCAGACCACCATCACTGTTTGTTGCAGATAATCACAGGGGTCGCAAGTTGTGAGCTAACTAATGAATATTAATTAGGCTCCTTTAGGAATGGACTTATTGGTATATTGGGCAGCTTGCAAAATAAAACAATGTGAGTAAAAAACCAGTGTGCAATTTACAACTGCTTTCGTCAAACAGTATGTAAGTAAAACTGGGTCTTGGTTTTTTAAAAGGGAAGGGGTGATGCTCATGAATCAGCATACTTGCATGTAAAGGCACTTAACCATCATCTTTCATCTCTTATTACATACTATCTATCTCTTGTATTAATGCAATGTACTAACTATAAGGTCACTTTATCCTTCGTGTTTTTCAGTGAGTTTCATAAGTTTATTTAACATATTCACCCAACTCCCTCACTGAGCATTTCTTTTAACCATGTACATTACACTGCTCAGGCATCCAAGCCCCCACCTTGCATGGCCTTCACTCATGTGTGGGGTTGGCCAGGTCCTGCATCTAAACCCATGCACGCAGTCAACTCAGCACAGGAGGCCGACTCTTCCATGAACCCCACCTCAAATATTCGTAGTTTATTTATTTATTTATTTATTTTATTTCATGGTACGGTGGTACTGCCTCAGTACTGCAGCTCAACCATCAACCCCTGTACTGCGAGACCATGAAAGCTTTAGTTATTGAAGCTTGTACAATCTCTCGGTGCCCCAGCTCCCAAGGGAGTCCTATGGTACTTTGTGCTCTGTGTACTGCAGGAGTGTCTCAGGAACCAGAACATGAAAACATTTGGGTTGTTTTGTAACATTTTAGCTCCTCAGGAGCCCCTCTGGGACCACGCCAGAAGTGGCAGAAGGTCAGGGTACACTTACCCTGTCCTCTTATGTGGTATTTTAATTTGAACTTTAGGACACAAGGACCGAGGCCCACATAACGTAATGGCGGCCTCAACATTTTTGCTCATGTTGAGACCAGCAAATAAGATCGCTCCATCCCACAGGACGGTACCGGTCCCCTGGTACAGAAACAACCAACATGAAAAAAAGCAGTCTCGGACACTCAAATTGCTCTGTTTTTTAAATTTGTTGTGCAGCAGGAGTCCAGTGGGACCAACAGTCCACATATCACTATTGTCCATATATCACTAATTTTCTCAAAATGCCTGAATGGATTTCCACCAAATAACAAAGAGCATGCTTTATTCGTAAAGCTTTAACTTTTTGCAAAATTCGGGGTAATCCCAATCAGCCATTTTTTCAGCATGGAGAATAACATTTTCTGTGCAAACTAACAAGCAAAATCAACTTTTTGGGACCTCCTTTGTCTTGATTGCTACTTGTTGGAGAAATGCAAAACTTTCCTTGAACGAGCTAAGGTGTATCAACTTTTAAAAAAAAGTTTAGATTCATCAATCCACGCCATAGTTATTAGCAAAACAAAGAATTCTCATCCAATGAAAGCTATGACCTTACTGTAGCTACATAGTGGTTACCTCCACAATGTAATGTACATATACTACACAATTGCATTCCCCACGGTCTAGTCATGGTTACTTTAGCATTTCCATAGGAAGAACAATTTTTGTTTCATTAATAACTTTGGTGCCTTTTGACGAATCTCCTCAAGAATTTCAAAATATTTTTCATCCACCATGGATCCTTCATGGAAAGTTTTGCATCAATCTCTCAAGTCAGGGTCAAGAAAAAAGGTGGGTTTATATATATTTCCCATGGTAATTCATAGAGGAAAGTTTGCTCTCCGATACTAAAACAACATTTAAATGGATTACTTCAAATCTGGCAAAAAGGTAGAAGTTTATTCAAAGTCATGCTTTTCGAGATTTGGTGTAAATGTGTTTGGCAATTTTCAAGAAATTAGCATTTAAAAGGAGGGTAGGTTTGGGCATGAAGGGGTGAACCCTTAAAAAAAGTTAAGTATATCTGGAAGATTAGTCCCATGGGAGTCCCCCAGGATTCATGTAGCACCAAAAATTGCAAAAAATGGGTCATTCTGATTGATTTTTTTCCTTTAGGTATTTCAGTACAGCTATGGTGGTACAGCAGTACTGAATGATCTGATTGGCTGTCACTGAAGAAACGGTTGCAGCTGCCATTACAGAATTCAGTCCTCGAGTCCTGTAAAATAAATCAAAGCAAAATCAGGGGGCAGGGTGAACACACCCTGACCACCAGGATTAGTGTTGGGTGGTCAAAAAGTGATACTCTCTCAAGTCAAATTAAAAAATATATATATAATATTTTGGGTCACTAGAATGGAGAGACCAGCATACAGTACCACAGTACCCAGCGCAGCACACCCTGTGGTACTGTAGCACAGAAAATATTTCAAAAAGTACATGGGTCTGGTCATAAACAAGACCATGCAGCTATTGTGCAGGGTGTAGGCCTTGCACAGCTGGGGTTGGCTACCTGCAGTAAGTTGGGCACATGGCCAACCAACCACTGCTCACCACTGAAGGCTGTGTGTAGAGGGGATTGGGTGCCTGTTGGGTGCCACATAGAGGGCACCCAACAGGCACCCAATCCCCACATGTTGGGCACTGGGCAAGGCCACAACCAACTCTCTTCAAGGCTATATCCTCAACCTTGTCTTCTGAACATCGCCAACAATCCAATGCAAATGAATCATACCCCTCGACTAAACCATCCACTTTGCCATCCATATCTCCATGCTAAGTGTCCTATCAACAAACCAAGGTCAACACAAAAGAGACGATCACACTTTCAGATCCTTCAAAGACTTGTCCATAGACAACCTAATGCTTAAACTCATGTCACACCCTATCGATACCATGATTCAAGAGTCAAGATTTTATTAAAGTTTGTAACTACAATGAGATCAGCAGTACAATACCAACAGATAAAACTTGATACAATAAAATTGCTTTCACACATAATAACATTTTACGCATTAGACTACATAAGGCAGCTGATTAATACATGTTTATAAAACTCTAAAAATATGATAACATATTTAATTTACTGGATTATAAAGAAATTGAGCTGCTGCTCCAACTGATTTAATACCATATCCCAAAACAGCAGTTTTAAAAAACGACATCTGGCAGGCTTTAAAACAGGGAAAACAAATAATACATGATCCACTGTCTGTACTTCACCATTGCATAAATTACACCTCCTATCAGTCCAACTTACTCACTGCCATGCAACTCCATGATCTATGTTCTACCTTAAGTAGCACTCTGGGGTTAAAACACTTTTTGTACTTATTGCTCCCTCCAACCTTTTTATTCTCTCACACTGGAGAATATTCTGATCCATAAACCTAAAATTCATATAGGATTTAAGTCAATCTCTAATGCAACAGTAACTCATATCTTGCAGATCTACCAATTTCAGGCTAAAGTGCTCAAGTACTTGAGTAAGGTTCAACATCAGAGTATATTCTCCCTTTCTTGAACTAAAACATTCAATACTTATAAGTTTCTGCACAGAATTCTCTTTTAATGCATAAGATGATAGCCCCAATGTACTAAAGATGTCAACCCCTTTACAAAGGTGCTGACCAACCCCATTTTGATACGTAGTGCATCTATTGGGCCCAGAGTGTTTAAATTACAAACTGATTACAATCAGAATGTGCCAGTGCATAGTGTGTATAGATTCCACTCCGTATAATAGTGTAGGGGGAATTTTCATCTTGTAAACAGTCAATAAGTGAATAAAATGCCTTGGGCCAGTAGCGCCTTGGTATGCAGAAAGCGTGTTTGCATGAGATAAAGCCAAATGGACTATATGCTTTTTCTCGCTCAGATTTTCTGACACAAATTTCCCTAGGTGCGGATAAGATGCAACTTTTTTTCTATAGGCACAGAACCTATGAACAATCTATAGCTTTGGCTCCCTTCCTCTGGAATTTCATTACTTTACTTTCATTTCCATTAATTTTCAAGTAGTGACTATCCGCAAAGGCTGCTAAACAATGAAGATGCTTCAGCAACCTTTGGGGGTCAAGTCCAATAATAGAATATCATCTGGATATAGGAGAGTCTCTATCGGGTAAGATCCAACCATAGGGCAATCTACTCCTGCGCGGTCCATCTGCTGTGACAAATCAGCCACGTATAGTGAGAAAAGAAGAGGCACTAATAAACAGCCTTGTTTTATACCATTTTTGTTTCAATCATGGGCATAGAGCCACGGCTGCCCCTCAACATTACTTGGCACCATGTGTCCTTATGCAAGGCTACTATTAGTTTTAAAAAAACTTCTGGAATACCCAGATTGATAAGTTTCCTCCAGAGTGTATGCCTGTCCACGCAGTTGAAGGCAGTAGAAAAATCAACAAATGCCTCATAGACTGGCATACCCTGATTCAGGGCATACCCTATCAAACCCACATCCAACACCATTTTACTTCAAAATGTTTTGGGAAATCTTTGTGAACATCCATGCCCCAATTACAACATGCAAGTGCAAATAAAAGCCTTCATCACCTTGTTAGTCTAAAATCCTTGCTGACTGTAAATGATCCATGCACAGGCACATGGAGGACAAACAGAACTCCCAAGGACCTCCACATCAGCCAAAGCAAAGTACTATACTAACACCATCCCTGAAGCCTCCAACAGAAACAGAACACTGTTCAAGACATATTAGCAATGCATCAACTTCCTGCCGGGTCCACCTATTTCTCAATCTACAGAAAACTGCAGTGTTATCAACCTCTTTTTTTGTGAAAAACTACAGAAGATATGACAGCACAACAACAACACCAAGCTTCAATGTTTATACCCAACCCTTCCCGTAGAATTCTGCAATGGTCAGCGTTCAAAGCCCTATCTCTCCCAGATCGTGTGACATACTCAACTCCCTCAAAGCTACTTCTAATAAAGACGATTTTATTCCTATGTACTTCATCAAATCTATATGTGGAGGTGTCCTCTTACACATACTTACTATTGTTAATGCCTCTCTCACTCAAGGTATCTTCCCAGAAGCTCTTAAGACAGATCTTGAGCCACATCTTCTCACTCTAAAAAACCTATACTGGACCCAAAAGACCTCACCAACTACAGGTCCATCACTCACCTATTATTCATCAGCAAGATCATAGATTAATCGGTCTATTGTCAACTCCAAGACAACAATATTGCTAACCATCTCCTGCAAAACTACAAGTCTGGCTTCAGATCATACTTATGTATAGAAATTCTACCTTCCACATCATAGGCAATGCCTCTTGATCACAGATGATGATGGACCTCTCGTCTCCCTTCAACAAACAACTGACCCGCTACCTCGAGGAGAACAACATCCTGGACCCTTCCCAGTCCGGCTTCCGCAGCAACCACAGCACCGAAACCGCCCTCATCGCCGCCACCGATGACATCAGGACCCTGCTAGACAACGGAGAAACAGCAGCCCTCATCCTCCTGGACCTATCAGCCACCTTCGACACGGTCTGCCACCACACACTACGAACACGCCTTCACGACGCCGGGATCCAAGAGAAGGCCCTGGACTGGACCACATCCTTCCTTTCCGGCAGAACACAAAGCGTCCGCCTCGCCCCCTTCCGATCCAAGGCCACCAAGATCATCTGCGGCGTACCCCAAGGCTCCTCCCTCAGCCCAACGCTGTTCAACATCTACATGGCACCCCTCGCCCACGTCGCCCGACAGCACAACCTCAACATCATCTCCTACGCCGACGACACCCAGCTGATCCTCTCCCTCACCAAAGACCCTCACACCGCCAAAGCCCACCTCCACGAAGGAATGAAGGCCGTCGCCGAATGGATGAGGACCAGCCGCCTGAAGCTGAACTCGGACAAGACGGAGGTCCTCATCCTTGGTTCCAACCCTTCAGCCTGGGACGACTCCTGGTGGCCAACATCACTGGGAACAGCCCCGCCACCCACCGACCACGTACGCAACCTAGGGGTCATCCTCGACCCCACCCTCTCCATGACTAAGCAGCTCAACGCCGTTTCCTCATCCTGCTTCAACATCCTCCGAATGCTCCGCAGGATCTTCAAGTGGATCCCCACCGAAACAAGAAAAACAGTCACCCAGGCCCTCGTCACCAGCAGGCTGGACTACGGAAACGCCCTCTACGCAGGAACGACGGCTAAGCTCCTGAGATGGCTGCAACGCATCCAGAACGCCTCTGCACGTCTTATCCTCGACATCCCCCGACGCAGCCACATCACACCCCACCTGAGAGACCTGCACTGGCTCCCTGTCAACGTCAACAAGAGGATAACCTTCAAGCTCCTCACCCATGCGCACAAAGCACTCCACAACTCCGGACCAGCCTACCTCAACAGACGACTCAGCTTCTACACCCCCACCCACCAGCTCCGCTCGACCAGCCTCGCCCTCGCCACAGTCCCCCGCATCCGGAAAACGACCGCCGGCGGCAGATCCTTCTCCCACCTCGCCGCCAAGACCTGGAACACCCTCCCCACCAACCTCCGACAGACCCAAGACCTACTGGCCTTCAGAAGACTCCTCAAGACCTGGCTCTTCGATCAGTAGCAGCACCACCCCCCTCTTCCCCCAGCGCCTTGAGACCCTCGCGGGTATGTAGTGCGCTTTATAAGTGACATGATTGATTGATTGATTGATTGATTGACTATCTCACTCTCATACTTATCTTTGAGTGTAAAATGGGATTCATCTGCAATATCCTTCACTGGTTCTCCTCCTAACTTTCCAACCAGCACTAGTTTTTTAACATGGGCCCGTCAAGATCACAAAATATCCCTATAACCTGCGGAGTCCCCTAGGCCACCATCCTGTCTCCGTTCATTTTCAACCAATACAGGGAGCAGCTTGGTGCTCTAGTTAAAGATATCAACATCAAGAGTCACCAATATACCTTTGAAACAAAACTCTATTTGAAAGTTTCCTCTGCTTCAGAAATTCAAAGCTGCAAACACTGCTTGCACATCCTCCATGCCTGGATGCCCAGAGACCACCTAAAACTCAAACTAATCAAGACAAAATTGTTGGTATTTGCCAACAACAATAAACAAGGTTCAGTACAAACCTGTCTCAATGACATGAACCTTGACCGCTTCGAAACCCCAACTTTCAGTGAATGCCAAGTCACTTGGATTCACACTGGACACTAACCTCACCTTCAAGGAACACATTGTTAAAAATTAGGATGGCCTGGTACCAACCTTCTCTTCTAAAGAAAGTCAAGCCATTTCTTCCAGAAAACAACTTCAGGACTGTTGTTCAAGTCCACGTACTCTTCTTTCTGGATGGTAATAATGCCTTACTCCGTGGCCTCCCAAATGCCATACTGGCACCCCATAGCGGCATCCGACATGTTGCAGCATGTCGCATTCAGGGGCTGAAGAAATATGATCACATCACCCCCATCCTAATGGAATGCATTTGGGTAGCCTTGCCAGCCCACACCATCTTCACAATCAAATGCATTATTTACAAACTTATCACAACCAGCACCCCTGCTTAACAAGCTCACATTCTCTGGTGCATTTCTGCAAACCCAATGTTGGGACACCATACAACTGCAGACTAAGAAATGTAAAAAAGAAAAAAACAAGACAGCAGGCCTTTCCCATCTATGCACTCAGGATATGGAAGAACATTCCTGTACCGATCAGGACGGTCCAAATGCTGCTCCAACTTATCAAAGAGTTGAAGACACACCGGCTTTTTTGTCAGGTCCGAATATAGTTGATCCCTTCTAATCACTCCTAAGAACAGGTAGTATGTTTACTCAATACCTATATAATGATTAGTTCATTTAATACAGTACCCAATAGGTATGTTGCTTTCAGGAACCACCTAGTATGATGGTCTTGTTTGTTTCATATTTTTGTATGTGATATTTGATGCCTCATGAGCTCTGAACGGGAGGGGAAGGATGCCTTTAGTCACACTTACATCAAGGCTACTCCCTCTCGCAGCAATCTCTGCCTGCCCGCGGCTCCGTGCTATATTCGGTCCTGACGAAAAAGCCGTAGGGGCAGGCTTTGAAACATGTAGACCGGGAGTCTACACATACATCATTTTGTGCACCTCCCTATAACCCCTTTTTAACTATATCAGCCACCAGACTTAATAAAGTGTATTTTTCCTGGTGGTCAGGTATTTTTAACTTTCTCTTCACTATTCACTGACCCTCTCCACTCCTACCTTAGTTTTATAATATAGTCCCCACCTCTCAAAAGTGCTCCCACGTCTCCGTAGGTTGAAGCACGCCCCGTCCCACAGCGGGGCGGGAAGAACCTGATGATGAAGCATGCCACCAAGGGGCCTTTTGGTGGGTGAGGGTTATTTTAAGAAAAGTAAGTCTTTTCCCTTAAGGAAAATATCTGGAATTACTTCTACCTCTTAACCCTAGTGGACTTTCTTTGATGAACTCATCTCATACAGGAGGCCAGGTCCACTACGTACCTCTCTCTCCCCCTTTGATTACTACTATGATATATTGGACACATTCCCTGGCCAACCTACAACCTGAGTTTGTGGATATTCCTTACCATCATAACAACATACTCAAGATCGTTGGTCCATAAGCGTAAGCAACCCAATTGCACACAATAAATCTGAAATCCTAATCAGCATATCCATCTGCTCTCTAAGATTATGACATCAAGGGACTGTACCGGGGTACCCTCCACAACAAACTTAACATTAAACAATATAAACCGCAAAATTAATTAAGGTTCAGTCTAGAGATAGTATGAAATACTAATCCATATTATTTACAACCGCCACATTCTGTTTGTCATCAATTCATCTCACAATCATATTCTCTGATGTTCCTTTTTCACTCAGGATAGGAGAAGAAGAGGAGGATAGATAGTGAAGGTGTGAGCAAAGCCAGCCCCTATCCACCTCCACCCTAGGTCCTATTAACCTCATGCAATCTAAGTCCCCAGAAAATATTGCACTGCATGGTCTATGTATGGGCCCTTTAAAACAGTATGTAATTCTATAATCCAATGGGCTTCACTTTGGCGCAACCTCAATTCCCGATTTCCCCCTCTCATGTCACTAGGCACAGATTCTATACCATGAGACATAAAAAATTATGTTGCTTTTGAATTTAGAATTGTTGGTAATGCTTGAAATTAACATACAATTTGTCTGACAAACTGCCATGAGTCGAACAGAGTTTCTCTGAGATTTGTGTTGATACCTATCCAGGTAATGTTTATAAAGTTGGTAAAGTTTGATTTTTTTAAATTAATAATGCACTTTCTGACTTTGATGTTCAGCTATGGATAGGATTTCCTCCAACAGTCACCATTCAGATTTAACAGATGAGAAATTATAAATCCCATTCCACATTTACCTGCAATATTTATTTTAGATTTTTAATAAGCAACCGGTTTTGCATTCATTTTTAATGGACATGTTTATGATTGCTTCATTTTTTATTTAAAATATATTTGTATTTTTAAAAAAGAAAATGAAAGAAAGAGGCCTTAATTTTGTGAAAATCAAGGACCCTGTGCAAGTAGAGGAGCCCAAGACTGAGTCATACATACAAGAAGAAAGATTATAACAAAGTTTTCAGCACCATGTACTAGGCACAGATTCTATTTCATGAGACATAAAAAAATTTGATGCTTTTGATTACTTTAGAAATATTGGTACTGCTTGAAATTAACATACATTTTTCTGACAAATTGCCATGAGTCAAACAGAGTTTCTGTGAGATTTTTGTTGATACCTAACCAGGTAATGTTTATAGATGTTTATCTTGAGCCTCACAGTCCTTTGCATGTATTTCTATTGGGTACCTGACATTCTGTTGTTTGAGTGCCCTGAAGTGCTCTGAGATATGTTCTCTAAATGGCCTGATTGTACTCCCCACATATATACATCCACATTTACAGATGAGTACATAATCAACAATTCTAGTATTACAACAATATGAGTACAGATCGCATGTTCACATGAACTATTATAATTAAACTTAGTAACTCCACTGATCGCAAATCTGCATATACTACAATGTCCACATTTATATGAGCCTTTTGCTTTCTTGTGTAGCCAAGTATCTTCCTGCCGATATGTGGGATAACTCGGGCTGACCATGTTGTACAGTGTCCTACCTTTCTGGTACGTGATACTAGGATGATCTGTCAAAAAGGGCTGTAGGCACTAGTCAGTTGAAAGCAGATACTGTTTCCTCAGAATGCTGTATATTTTATATGAATGTGGGTGATAGTGAGCAATCAGTCTCACTGGCATCCTTTTATTCTTAACCGTCTTCTTAACTTCTTTCAGTGTCTCAGCACGTTACAATTTTCGGGCCCTGGCAATGGCCTTCAGAACCAAAACCTTATCACATCCATGTGGCATAAAACTTTGTTCTATATCAGATATATTTTGTTAAAATGCATGGTCTTCACTGCAATTACGCCTGGCCCTTAACATTTCACCATATAGGATTGAGTTTATCTGGCATCTAGGGTGTGAGCTACTAGCGTGAAGCTAGTTGGTTGATCTATCATTAGATAAAAATATTCATCGTCATTCAACAGCCCTGATCCCTGCCAACGTTTGAAACTGGTATTGATCAGCTTAGTAATCTCTGGGATAGGATTGTTACTCAGTTTCTGATAACATATTACATTTTTCAACTGTACATAATCTCTTTATCATATTCAGATTCATCCATAACAAGCATGTTCCCTCCTTTGTCCGCTTCTCTGATAATCAGGTCTTGATCCAAGTGCAACAATTTCAATGCCTTTCGTTCCCCTTAAGTCAAATTAGTCTTATGATACCCGCCTTGTTTTTGTTGCAGTTTATCTCCCCATTTGTCAATTTCATTCAACACCACTTTGTAAAGAAGATCAACATTATTCCCACTGGATAATTGTGGAGTTCATTTAGACCTTTGTTTGAGACCACTGTCTTCACTTAGATGAGTGCTAAGCTCTAAATCATGCAATACATTATGAATCATAATCGGGTCATGTTCACATTCTGCTATAGATAACAAGCTTTTCATATCCCGAACATCCTCAATTGATTAATCTCCAACCGACATATCCTGCACACTCAGTTTAGTCACTTTATCATTTGTGGCAGAATACGTTTTCAGTTTAAGTTGACGAAATATTTATAAATATCTAGCTTGTTATCAGAGACATTATTTTGTGATGTCGGGCAGAAACACATGCCCTTCTGAAGTACAGACACTATTACTCAAGAGGTTCACAACTTTAACATCCAAAGTCTGATCCCTGGTATTGTTTGTTCCTGCTCCAAGATCTTGTCTGCATCCCTCTATTTCTTTTGGTGTTGCCCCTCCCCATTGTTCCCATTCTGGTTTTTACATCTTGTTTCCCCTTGGCCTGGAACTCAAATCTTTGTTTCCCATCTTGATCCTCAAAACCTCTCTTAAAAAAGTATTTCCTGTTAGTTGATTCGATGTTCCCTCCCCAGCATCCTCTTCCCCACAACGAGAGATATCACTAGATGACGTGGCACTCCTGTCACTCAAGGAGGGTAATTTAGTTCTCCCTGAAACTGTATCCTGTTTCACTAAGTGGTCAAAATACTTGCCAAACATAAACACTCTACCATTAAGGTAGTCTGTTTCGTCTCTCTTAAGCTTCCTCTCTTTTCTCTGTTTTATATCTTCTTCATGTCTAATAAGAATATCCTTCCAAAATTGCAAAATTCTTCTTCGTTGCATCTGGCAAATTCAGAATCAAGATGTCTTTCTCTACCTCAAGAATCTCTTTTGATAATTTTGTTACTTTGTTCTCTGCATTTTCTATCAGTATATTCACCAAAATCATAGAATTGCTAGTGAGTTCTTTTTCCCATTGTAAGAGCAAATCCTCTTCACAATCATCATATGTAGGGAAGATCTGTGAGGGAAGTCCCCGCAGAATCCTATTTAGCCTCTGGTATTGTTTAAGGGTGGAACAGTCCCACCATGTAGAGATTTTTTGAGGCTCTCTAACCTGATACATTTCAATTTCAGTCCTTCTTTAGGTCTGAGGTTACCCTGTGTAAAAGCCTTATTTACTGTTACCCCTGCACTGAAATTCTTTTTAAAATCCTTTGCAATTTTGTTACAATCCTTTCTTGAACTCATCTTCTTGGCCTCTACAAGCTTAGTATTCGGGCACAGTTGCTGCAGAAACCCAATCTAATACATATAAAGAAGAGGAGTGGCAGGGTTACTACTTGCACAAACTATGTTTACCCAATTATCTTGTCCGTAAGTAACTAAGGTGCTCCAAGGATGAGAAGCCACCACAATCACTTCCAATAATGAAGACAGATGTCTCCAAATAAACATTCAAAAAGTCTCCTGAGCACCAAATGAATGTCCAGAAAATATCCACCAGTAGTTGGTATTACTGCATTCACTTTATTTTTCTGTCTTCACAAACGTTCAGACATCTTCAACAAATTCTGTAGCCAACACGTGTTTCCTCACATGGTAAATCAACCTTGACTTCCTCAACGCTAAAAAAACAAATTAGAACTCTCTTTAATTACATATTCACTCATAGAAAAAACAACCAAGACATTACCCCAGTGTTGACAAGTCCATCTGTATAAGTGGACAATTCAACAAGGTCAATGCATGTCCAGAATGGGGGCTTCCCAAACTCACAGAAGTAGCCAAAGGAACCAGAACACTGGGTTCTTTGGCTACTTATGTTTTGAATGTTTTTTTATTAGCGAATATGGGATTGCACAAGTAATAACCCTGCCACTCCTCTTGTTTATATGCAGAAGCTGATTCCTGGCCCACTGGTCCTCTAATTGCAAGGAGCACCCAACTCCTACCCCTCTTGTTTCCCTGCACACTACACTTCAGATCCGTACCTTCAGAGACTTGCGTTGGGCAGACTGCATGCTCTCACCCACTGGTTGCCCTCCCACTTGTGGCAAAATATAAGCAATAGGAAAAGTACCTACCTTCCTCTCTGGACAACAACTCCCTATATTCTAAAGAGACCATAGCTACGGGGTATTCATACTACTTCCCATGGATCTGGTAGAGTGAGATCAGATGCCTCACCACCATGGTCCATTTGGCTTAGGAATCTCTCAGAGCAGTGAAAAAGACTTGTTTCACTGACCCTCTGGAAGTAATGCTTAGTACTCTCTAGGATCAGCAGTTTACTTTCTGGTCCCACATACCAGCAAAGGGAAACTAGAGTGTTCTCTACCGTCTGCTCCTGGCACTGCTTGCGCACAGTGATTAACTAGTTATCCCTGTGGAATGCCCACTAGAGAGTGCCTTACTGAACACAAGGAGTTCCCTCTTTTGTGCCCATATTGAGGATAGAAAATACACTTGTTCTTCTCAAATAGGGCATTCATGCCCCTTGGTTCATGCCGTACTGCTTTGCTGAAGTAGGATGGGCATTTATTTCCAAGGCCTGGGTAGCCTTTTTCTCCTACAGGGTAAGAGACGCCATTCACAATGTGAGGTCCTTCTCAGCCTATTTATCTTCATATTCCAATCTGTGAGCCTCTGGCTCTGAAGTGAACAAACTGAAAGAAATCAATCAAACTGCTATCAGACCTAAACAACAACAGGCAAAGCTCCTCCACGAGGCATATCTGCCCTCTCGACTGGCACCTTTTCAACTTCTTCATTATCTTTTTTCTCAAAAGTCGTTAACAGGCCTCTTACCTGGTGCTGAAACCATTGTTATAACATCGTTAAAATCTTGCTTCTTGGATGCATGACTTCGCCTTGGCCCCCTCTGCTTCCACATGGGCCTTGATTTTCACAAAATTAAGGCCAAATGATATATTTTTCCATTCGCTTTCTTTCTTTTTTTAAAATAAAAACATTTTGAAATAAATATTGCAGGTAAATCTGGAATGGGATTTATATTTTTACATCTGTTACATCTGAATTGTGACTGTTAGAGAAAATCCTGTCCATAGATGAAAATCAAAGTCAAAAAGTGGATTATTCATTTGGAAAAGGCGAACTTTACCAACTTTATAAGCATTACCTGGTTGTTATCAACACAAATCTGGGAAACTCTGTTCAGACTATTGCAGTTTGTCAGAGAAATGTACGTTAATTTCAAGCAGTACCAACAATTCTAAAGTCAAAAGTAACATAATTAAATTAGCAAATCAATTAAAAAAATAGCTAGAACGTTAACGAGCACGAAAGTACCAAAATGATTCAGATCAAATGAGGGGAACTAGAGATATTCATTTTTATATTTTTAATGGAAAAATGCCCAGAAAAGTAAGGCACCACTAAAAACGATCAGTTTTGCAGTTGACCAGGACCTAAGTGTGATTGCAGGGCAACTGCTATGGAGGATAGATACAACCAGCAGACTGCCCCAGTCAAGGATTTTACTTAAGGTCTTAGTCACTTTTTGGAACTCAGACTCTTCAAGGGCTAAATACGTTTAAAGGTTAAATCAAGCAAGGGTCATTCAAAATCAGAAATGCTTTCATTGAGCTCTTGCTGAAGCCACTGGTTTTGGAACCAAAAGTTCTTAGTGGCAAAACGCTGCATTTGATAGTCATTGAATTGGCTGTTCCACTGGGATAGATTTGCTGTTTTGCCCTAGTCCAAGGTTTTTACATTGAGACTAGTCATTTTTTATTCTCAAAATTCTTCCGGTGGACACGGCTGGAAGGTGTAGACAGGCAGGTCTCCATGACACTTTTACCATGAGATGCTGCTGAACCTGTTTTTGGCATATCCAAGTCAAAAGAGGAAGTGTGAAGGCTGTCCTTTATTATGCCAGTAGTTCCTGTCACCTCCCAAAAGGTTAATCCCTGATAAGTGGCTGTTCGTTGACAACACCCCTGCCTTCCAGGGCCCAGAGGCCAAGCCATTGTCCTCTGGGAGCAGGGCCTTTTACTATCAGGCCGTACTGTGTATTAAGCCTCAGGGGTAGGTCTGAGTGACACATTGATTCTAAATCTGTTTTGGCCCAGATAGCACAAAGCACCTTTTGTGAAGTTACAGTCCGACTATATACATGGAATTGACTAAGAAACTTTTTTTCTAACATTTTACCAGGTGGACATGTGAAATAAAGATTTTAATCGCATGTAGGCATGTTCATACAAATGTAGATCAACCTATGCAGTGAAAAGAGTTTTGAGTCATTGTTCACTGTGAGGGTGGCCTATTTCTAATACGTTGGATGGCACTTTTATATAAGTATATTCAGCAGCCGGTCCTTGGCTTACAAGGCACACTTCAAATTTTAAAGGTAGTTTATTAATATAGAAAAACAGGTTTTCACATGCCACTGCAGTGCCTTTCACTGCTGCCCAGCAAGAGCACAGCAGTGTTCCTGGCAGCCATCTCTTTGTATACGGGTGCTGTAAATACACACTGAATTCTGAAAGTGATATTTAACTTCCATGCTTTGGGTGCACTTTCTGTGCCATCTACCATGGTCTTAAAGGAAAGTTAATAATACATTTGAGGGATACCAATATTAACAATACCCTGAATACCGCTGAATAGCAGTATCACACTGCATAGAGTCCTAAGACCAGCAAAAATACTGTGCAGAAGAAAAAAATATCTGGGGTGGTCAGACAGAAAAGGCAGATTTATTGCAGGCAATATTTAAACGTTTGCTTTCTATGTGACCCGTAGGTATTCAGATGTTTTTAGACCTGTTTTTCTTCCTCCTCATGACTCTTCCTTCATTCTGCCTTCAGTTACTTGACTTTTTGTTTAAGAAATGTTACTTCTTCTGACAACAAAGTATCTTTATGTGACTGTTCTTGTATTTTCTTCAATAGGAAGTAACTTCCAAAAATGTGGCAATGGTATCTTTTACTAGTTTTATTTTCGAGTCAAGGTTCTCGGCTATGTAGGTACATTGAGCTGAGTCACCAATTGAAGTAGCTTTAACGGTTAAACTTGCCTCTTGTTTCAGTTTTTTCAGCTAAAACCTTGAGGTATGTATTTGTGATTGATTTCAATGGTAATCAACCATTGACATGAACAACGACAGATCACACTCTAATACTGCTAATTCTGGAAGTCACTTCCACTTCTATGACATCTCCCCTCCCTCCTTCCTCCTTGTGTATTTCTCTAAAATATCACCTCCTCTCTGAACCTTTCTCTGGCGGATCCCCACATCCTTAATAATCATCATTCACTGTGGTCTGAATTGTTTATCGTGAATTAGTATTGTAAGAATCTATCACGTAAAGCGCCTTAAAATTATAACACTAATAAAAATATATACAGAAATATCAGTGCTGTTCTTTAACATGGCAAACCACAAATTCCCCACTCTCCCCGTGCAGAGACGGCGGCAGCAGGCTGCTTTCAGTGTGTGTTTTGGTGTTTGGCAAGCTGTGCTCACTGACCTCGGTTTCACAGAGCAGCAGTGCAGCAGATTACTTTTATTTATGCGGCCGATGCTTCACAATGCGCCGCAGATTTATTCAGTCCACCGAGGCACTAATTAGAGATGAGCCTCTGCTAAAGATGCAGCTCTTCCCTAATGGAACATTACAGTGGGTTGCCTGAAAATTACTCAACCGTAAAGACATGTTTAGTTATGCTTTTTTCTTACTAATGCACTCTTTTGGAAGAGGGACGACGCCTAGAAAGGAACAATCGCCTTTTTAAAGGAGCCCAATTAATTTCTTAGCTCTAGTGCTTTTCAATTCAGGCTATTTTTCCAGACGCGCGCAATCTTTTAATTGAGGGCGAGGTTTCCCACAATCACAGTAAAGGTGCTGGTAATCATCTTAATAATGTAAAGTGGCAGTCTGATTATTTCTATGCTAGACCCCTCTGTACGGTTGAAAGTGGAGGGAATGGCCTGCACGTATTTGATGTGGAGGGAGTGCCGCACTGTGACATGTTTAGTGCAATGTTTACGAGCAAAAGTCAGAGTCATTGGATGCAATAGTTATCAGCACTGTGAAAGCATGTCCACCATTTCTATATTCCAAAAGTCCATCCTTTGTGCCTTATTCGTGGAAATATTTCAGAAGAGACTTAGGGGCATATGTACAAGCTCCCTATCGCCACCACAACGTCACCTATAGTGACGTTGTGGTGGCGATAGGGGCTGCGCCTTATGTACAAGGCAGCTTTAAGCCACTTAACGTGGCTTAACGCTGCCTTGTACATAAGCCCCCTTTCACGCTATGGTTAGCGTGAAAGGGGCGGGCAGTGGGTGTTGTGGTGGGCGTTCCACCGCAACACCCATTGTATTTGACGCTGCCCCCTATGTACAAGGGCGGCGTGCATAGGAGGCAGCGCCAAAATTAAGACAAGGAAAACCCTGGTCTTAAGTGGCGAAACGAGGAGAAATGCATTATTTCTCCTCGTTTTTGCTTTTTCCATGTGTGTTGCCCTGTGCAGCACACATGGAAAAAGCATAACCCCCGCACTTGCCCACTCTCCACTTCCGTACATCGTACTCCTACTCGTGAATAAGCCAACATACCATCTTGTCTTGTGGTGGTCCATTGTTGGCCACAGTTTATTAGGAATACACGCATATATATATTGCATTACTTTGTGTGCGTCATGCATAAGTATTCTCAGCGAGCTGTCATCTTTGCATCATACTTCCTTTGTATCTCGCTATACATTGCATTTGCGTATCTCATGTATACATTGCCCCAATCGCTGCTTAGACTGACAGTTCGTTGCTCATGTACTTTGCAGGCTTGCATTGTCTCTTGGCCCTGCTGGGTCGTTGCTTCTTCCGGTTGGGTTTGCCTTCTCTTTGCGTGGAGGGGGTGTGGTTTCTGTCCCGGAGTTAGGCTACAACTCGCTACCTTGTCCGATTCTTGTTGTACCCTGCCATCCGGCGGGGGCTGGGCAGCGAGCGCCGTCTCCGTTTGCTACCCCCCTCGTGGTAGGCCACCACACCCTGCCGTATGGCATCCCAGAGTGAGTGGTCCTACCTGCCGCCCTTAGGCCCAACTCACCCAGCCGTGTGGCATCCCAAGGTGAGTGGTCCTATTCTGGCACACCGCCCTCCGGTGTGCCTCTGTACCAACCATTATCCCCCGTAGTTTCCGCTGCATGCTCTGCCTGTTCCTACGCCCTGCGACATAGCTGTTCCTCTGGTGTGGGTGGGTGGGACAAAGAGCCCTCGCGCCGCTGCTGCTCCCCTGTTCGTAGGTCAGTGCCTACCTGGGGAAGCAGCAGGGCTTATATCCCCCCCGCGCGCTCTCCCGCCAATCTTGTGGCCTCCCCCCATTGGGGGGTTCGTAAGTTGCTCGTGTCCCCCATTGGATGGGGGGGAGCTGCTGCCGAGCCGATCCATGACGCGCGGTGGGGGCGGGGGGGGGTCCCCTGGTTGTTCGCGCCCTTCGGCGTGACCGCAGTGAACTGGTTCTGGCCGGGGCTTGGCGTCGGTTAAGGCGCCGGCCCTCTAGGCTCCCTCCGGGTGCCGGCCTCTGCTATAACCCCCGCACTTGCCCACTCTCCACTTCCGTACATCGTACTCCTACTCGTGAATAAGCCAACATACCATCTTGTCTTGTGGTGGTCCATTGTTGGCCGCAGTTTATTAGGAATACACGCATATATATATTGCATTACTTTGTGTGCGTCATGCATAAGTATTCTCAGCGAGCTGTCATCTTTGCATCATACTTCCTTTGTATCTCGCTATACATTGCATTTGCGTATCTCATGTATACATTGCCCCAATCGCTGCTTAGACTGACAGTTCGTTGCTCATGTACTTTGCAGGCTTGCATTGTCTCTTGGCCCTGCTGGGTCGTTGCTTCTTCCGGTTTGGTTTGCCTTCTCTTTGCGTGGAGGGGGTGTGGTTTCTGTCCCGGAGTTAGGCTACAACTCGCTACCTTGTCCGATTCTTGTTGTGCCCTGCCATCCGGCGGGGGCTGGGCAGCAAGCGCCGTCTCCGTTTGCTACCCCCCTCGTGGTAGGCCACCACACCCTGCCGTATGGCATCCCAGAGTGAGTGGTCCTACCTGCCGCCCTTAGGCCCAACTCACCCAGCCGTGTGGCATCCCAAGTTGAGTGGTCCTATTCTGGCACACCGCCCTCCGGTGTGCCTCTGTACCAACCATTATCCCCCGTAGTTTCCGCCACGCCGCCAGGGAGGCTACCGTCGCCCTGCGGCTCCCCTTCCTGTCCCTTCTGTGGCTTGGTCATCTGCATCCTGCTAGCACCATCACGCCCCACAGGTTGTCCCAAAAGACCCGCATTCCCTCGTCCGAGAGGTGCACCCCATCTTTTGCATAGAATTCCGGGCGGCCCGTGTGGATGAGCCCGTGCCGCACTGATTCCATCCCGTTCATTCTGCAAAACTTGCTCACAGAGAGATTCAGCTTCTTCCGCGAGTTCTCGACCGCCTTCTGTGAGTAGGCCCCCCGCCACTTGTGTCTGCTGATCAGTTCTGACCATATAATGGCGGATCCCTTGAAGACCTTGCCTGCCTCCGCCAGGTCTCTTTGCACGTCGTGTAGAAGGACTTTCCTCCCCCGGCCGGCCAGGTCGTTCCCCCCAAGGTGAATGATCAGGATGTCGGGTGCCATGCTGCTTCTGCCTGCAGTTCCGCGATGGTTGTCGGCAGTTGCTCCCATTTCATGCCTGGCTGGCCAAACCACTGTATGCAGGTGTCCACGGGTCGCCCCTCCAGCCTGTGCCCCCTCTGCTGCCACCAGGAATGCATCCGCGTGATGAACGAGTGGCCCACTACCCATACCAAGCGTGGTCTCCGTCCTGCCGGGGCAACAAAACAAGTCATTCGACCGCTCTTGCGGGGTAAGCCAATGCTCCGTGCGTCTACCCCCACTTCCCCCGGCCGGAGCTGTGTCTCACAGCAGCTGGGGCCTTACATATGTCCGGTATGCCCTTGACCGCCATCTTCCCACAGCTTGGATCCCAGCCTCGGGCATCCCGTGTTGCGCGGCTGTTGTGGCGGCCCCTATCCGGAATGAGTGGGACCCAAAACCTCCTGGCGGCAGCCCTGTCTTGCCGAGTGTCAGGTGCATGACAGCGATGAACTGGAATTTGCTCAGGTGTGTGCCGTCGCTGTGTTGAAATAGGGGGCCACCCCCGGCTGGTCGCAGTGTTAGGTAGGCGCGCAAGGAGCACACCGCGCCGCAGTTTCTGTCTTCGATGCACCGCAATCTCACCACTACGCCTCTGCCAGCCTGATCTGTCTTTGATCGTCTCAGTTTTATCTCTATCTCCCCAGTTTTTGGTGTCACATCCTCGGCCTGGAGGCAGCGCATCGCTGGTCCATTCCTGGCCGGTGCTACTAATTCGCTGATGCGGAAGGCCCCGAAGAACGCCGTGGCGAAGGCCGCCCTGAGCAAGAGGAGCTCGAAGTTATCCTTTGCAGTGTCCCGCAGTGCCCCCAGCAGTACCCTTAGTTTGGTGTAATCTAACGGGCGTCTGCTGTCTTTCCGCACCCCCTCCGTGCGTTTCCACCCCTTCATAGCAGCCTTGATGTATTGTGTGGCCACGGGGTCCCACCCGGTTTCCAGCTTGGCGTAGTATGCCACGGCGGACAGGTTGGCTTGTGCCCAAGATCTAGATTTCCGGGAGTTGAATGCCCACTGTATGAAACGTTCTGCTGCGCTGAGTGTGGCCTGGGGGTCGCCTAGGGACTGGATCCCCCCCACCCGTAATACGGTGCTAATATATGTCTTGTATCTCCTGGCCACCTCCGGGGCGAGGGCCTGGCCGACCAGCTCTGACAGATCTATTCCCTCAGGTCCCACAGAAGGCCCGGGAAAGGGGTCATGGTCTGCTCTGCTCCCGGGGCCAACTCCCTGAATTTCTCCATCCTTGCCCTGGACAGGGCGTCGGCCACTTCGTTTTCCACCCCTGGGACGTGGCGCGCTCTCAGGTCTATGTTGCCTTCCAGCTGTAACTTAACCAACCTGCGCATTAGTCGTAGTGTACTTGGGCACCTGGCAGTTCCCTTGTTAATTGCTTGCACCACCCCTTTGTTGTCAGACCATAGGGTCAGCTTTATGCACTGTAACTCTTGTCTCCAGATAGTGAGTGCCACTATGATTGGGAATAGTTCTAGGAAGGTGATGTTGTTGGTCGTGCCCTTCTCGTGCCAGCTGCTCGGCCACCGGCCTGCACACCATTTAGAACCCAGAATTGCCCCAAAACCTGTGCTGCCGGATGCGTCCGTGTAGAGTGCGATCTGTTTGCTCGATACCCAGCCTTCCCTCCAGATCAATAACCTGTTAAATTCCGTCAGGAATGTGTCCCACATCATCAGGTCCTTTTTAACCTCAGCACCGAGCCTGATGTGGTGGTGCTTGTGGGTGAGCCCGCTCGTTAGGCGTGTTAAACGCCTGGCGAATGCCCTGCCTGCTGGGATGACCCTGGCCGCAAAGTTCAGCTTGCCAATGAGCCGCTGCAGTTCCCTCAGTGTGGCCTTCTCTCTCCCGCAGAGGTTCCTGATTTCGCCCTTAAAGTCCTCTACCTTCTCCGGTGGGAGCCTAGATGTCCCAGCGACCGAGTCCAATTCTATCCCCAAGAATGTGATTTTTGTCGTTGGGCCCACCGTTTTTCGGCCGACAGGGGGATCCCCAGTTCCCCAGCTAAGTCCACAAATGCCGTTAGCGTGTTGCCGCACTCGGCTGACGCCGCGGGACCGGTGAATAGGAAATCGTCCAAGTAGTGGATCTTGCCGCCCGGGGGGTGTCTGGTGTGTAGTGCCCATTCTATGAATGTGCTAAATAGTTCGAAATAGGCGCACGAGACCGAGCAGCCCATCGGCATCGCCTTGTCAAAGTAGATCTCCCCCTCCCATTGGAAGCCCAGTAGGTGGAAACTTGAGGGGTGAACCGGGAGTAAACGAAAGGCCGACTCGATATCCGCTTTTGCCATAAGGGCCCCCGGCCCGTAGCCCTGACTAGGTCGATGGCATCGTCTATTGTGGCGTATGTAACTGAGCATATGTCTGTGCTGATCCCATCATTTACGGACTCGCCGTCTGGGAATGATAGGTGGTGAATCAGCCTGTATTGCCCTTGCTCTTTCTTGGGAACCACCCCTAACGGGGAGATCACCAGGTCCTTCCTCATGTGGGAGGGGAGGGGGCCCTCTATCCTACCCAAGGACCTTTCCTTCTCGATTTTATGCGCCACCACCCCAGGGTGCTGGATGGCTGACTTCAGGTTTCTGGCGCTGCCTGGCGGGAGGGGACCCGTAAAGGGGATCGTGAAGCCTTGCTCAAAACCGAGGACTAATGCCTCGGCGTCCGTCTTGATGTGGTAGTTATTGGCTAGCCTGCGCAACATGTGTGTGTTGATGGGGGACCTCGCTAGCTTGTAATCTTCATACCCCGTTGGCCCCCTCGCACCCCTCCTGTATTGCTCACTGCTTCTTTTTCTCTTTTTTGTCCCCTCCGTGGTCCTTACTGCGCTTGCACCCCGCTGCTGGGTGGCCCCCGCCGCACGCGGAGCAGATATGTTGAAATTTGCAGGCGGCTCCGTATGTGCACTCGTTTGCTTCGAACTTCCAGCATATCGCCGGTGCCCTGCTGTGTGGTGCTCTCCCTGAGCTGCCTTGTCTGGTTCTTTGAAAGGGCCTCCCCTTCCCTCTCTGTGCGGGCCCGCGAAAGGACTGCTCGGACCTACCTGCCCAAGACTTAACTTCCCTCGCCACCATCATCTTGTGGATGAACCCTGACACGTCCTCCTCGTTCCACTCCATCTCTGGGTGTGTCTGCATTTTTAGCCTGAACCCCTTGTCGTACTCCAGCCACGCCTCGCCTGGGAACTGCCTCTGCGCGTTGTGGATGGTGGCCTCGTAGAGCCATAAGTCGGCTGCGCTGCGCGGGAATTTCTCCACTATTATGCAGGCCATTATGCGGAACGCGTCTAGCCAGTTATCAAAGGTTCTCTCCTTACGCTCTTTCCTCCTTTCCCTCTTATCCTCATCCTTTTTGTCGCAGGTGGTCAGGTCCAGGCCTTCCAGCTGTATCTCCAGGAGTGAGAAGATGTTGATAAACTCCTTTCTCCAAATTCTTTCTTTCACCGCTAGCGGTATGAGGCTGGCTAGTCCGGTGGCCCTAGTGGTCAGTGACGCTGGCCCTGGGGAGGGCCGTGTGTATGCCCCAGGTACTGCCGTCGCGGCGGGTGCCGCTGGCGCCGGGAGAGTGTACCCCCATGCCACTGTGGGTGACCCAACCTCCCCCTCGCGAGTGGTTTGACCCCTAGGCGTTGCTCGCGTGCCTGGCCCGGGTCTACCAGGTGCCATGGTAACCCGGACGTTTCCTCCTCTGCCAGCGCCCCCATCTCGCCTATGTTCGGCGTGCCTCCCTGCTGCCGACCTGCCTGTACCCCTGGCCCCCCCGCCTGGATGCCTAACCCTTTCAATAGCAATGGCGCCATATTTTTAAAGCATTCTTGCACAATTGCGCTAATATGCTCACCACTTTCCGCTGTGTTCGTGGGCCCCCTGCTTACTCCCGCCGCCGCCGTGCTGGCTACAGGTGGCTGGGCATTCCTCTGGCGGGAGGCCGTCTTGGGTGCTGCTGCCGCCTCTGCCAGCTTGGCCGGTGCCTTCCTCTGTCGCTTGGCCCTTGGCGGGGCAGCCTCCCGCCGGCTTGGATCTTCTCCTCTGTCCTCCCGTAGGTGGGGCTGCAACCAGCTGCTCCCGTGCACTTCTGATGCTGCGCGAACCCTGCGCAGCAGGTCGCTGAGGTCTTCCTGCTGCCTCTTGCTCCCCCTTTGCGCCATCTCCCACGATGTGAGCGGGGTGCTGCCGCTGAAATATGCACCAAAGCTTTGCCCACAAATACCAGGACTCGAACCCTGATTTAAGTTATGCAGTTTACCCTGTCCAACAAACTGCGCAGTCTTTCCCCCGACCCGTGATCAATGGTGGGGGGGTTAAAATTACAGTTTCAGGCTAGTACGGGGGGGGGGTCGCCAGCAACCTTGTTTTTTCGGTCCCCTGCTAGCCGGATCCGCTCACCGGCCGCCGCTTTTCTTTTCTTTTTTTTTTTTTTTAAATTGAGCCTCTGCCCCTTTAAATCCCGAGTCTCAACTCAAGTCCGACGTGCGCCGCGTCGTTCGGGGGCGCGCGCTCTCGTTGCCTGCACGCCGCCTCTCTTGTCGATTCTTCCAGCCTCCTGGACGCACTCTCCCTGGCTCTGATGCCTCTGGGCAGACCTCACCTCCCTTGCGGCGGCCGGGGTGGGCTCCCGGTCGTCAGCCTGCAGTCGTCGGGGACACGCCGAGACCACTCCAACACCGGTGAGTCTTCGCGGCGGCGAGTGCCGGCTTCTCCCCCTCAGGCGGCAAGCGCCGGTGGTCGGGTGGGCTCCTCCGACTCTTGAGCCGTTCCCTCAACCTGGAGGCCGGGGTGGGCTCCCGGTCGTCCGAGGCTCGGTCAGGGTGCCTGTGGTGGGCCGCGCAAGGCAGTCGGGCTAGCCTCCTCTCCCTGGATCGTTGGTCTGGAGTAGCGGCGGGCAGCTCCGGGTCCCTCTCGTTGCGGTGGCCGGGGTGAGCTCTCGGTCACTCGCCTCTCGTCGTCGTCTTCCTCGGTACAAAGAGCCCTCGCGCCGCTGCTGCTCCCCTGTTCGTAGGTCAGTGCCTACCTGGGGAAGCAGCAGGGCTTATATCCCCCCCGCGCGCTCTCCCGCCAATCTTGTGGCCTCCCCCCATTGGGGGGTTCGTAAGTTGCTCGTGTCCCCCATTGAATGGTGGGGAGCTGCTGCCAAGCCGATCCGTGACGCGCGGTGGGGGCGGGGGGGGGGGGTCCCCTGGTTGTTCACGCGACCGCAGTGAACTGGTTCTGGCCGGGGCTTGGCGTCGGTTAAGGCGCCGGCCCTCTAGGCTCCCTCCGGGTGCCGGCCTCTGCTAAAATGCCATGGTTTGTTTATGTTCAGGAAGGTGTCCCTTCCTGTACATAAACAAACCTTTAAAACAAAATACCATTTTGTCACTTTCTTGTGTGCTGCATGAAGCAGCACACATGAAAGTGACAGAATGGCATTTTAGGATTGTTTATGTGCAGAAAGGGACACCTTCCTACACATAAACAATCCTCCCACTGCATGAGACACCCTTGCACTCTGGTGCAAGGGTGCCTGCGTTGGCGCTAAGTTGCTAAACTTAGCGCCACCGCAGAGGAACGCAAGGCTGCACCACATTCTTGTAAATATGGTGCAGCCTTGCGTTTAAGAAGTAGCGGAGCGTGTCGTTAAGCCAAGGAGGCTAACGACACGCTCCGCCACTTCCTTGTACATATCCCCCTAATTGCCTTGTGCTGACACGTGGTGCATTCATTCCATTTAAGCAAAAGCAGTAGCAGCAATGACAGTTTCCCTTCTATCATTCACTGTGCAAATTCCTACATTTCCAACTTTTTGGATTGTTCGTGGATCAACAATCAGACCCATATATAGTCAGGGAAAAAGTGGACGATAAGCCTATTTACGTTTCTTGATGGCCTAATATCTAAATTGGGGTACTTCTCATCCAGGGAGTATGTTTGCTCAGCCCTTCGGTGTCAACAATTTACTGTGTAATTTTCCACAGATTCTCCAAGATCCCTAGGAGTGCATATCAAATTCCTCATTCTTAGTGAACTTTCCTATATAGTCCTGCCCTACATTTGCTCTTGTGGGTGGTCATTTTTGTGACCTGGTACTGTTTGCTATTCTGAATCCAAGACATCACCATGTATTAGTGGTGTGGGCACCATTAAAGACACCTTAACCATACGCCCATAGGCTGATGGATTGGAAATAGTGTCCCTCAATTTAATTAGGCGATGTGTTCCAAGGTAAGGCACAGCACAACACATCAAAAATACAGGCAATTAAGTAAGGAAAGACACAATAAGTGGGTTCCAGGGTGGAGTTATACCATTTGGAAAGATTTATTACAAAAGGTCAAAGGGTACAATATAGAAATTGCTAAGTGCAGGTGCATAAAGTCATTGCCATGAAGGAACTTAGCAATTGAGAAATACAGAATAATGGACAAAATCAGAAATATTCCAAGTCCAAATAAGCAGCAAAATTATGAAAGAAATCGGACAGCATCCCTAGTAGCATCAGAAAGGTCTCTGGCTCACCCTGAAAGTTGAGTGTTTATATAGGAAATCATCTCATTGAATCACAATGAAAATGGAGATTCATCCTGGTGACTACAATTTTCAGCAAATCAGAGCATCATAAATTAGAGTGTTATACTACCTTACCACCTAAGCATTATCCAACTTCATGAATATTGATTCAGCTAGAGGGGGCTGAAATCACCCGGAGATGGGAGAACAAGCTAATTACAAAAGAACAGTGAGCTATTGTGAATGAATGCAAAACAGCATGCAGGCAGAAGAAACCATGAATATTGTAACATTACTGAATCTAAGTTAAAAATCTTCTTTGAGAACAACGTAATTTAGAAATAAACAAACAAGACTTCGCTTGACTGCGTGCAGCAGAAATACTAAACAGGGAACATCCATTTTAAACAATATGCAGTCGAGGTCCGATTGAGGTCTAGTTAGCCTAAGCCGGGAAACTGCACTTTAACAGGTCATAGCAAAATCGTTTCAAATGTATTAGCATCATGTAATTTAGAGGGTAGATCCATATTCTGCATGTTGTTAATAGTACACAATTTATATTAATGCACAAAATCTCCATTAGCAGCTATCAATTTGGACAGCATGTACTGCTATGGCCTGTATTTTTGTCTGTTTGTCTGTGTTCTGCTTGCTTGGTACCCGGGGCTTTCCCAAGCTTACATTACAGATAGTAAAGAAAATATGTCCTGACCCAAAACTTATCTGCATTATCGCCTTTGTAACAGTAAGCATTGCCCTAAAAGGTTTATGCTGAAAAATACAGAGTTTACTAAACAGTACTGACTGCATTTTTGTCAAGCCCCTGTCTGTGTACCTTCTAGGAGATGGAGTCAACCAGACAGATAAATACTGTACCACTCATTCATCGTTGAGGCTTTTTGACATGAACTCAATGAGGTTGCTGAGTGATTCTGTAACTACAACTGTTTTATGAGCCACATAAGCCATAAGATCAGTTTTTAACTGATTGTTGTGCAAAGTGCTGATTAGGGTTGTACTACTGAATATCGATGATAGGAATATTGTGATAGCTTAATCTTGTGGACAAAAGATTGAGAACTGAAATATCGAAAGTTAATAACTTATTACAGTTGAGTCCTGACTTCACAATGCCTGCTGTCAGAGCCAGCAACCGAGGGGAAAGGTAAGTTAGGTAAGGAGCATATTGAAAGCTCCTGTTTAAAGAGTGAAAAACAAAATGTTGCTTTTCTTACTTCTCCTCTGTTTTTCTAACTGTAAATGTAAATTGACAAGAAGCAGCAAGATATTTATGGTAACGTTTAGTTCTGGCACTCCTAGGGCAATTATAGAAAAGTTAGAATCTTTCCGCAAATTTCTACGGCACCTTTAAAAAAATAGAAAAAACAAACTTGTAGTAAAATGCTTTCAATATCTTTTCGCAGCGAATATCTGACAACTTTTTTGATGTGTTTAATTTTGCACTAGTGATTCTATTATATTCTTCATGCTTGCAAATGTGCTCTCTCTTTCATATCGAAGAGCTACGCACCATGGATTTAAGTAGTCTGTGGGAAAGGTGATGGTGTGCCCATCTATTGTAAGAAATAAAGTACCCCTTACTCTACATGATACGGATAGTGCATGTTAACTCAGTGTTCCGTAATCTCTTAACCCTTTCAGTGCTCATGACGGAATGGTTCCGTCATGAGCACAAGTTCCAGTGTGCGCATGACGGAACCATTCCGTCATGAGCACATGCTCAGAAAATCCCTCTGCTGTAGACAGCAGAGGGATTTCCCTTTTTTTTTTTTTTGCCTGGGGAGGTGGTGAAGAGCTTCCCCAACCTCCCCAGGCCTCTTTTTGAATTTCGTTGCAATGACGATCGCGTGCAAGGCGCGCGATCGTCATTGCAACGAAAACGAAACTGAAACTTAGTTTCAGTTTCAGTGTTTTAGTGCTCGTGGGAAAGTTGTGGCATCACTGGGCTGACACAAATTTCCTAAAAAACTGATTTTTTTCAGCTAAAAGTGAGGTTTGCAGGGGATTCTGGGTAAGAAAACGTTAGGGGGTCCACGCAAGCCATACCTCCCTGGAACCCCCCGGGTGTCTAGTTTTCAGAAATGTGTGGGTTTGGTAGGTTTCCCTAGCTGGCCGCCGAGCACGGGGCCAAAAACCCAGGTGACCCCCCTTGCAAAACCAGGTCGTTTTGTGATAGGCAATTTTGATGTCGCCTCAATACGTTTTGGGTCCTTGCCTGTCGCGGGTACTTGGGCCTCCCACACGAGTGAGGCACCATTTTTATCGGAAGACCTGGGGGAACGCTGGGTGGTAGGAAATTGGTGTCAGCCTGGTGATGCCATAACTTTCCCACACAAAAATGTGTGGAAAAAGTGATTTTTTCAATAAAATTTGAGGTTTGCAGGGGATTCTGGGTAAGAAAACGTTGGGGGGTCCACGCAAGCCATACCTCCCTGGCATCCCCCGGGTGTCTAGTTTTCAAAAATGTATAGGTTTGCTAGGTTTCCCTAGGTGCTGGCAGAGCTAGGGTTCAAAAACTACAGCTAGGCACTTTGCAAAAAAAGGGCAATTTTTCACTGTGAAAATGTGGTGTGTCCATGTTGCGTTTTGGGCCGTTTACTGTCGCGGGCACTAGCCCTACCCACACAAGTGAGGTACCATTTTTCTCAGAAGACTTTGGGGAACACGGGGTGGGTGGAATTTTGTGGATCCACGCAGATTCCAAAACTTTCCACCACAGAAATGTGAGGAAAATGTGTTTTTTTTGACAATTTTCTAGGTTTGCAAGGGATTCTGAGTACTAGAACCTGGTGAGAGCCAGTCAAGTCACCCCAACCTGGATTCCCCTGGGTGTCTAGTTTTCAAAAATGTATAGGTTTGCTAGGTTTCCCTAGGTGCCGGCAGAGCTAGGGTTCAAAAACTACAGCTAGACACTTTGTAAAAAAAGGGTCATTTTTCACTGTGAAAATGTGGTGTGTCCACCTTGCGTTTTGGGCCGTTTCCTGTCGCAGGCACTAGGCCTACCCACACAAGTGAGGTACCATTTTTCTCGGAAGACTTTGGGGAATGCGGGGTGGGTTGAATTTTGTGGATCCACGCAGATTCCAGAACTTTCCACCACAGAAATGTGAGGAAAATGTGTTTTTTTTTACAATTCTTTAGGTTTGCAAGGGATTCTGGGTAACAGAACCTGGTGAGAGCCAGTCAAGTCACCCCATCCTGGATTTCCCTGGGTGTCTACTTTTCGAAAATGTATAGGTTTGCTAGGTTTCCCTAGGTGCCGGCAGAGCTAGGGTTCAAAAACTACAGCTAGCCACTTTGCAAAAAAAGGGTCATTTTTCACTGTGAAAATGTGGTGTGTCCACCTTGCGTTTTGGGCCGTTTCCTATCGCGGGCACTAGGCCTACCCACACAAGTGAGGTACCCTTTTTCTCGTAAGACTTTGGGGAACGCAGGGTACGTAGAATTTTATGGATCCACGCAGATTCCAGAACTTTCCACCACAGAAATGTGAGGAAAATGTGTTTTTGTTGACAATTTTTTAGGTTTGCAAGGGATTCTGGGTAACAGAACCTGGTGAGAGCCAGTCAAGTCACCCCATCCTGCATTTCCCTGGGTGTCTAGTTTTCAAAAATGTATAGGTTTGCTAGGTTTCCCTAGGTGCCGGCAAAGCTAGGGTTCAAAAACTACAACTAGGCACTTTGCAAAAAAAGGGTCATTTTTCATTGTGAAAATGTGGTATGTCCACGTTGCGTTTTGAGCCGTTTCCTGGTGTGGGCACAAGGCCTACCTACACAAGTGAGGTACCATTTTTATCGGGAGACTTAGGGTAACACATAATTGTAGAGCAACTGTTATTACCTATTGACTTTCGATGCATTTCTGACTTCCAAATGAAAGACAATGTGTAAAAAAGAAGTCATTTTGAAAAATGACCTATAATTCTCAAGCTAGTATGGGTACTCCCAATTTTGGAAATATGCAAATATCTACTGTTTCTAAACTCTATATTTTGTTCCCATTTCAGAAATACATAGGTGTCTTTCATACAGATTTTTCCATGTATACATTTTCCCAAATGAATTGCTATATACCCGGTACATAATAAAAAACCATTGCAAGACGCTGCTCAGTTATTGGCTCTGGGTTCGTCAGGTTCTTGGTGAACCTACAAGTCCTATATATCCCCACAACCAGAAACGTCTACGGATGTAATGGTATATTGCTTTCAAACAACTGTCATAATTAGAAGAAGTTACATGTGAAAACGTTGACACAAATGGCTGTTTTTTTCAACTAATTTTCATATTTAACTGTTAGTTTCTATGAAGAAACCTTGAAGGAACTACACAAATGACCCCTTGCTGAATTCAGAATTTTGTCTACGTTTCTAAAATGTATAGTTCTCCAGGATCCATTATTGCTTTCATACCCATTTCTACCATTAACTGGAAAGAGGTTGAAAGCACACAAAATAGCAACAATAGGCTATGTCCCAGAAAAATGCCAAAACTGTGTAAAAAATGTTGGTTTTCTGCCAAAAGTCTGCTTGTCCCTGAAAGCTTGGAAGATGGTGATTTCAGCACCACAACCCCTTTTTTGATACCATTTGCAGGGAAAAAAACAGACGCTTTCATCTGTAGCCCTTTTTTCCCATTTTCCCAAAAAAAACAAAATGTTGCTGTATTTTGGCTAATTTCTGGGTCCCCTCCAGGGAAATCCACAAACCCTGGGTACCTTTAGAATCCCCATGATGTTGGAAAAAAAGGACGCAAATTTGGCGTGGATACCTTATGTGGTCAAAAAGTTACAGGGGCCTAAGCGCGAACTACCCCAAATAGCCAAAAAAGGCTTAGCACAGGGGGGGGAAAAGGCCTAGCAGCGAAGGGGTTAAAGGAATGCAGGCTTCGGCCTTGTTCCTCTATATGTTCTTGGAACTAGTCAATGACCTGCAATATCCTTATAATGTACAGCAGAGGATACTTTATCTCATGTGTATCATCAAGGTACAAATATATGGAGTAACATATAGAAAATCTGTACATGTTACCTTTCAATATTTTGGTCCTTGATATTTTGTCCTCTATTTGAAGGTCCAATGATATTTCCAATTCAATATTCTGGCTCCACAGCACTGATGGGATTCAATTGACTGAGAATTATTTTCTTCTGTTTGTCCCAGCTTTCCTACCTACAAGGACTTGCCTCTCTTGTGTACATTGCAATATGAAATTGCCACATCTCTCAATGGATATGGTTGTACAATGAATCACAACCAATCGCAGGGGTAGAGTTTTAAATATTTTGTAAACAGTGCCCGACTGATTTTTTTATTCCTTCAGTATTTAGATTCTTTGAGCACTGAAAGAACTTACATGCCTGAGCATGCATCTCCTCTGCACAACAAAGACTTGGCCATGACCAACGTATATATGTTTCTTAATGCAGCACCTGTGTTTCTATAAATTAAATCTGTGGGTTGCTCCTAAATGAGCATGAGAGGTGATGATATTCACTGAAATGTAATTTTCCATTTGTCCTCAGCTTTACTCGCAACATGCTAGAGCTCCACACAGTTATAATTCACTTGTGATTAAGGGCTCCTCTATGGCCTTCATTATGCACGAGAGGCCAACTTAATTACAATATGTCCAGTAACTCCTGTTATTGCACATATCTCAGTTAGGAGTTAGGAGTTTGGTGGCTAACATTACAGTCCAGCAGTTTTCCCTCAACAGATGGCAAGCCTGGAGAAAGTTAATAGGGAAAACTACCTGATAATTGGTGGCACATGCCTATATTACTGCGTTAAGCACTGAAACCTGCATGCTAATATCTATTATCGAAGGGGGCGTGGCTTGGAGCCCACGGAAGATGGCGGCATCCAGGTGGACCTCCGGGAGTCGGCGCGCGATGTGAGCGCTTTTGCAGCTCTCCCTGCGACTTCTGCTAATCCAGCGTGAGTGGCAGAGATACGGTGAGATCCAACGTTGTTTTTTCCCGCTCAGCAGCTTTTTATTCAGCAGCAAAGCTTTTGTTCCTGCTGACAGCTCAGTTAACCTCATGGTGCAGTCTGCCATTTTGTGTGTGCAGCTGCTGCATGAGGGAATGCTCCCTCTTCGTAATTAAGTGAATTCCTTTGGGTGCCAACAATTACATATTGTTTCATGACGCCTGATTCTGCTAAAGGTACTTTGTCCTGTTCTGCTCCTGCTTTGTGGCTTTTACTTTGTATGCTGCCTTTCACCTGTTTCTTCATGTATTTTCCTCGCACTTTCGTCAAGATGGCGGTTTTCTCCCCATAACTTCCGTCTTTATGAGCAGTTCTGTTATATTTTCCTCAAACATAACGCCAGAGTGTATGTTTTTGTACTGAGGTGCTGGATTTTGGTGATATCTGTGTTTTTAATAGTCACCTACCCATATTCCAGTACATATATGGGACAATTGAAAAAAGTGAACTCCTCACTTCCACCCTCGGCTCATAAGTTCATTAGGAACTCCACCATTTTCTCCACATTTTCAAATATGGAGGAATCTTTGGTTTCTTCACACAAAGGTAGTTCTTCATCTGGATTTAACGGAACCCCTGTTTTATCCACTACCGGGAAGGCTACTGCGTCTGAAGAAGGATCCTCCCTCCCCTACAAAGTCTCCTCCACCTGTTTCCATGGAGCTCTTGTTGGAAGAGATACGAGCCTTAAGGCCATTTATGAAGGAAACCAATTCTAAACTGCATACTGATAAATGGTCCCAAATGGAGGAAGGGCTTAATACGGCAGAGCAGGGCATTGCATCTTTTGGTTCGGCTACTATTAAAATACACTCTCTTCAAACCCAGGTCTCTTCTCTTCAAAAGCAGTTTAAAAATCTGGAGAACAGGAGCAGAAGGAATAATCTCCGCCTTTATGGGTTGCTGGAGGGATCGGAAGGATCCGATCCTATCACTTTTCTAAAGTCCTTCCTTCCCAAACTTTTGAATATGCCTGAGGATACCCATCTTAACATCCAGCGGGTCCATAGGTTGGGTCATCAGTCAACATCTGTTTCCCACACAAGTAATCCAAGAGGAGTTATTATGTACTTTCTTGAATATACTGACCTCCTTAAAGTCCTCGCTGCCGTCAAGTTACTGAAACGTATTTCTTGGTCAGGAAATCCTCTATTTTTCTCTGAGGACTGTGCTAAGACTACTGCTGACAGGCGTTAAGAATTCCTTAATCTGAGATCTGATCTTAGTTCACTTGGAGCTCGTTTTGGCCTATTTCACCCTTGCCAGTTTAAAGTCACGTGCAAAAACAAGACTACTACATATGAAGATCCTGTTAAGTTGAAGAGCTTCATCAATGCTTGCAAGTTAGAAAATATGGACACTTCAGGACAATCTGCATCTAAAGTGGGGTTCAACTATGTAACCTTGTTTGTTCTTGCGAATCTTTGATTCAGAGTTATGATAGTTATGTAATATATCTGTTATGTTGTGATCAACTCTTGCTGCTCCTTTTGAATGTTCAGGAGTCTTCTTCTTCTTCAACATTGCTATTGTTAGTTTTGAATATTAATATTCATTTATTTTTCTTGCAGGTATCTCATTCATGTTTGTGGTCTTCCCCGTATTATGTAATATGTGCTGTGCTCCTCTCGTGCTTTCCTCCCATTTGTCCCATGTGGCCTCATCGCCCCCACCCTTCCTTAGATTACTACTCTTCATAGGTATATTTTGCTTGTCATTTTTCCTCTCATCATTGTACTCCTTCTTGTTTTATGGATTCCTATTTCTCTTTCACTGTTTCTTTCTCTAATTGCTTTATTGCTTCTTCTCTCTTTCTTCTCTACTTCTGCTTCTTTATCATCTATGCTTTATGGTCCTTTGGTATATACATGTCATTCTACTGTTTACATTTTTTCTTGTTTGGTATGAATTGTTGAACTTGTTACTTTTTAAGATTTGTTTATGTCCTTAAAAATAATTTCTTGGAATGTCAGGGGTTTAAATTGTCCTATCAAACGACAACGTGTCTTGTCCCATTTGTCTCATCTGGGTGCTCATATAGCTTTAATTCAGTAGACGCACCTTACAGAACAGGAATCCCTAAAATTGAAGAGGGGATGGGTGACGTATTCTTTTCCCCAGGAGATGGTAAAAGGAACAGGGTTATTACTTTATGTCATAAATTGCTGTGTGCTAAGCTGATTTCCCAGGAATCTGATGATGTAGGTAGATGGCTCTATACTAAACCATTGATTGGGAAGGTTTCAGTCTCTTTGTTAAATATTTATGCCCCTACTGTCAATGACTCACATTTTTGGTCTGGCCTGAATCAAATTCTTGTAAAACACCCTGAAGAGAATCTTATTCTAGCTGGTGACCAAATAGTAGATCCCTTTATCGATCGTAACTTTATGGTTGCTTTTATTCTGAATAACACTCACAAACTTTTTGTTCATACTATTAAGCAATGGAAATGAATAGATGCCTGGTGACTCTGCAACCCCACTTTGAGAGAATACACTTACTTCTCACCTGTTCATCAAACTCAATCTCGTATTGAGTACTTTTTTTGTATCACACAATGTCTCACAATCTCTATGTTCTGCAGATATTGGATCAAATCTAATATCTGATCATGCCCCTGTCTCCCTTCAGTTGGATCTACCTTTTTGCTCTCGCACTCCTTGCAGATGGCGTTTTAATAACTCACTCCTTTTAGATCCCAATTTTATCTCCTCCTTTGAGTTGTTTTTTCAAGATTATTTTCACGTTAATCAAACAGATAACATCCCTTTTCATATTATTTGGGATGCCTTTAAATCAACAGCACATGACTTTATCCTCACCCATGTTTCTAAAAAGTGGAGGGCATCACGTATTAATACAATTTACCTTTTGGCACAGATAAAGACACTGGAACATTCCTTTTATGCGTCAAAATCAAAAGAATGTTTATCAGACTTATTCATACTAAACTCCAGTTTAACAATCTACAGATAATGCTTCTTTGTTTTTGCTAAAGTCTAGTGCAAAGTTCTATGGTGGTCAAAATAAGTCGGGCAGGGGGGCGTGGCTTGGCACGCATGGAGTGAGATGTGTGCCATCGAGTCTCTGCTCCGGCGCATCCCGAATACGCTGTTTTCCCGGCCACCGGGACCGTCATGTCCTCTGTGGAGCCATGAGTCCTCTGGGGATATCTGCTGCCAGCATTTGCCGCTGCGGAGGCTGCCCGGGAACCCTGTTTGGCGGTGATCTTGATCAGCGATGATCCGCCCTGCTCCCACCGCCATTTTGCCTACAGACTGCGGTGGAACCTCGGGCGATATCTGACGCCTTCCTTCGAAGCCCTGGTGTAGCGCTCGCACTCCGGGGAGGTTCGGAGGCTCCGGACCATTCCTGCACCATCTGGGGTCTTGTGTGTAGCCGGCTCTCCCCATCTGCGCCCTGAAGCTTGCGGGGGACGGCAGTGACGGCTCCCGGGGCCTGCCGGACCTCACCGTGGGGGAGAGCGACACCATCGACGGGCCCTGTGGACGGAGGGGACATCGCTGTGCTGCTCTAAGTCAGGAGGTACCGGGACGGGGGGTGCAGCATTGAAGGCGCGGGTGGCCCGGGAGGCTTTCAGTGTGCTCCCCGGCGCTGATGCTGCCATCTTGTCTTTCTCTACATCCTGCGCTCCCCCGGCCCTGATGCTGGTGCCCTTGCCTGTCGCCTGACCTTCGGCTGTGGAGGACGGCTTGCCTGGGGACTCACGTCATGGTTCCCTCCCCTCTGCTTGCTCGCCTTGGCCTCTCCTGCTTTCCGGGCCCTAATTTGCTACGTACCTGCTCCTCGTGGCCTTTGGGGACCCTCTGGCTCCTGTGGGGACCCGCTTCAGTGAGGCCTTGCTTCTTCCCAGTGACTTTCGCCTTGGCCCCTTCCTGGCCCACCCAACCTCATCTCAGCCTTGTGATTTCCACGCCGCTTTGGGCCTGCACCCTGCCTTGGGAGGGATCTCTACCTTGCTGACTCTGCTTGGCTGCTCCCTGGTCGCCTCACATCGGCCTCCGGAGCCACCGCTGCCTGGGCTTGTTCACCATCTTGCAGCCCCTACGCACCTGGGAGCTACTGGCCCCGGATCTTGCCCTGGGATCCGGGGACTACGCTGTCTCTGGATCACGCAACCCTCTACTGCCTAACTGGCCTCCCCCAGGTCCTCGCTTGCCCGCTCCCTGGTTCGACTGTGGTTCTCCCCCTGAGACGGGGCCCCCAGCTTCTCCGGCCTTTGCAGATATGCCTCCTAAGCACAGGGGCGCTAAGGATCCTGATGCTGCAGCCACCCGGGGCAATCCGGTGACCTCCTTGTGGTCTAAGACACTTCCCAATACGCAAGAGGATCCTGCTTCTTCCTTGGCGTCCTCTGGGTTGCCTTCCTCTGGGGTGCCCATCACCCAGGCTTATATGTCGACATTTCTGCAAGAAATCAAGGCTGAGATTGGCTCCCTCCGTCAGGACTTCAAGGCTGGGTTGCAGGACATTCGCAGAGAGGTTACTGAAATTGGCGATAGGGTTGATGGACTCGAACGAACAATGGACGCGAGGACGGAGGATGTAGATGGTCTCTGGAAAAAGTGTCTGAACTTGAGGACCAGAATATCACCCTTCAGCTGAAGCAGGAGGACCAGGAGAACCGCAGTAGGCGGAACAACCTCCGCATCCGGGGTGTTCCATTGGGAACGGAGGGGCCGAACATATTGACATACACAGCGGACCTCCTTTATGCCATTCGTGAAGGCGAGGGCTCCTCCCCGCCTATGCTCGATAGGGCCCATCGACTATCTGGTTCTCGCAACCGCCCTAACTTTGTCCCGGACATCATTACGCGGCTTCACGTCTTTGCTGACAAGGAAGTTATCCTCCACAAAGTACAGGGAGTTCAAACGGTCTCCTACAATGGACTCTCTATCCAGATTTTCCAGGACCTCGCACCTTCTACGCTCAGGCGGAGGAAGAGCTTCAAACCCGTGACGGACAAACTAAGGGATCTTGCGATTAAATATCAGTGGGGCCACCCTTTTGCTTTGATGTTCTCTTGGGAAGGTAGGAGGCGGAGTATCCGATCCCTGCAGGAGGCGCAGCGTCTCCTCCATCTTCCTGTTAACCCTGAGAGCGATGACCTTCCGCCCCCTGGTACACGTCTTCTGGGCTCTCTTCGGCCGGAGTGGTCTACTGTTCCTCCTCCTCGCTCCAGGCGCCTCTCCAGAGATCTGGAATCTTCTCAAGCTAAGCAGGAGGCCATCAATCAAGTTTGTTCCCTGAGTGCCTCGCCGTCTCTCACGAAATAGCTGTCTTCGACATTGCGATGTGACTGGTTGTGTTTTCACCTTGCGCCTTACCCTTGGGGTCCCCTAACTAGGACCTGGTGGCTGGACTTCAGTGTGCTTCTCTTCCATCCATACACGGGATGCTGCCGGTGGAGGCTCTCCGCCTCGTGTGTACCCGACACCCCCCCTCCTGGAGTCCTATAGGAGAGTGACTTCTCCGAGATGGTCCGCCTTCGGGACCCCGGACTGTCCCGAATAGACTCTACATTGCATTGGCCCAGTTGGCCTGTTTATCTTTCATGTTTTTTCTTTTCTCTATTTCTTCATTTTTGTTTTCTCTTTCCTATGCTCTCTCCGGATGCGCCTTCCCTACCGTCTGAACGGCAATATTACACTTGGATCACAGAGAGGACCTATTGGACACTGTGTGGGGTCGGTTGGGCCTTTGCCCCTATGCCTGCTTTGTGTTCGCTGTGGCTGCCCTTGTCACTTTGCCTCCACCCTTCTCATGTGCGACTCGGGGGGGCTATGGATCTCCCAGGTCTGGGGTCTATCTCCTTTAGCTCCTTGGGCCTGCCCCTGGCTGGTCTGGAGTCTCGCTCCTTCCTGCGCATTGTTGGTGCTGAAGCGCACTGCCCCCCTCTCTTACATTATGACCGACTCCGTCACATTCCTTTCCCTTAATGTAAAGGGCCTCAACTCTCCCTCTAAGCATCGGCAAGTCTGGCGGTATCTCTCCCAGCATGATCCTGATGTGGTTTTTCTTCAGGAGACTCATTTGCTTTCCTCTGACACTCACCTTATGTCCCACCGCAAATATCCCACCCAGTTTTGGGTGAGTTCCCCTACCAAGGCTGGGGGGGGGGGGCACTTCTTTTTAAGCCTGACTGGCGAGCGACCTCCTCCCAATGCATAGCTGATGATGACGGGAGATTTCTCAAAATTGATATGGTTTGGGGTCGGGGCTCTTGCACTTTTGTTAATATATACGCCCCCAATCAGAAACAAGATGTATATTTGCAACAGCAGTTAGGGACGTTATTACGTTCGGTCTCTACCCCTATTGTCCTTGGAGGCGATTTCAATCTAGTCTGGGATCCTGAGCGGGACCGCACGACGCAGGCGCACCATATCTTGGGGGCAATGTCGGCGCAATTGAAAAACTCCATAACTGACCTTGGTTTGGTTGATGCCTGGAGGTATCTTCACCCGGACTCCCGGGACTACTCCTTTTATTCCCATGTCCATCGTTCCTATTCGCGGATTGATCACTTCTTCCTCTCGCTTTCCCTGGCTCGTGTCCTTTGCACGGCGGATATCTCGGACATCTCTATCTCTGATCATGCGCATGTTTTGCTTACGGTTCAACTTCCCACTCTTCGAGATGATCCCCTTCCACTGTGGCGGTTGCCCCCCAAAGCTCTCCGAGACCCGGTGGACGTGGCGGACATCCATAAGGAGATCGACTCTTTCTTTGCAACTAATACTCTTGACGATACGCCTGAGGATGTTTGCTGGGATGCCTTCAAGGCTACTGTTCGGGGGGTCATCACCTCTATATCTATTGCCAGGACCCGTGAGGCCCGTTTGGTTGAGACCACTCTTTCCCGCGATATTAAAGATCTGGAACATGAAGACCATGCCTCTCCTTCACTTGCTAATAAATGCCGACTGGCTGCCCTGCGCGGTCAACTACGCTTGCAATGTACTAATAAGGCTGAACGGCTACTTCTCAATCTTAAACAGAAATTCTACGTCGGGGGCGATAAAGTTGGAGCGTGTTTAGCTCGCCGCTTGCGAGCCCAGGTTGCTTGCTCTCACATCTCCAAGCTCAAGCGTCCTGATGGCTCTTGGGCCACCTCGGAGTAGGACAAGGGATGTACCCTCATGGCCTTTTATAGGGATCTCTATGCTCATGCTCCTTGTCCCCTGGAGGCGGTTGAGAAGTTTCTTGATGACTGCCCCTTGGACCCTATCGATCCTTACTTCAAGGGGTTACTTGATGAACCTATCACCCATGGGGAACTTGCTAAGGCACTGAAGCAGCTCCTGTCGGGCAAGACACCGGGTCCTGACGGTCTTCCGCTAACTTTTTACCGGGTCTTTTACCCGCAACTACGGGATCATCTACTCCATCTCTTTAATAGTTTCACGGATAGTACGGGCCTCTCTCCTACGATGAATGAAGCGGAGATTGTCCTGGTCCCTAAGCCTGGAAAGGATCTGACTCTGGCGGCTTCCTTCCGCCCTATTGCCTCGTTAAATACTGACGCCAAACTCTTCACAAAAATTTTTGCGAACCGGTTGGAACCCCTCCTTCCGGGGCTTATTGACCCTGACCAGGTGGGTTTTATTCAGCACCGTCAGGGCGCCGATAATATCCGGCGCATTGCCCACCTGGTGGAAAAGTCACGTATCAGAAACATCCCTGCTTGTTTGGTCTCTCTTGACGCCGAGAAGGCACTCGACCGCGTGGACTGGGGCTTCCTTTGAGCGGTTCTTCGGAAGATTGGCCTGGGACCGGGCTTTATTTCTAAATTGATGGCCTCTTATGCCAAACCTACTAACGGCTTTACCACCGCCCCTATTTCTATTCACCGGGGCACACGGCAGGGGTGCCCGCTTTCTTTTTGCGCTCGCTGTCGAGCCCCTGGCTATAGCCATCCGACGTCATCAGGAGATTCAAGGTATTTGTATGGGGGGTTGGAGCATAAGGCTTCCCTTTTGCTGATGACTTGTTGCTATCTCTATCCTCTCCTTGGTTTTACCTGCCCGCTGTGGCCGAGCTCTTGGACTCCTTTGAGGCTGCTTCGGGTTATCGCATTAATCTGGAGAAATCCCATGCTCTTAATCTCACGCTATCGGCATCGGAGGTCCAGCGCTTATGGGGCCTGCTTCCAGTGCAGTGGACTGATGAGTCGATTCGATACCTGGGCTTAGACTTAACCCCTATACTCTCTTCTTGGACCTCCAAGATTTGGCCTCGATTCCGCAACTCTGTTCGTGAGGAGATGCGACGATGGGAGGGTCTTCCTTTGGCATGGTTGGGCCGTCTTCATGCTGTTAAGATGTCCCTTCTCCCTAAAATCCTCTATTTGTTCCAGTCTCTCCCCACCCCTATCCCGCATGCGGATATTCAAGCCCTGTAACGTGAATTTGGGGAAAATCGCGTCTCCGCTTCTCCCACAGGATACTCCTACTCCCCAGATCTCGGGGGGGCCTGGCCTGTCCTAATCTGCTGGAATATTATTGGGCCTGCCACCTCCGTTTTATATCGGAGTGGATCGCCCCTGAAAGTGAAAAGCATTGGTTCCATATGGACCGTGCGGTGGGTTGTAGACCGCTCTGGGACCTTGCCTGGCTTCCGCGTGAGGCTCACCCATGCAGTGCATACTTGGCGACGCCAACGAGAACAGTCTTGGAGATATGGGATAGGTTGGCGCTCTCCCGGGGTCTCACAACTTTCCCTTCCCCTAACACCCCGTTCACACGCAACCCTGCGTTCCCCCCTGCTCTTCAGCCTCGGTCCTTTGATGCTTGGACTACAGAGGGACGCCGTGTCATCCAGGACTTCTTTCAGGGCTCTGCTCTTCGCTCTTTCGATCAATGTAAACAGTTCTTCCGCCTAACTGACAAGGAGCACTTACAATACTGCCAAGTACGTCACTGGCTGTCTTCTCCCGTGTACTCCCGGGAAGTGACTGAGCAACTCACCCCCTTTGAATCCCTGGTCCGTAGATTTGACGGATCTAAGGGCCTCATTTCTAAAACCTATTCGGTTCTTCAGCATTCTGGGCGTCTACCACTCCATGGTTATCAAACTCGCTGGGCCGCTGATTTGGCTGCTGATGTCTCCCCGGAGGAATGGGACCGCTTATGGAAGGACATTCCTAAGGTGTACCGTAGCATTCCTTAGCGTGAATCCGCCTATAAACTAATGACGCAGTGGTATTATACTCCTACTCGCCTTCATCAGATGTTTCCGGGCACTTCTCCGATCTGTTGGAGATGCCAGACTGATAGAGGGGATTTTTTGCATATTTGGTGGTCTTGCTCGGAGCTCACTATGTTCTGGAAGGAGGTCCTCAGCCACATTAAGGAAGTGGTGGGTTTCCCGATCCCTACTGCCCCGTCCCTGGTGCTCCTGGGCATTCGACCCAACACGCTAAAAGCCATGACCTTGGCCCACTGGCACCTCATCCTTCACTTATTGGGTGCAGCGCGACAGACCATTGCCTCCTGCTGGAAGCAGCCCCACCCCCGCCTATTGCTGCATGGTTTCTCCGACTATGGGACGTCCTCTCCCTATAGTTGCTTACTGCCCGTCTTACCCATACTGACACACGCTTTGATCGCATATGGCGTCCTCTCGTGTACCACCTTACTAAAATTGAACACTCCCGTCTGATGCCTCCTAGACTGCGGGCTCTGCAATTGTTTGACGATCCATTGGAACCTTATTCTAGAGGCAGGAGGCCAGACCCCTCAGAGTAATCCACGACACCTGCTGGACGAGCCCCCTGAGCCCTGAGATCACCGTCCTACACTCTAGAACTTGGCCTCGGTCCCTCCCCTTCCCCTCCCTGGCGCATCCGCTTCCCTTCGCCCCTCTCTTCCTTACCCTTGTCACCTTTTGTTTCCTCTCCTCTTTGTCTTTTCCTTTTCTCTTCTGTCTCTTCTTAGTCTCCCTTTTACTTTTCTTTCTTTCTTTTTTTTTTCTTTCTGTTCTATGATGGTTTTTATGTTGTTTGCCACAAACTGTAATGGTGATATTGCACTGTGACCTGTGCCTTACGAGTGGACGGGGGCTCTGTTCTGCCTAACGTTTGTTAATTTTGAGTCCTTAATTGCTTCCCTCCATATAGTCGGGACCCTTTCATGGTAGTCAAACTCGTCCTTATAGGACCTTGGTCCCCTCCACGGCCTCTCCCTGAGAACTGAAGGAGAACCCTCCCCATAAGACTGACTTTTAAGTCCTGGACTTTTGCTTTGTCCCAATTCCATATGTGATGATCCTTCTTGAATTTTCTACCCCCCTCCTTGATGTCGGGCCTCAAATTGGGGACCTCACTTTCCTTGATGTTTATTTGCTATCCCCCCACCCCTCCCCTTTGCTTCCTGTGGCGTGTATTGTTTTCTATTTGCTTCTCTTCAATAAACGGATATTAAACGGAAAAAAAAAATAAGTCGGGCAAATTATTAGCGAATTACCTTAAGGTTAAGAACGATACATTTAATATTGAATCAATTATTGATGCAACTCAAATGCCAAGATATAAGGATTCTGAAATTTTGGATGAATTTGTTCAGTACTATGAATCATTATATACACCTGACAATGTAACTTCTGACCTAAACATTTATCAATATCTTTCATCTATTCTTAGACCTGCAGATAAATGTATTGACCTTTCACTGTTGGAAACTGATGTTTCATAAACACTGCATTGAACACACGTGTTAGAAATGGGGGTCTCTAGTTGGGAGAGGTAGGTGCCGTTGTCCAAATAGGGACCCTTGCTTTTAGCCAGGGTAAGGGGATACACTTCTAAAGTAACCCCTGCTCACCCCCTTGGTAGCATGGCACGAGCAGACAGACTTATCTCAGAGGCAGTGTGTAAAGCATTTGTGAACACCTACAGTAATACAGTGAAAACACTACAAATGGACACCACACCAGTTTAGAAAAATAAGTAATCTTTATCTAAACCAAACAAGACCAAACAACAAAAATCCACAATACAGTAATAACAATATGACTTTCAAATGGTAGAAATAGTTCAGTTCAAAGCAAATTGCAGATGCAACACTTTTCACACAAAGTACCTTGGATGCGTCGCACACACAAACAAAAAGGGCCGCAGGGAAGGTGATGCAAAGGTTCCTGGCTCTGGGGGAGGTGATGCGTCGGAGGTGATGCGTCGGTTCCTTACCAGAGAGGAGGTGATGTGTCGGTTTCTTTCTGCGAGGGGAGGTGATGCGTTGGTTTCTTACTGCGTCCCGCAATGATGCAACAGACTTGGCGTCTCAATGTGATGTGACAATCCGTGGGTTTGTGCAGCCGCACAGCAGGGCTTGCATCGGAATCGGTTTGGTGATCTCAGACTTCAGAGATCGGTGCACTCTATGCGGCGTGCGGTGATGTCTCAAACCGCGGGCAGGCGCTGTGACGATTTCTTCGGTGATGCGTCAGAAACAGGTGCGGATGCGTCACACTTCTTGCTTTTGCATTGCTTTACCAGCTCCCAACAGCCAGAACAACCTCCAGAGGCCAAGAACAGCTACAGGTACCTCTTGGCAGGTCAGAACTCCCAGCAAGGAAGTTCAGGGGAGCTGGGGGTGTGGTCTTTCTGTCCGTGAGACTTCAGAACAAGAGGCAAGCTCTTCTTCAAGCCCTTGGAGATCATCCTCAAGCAGGGGACACAGCAAACAGCAATGTCCTTTTCCCTTTTCTTGGCAGAAAGTAGCCGCTGCAGGCCAACCCCAGACAGAAAACAGCACAGGGGCAGTATTCCACCTCAGTTTCTCCAGCTCTTCTCCTTGTCAAAGGTTCCTCTTGATTTCCCAGAAGTGATCTAAAAGTGTGGGGTCTAGGCCCCTCTTTTTATACAGTAAATCTCTTTGTTCTAGCCTGGCCCAGGGCTCTGAGCCCAGTCCAAACCAGTTCTTGGGGGCACTTTGCAATTGCACAACAACCTCCATTGTCAGTGTGAGCCCTGGCTCCAGACACACCACAGGGGGGCGGAGCCATCATTGTGGAAGGCAGGCACAGCCCTATTCAGGAGCAGGTGCCACTCCTCCCACCACTCCAAATGCAGTCCAGGCCTATTCAGCCTAGGGCTAACTCATCCAGACTCTCTGGAGCCACTGCACATCCCCAGCCCCTGTCACTTCAAAGCCAGACAGTCAATACACATCCTAGCAGAGGCAGACTGGATGGCTAAGCAAAAAAATACCTACTTTCTAAAAGTGGTATTTTCAAACACAGAATGTAAAAATCACCCTCACTAAAAGATGTATTTTAACATTCTGAGTGCAGGCATACTAAACTTTATTTTCCTATCTGGTTCCCAGGGGCAGTTATGCTTATAAGATGTTATAAGCAAACTCCCCATTCTATCTTATGGGAACAGATAGCCTTACAATAGTGAAAAAAGAAATTGGCAGTATTTCACTATCAGGACATGCCACACACCAGGGCATGTCCTACCTTTCACATACACTGTACCCTGCCCACATGGGTACCTTGGGCCTGCCTTAGGGGTGACTAACATGTAAGAAAAGGGAAGTTAGGGCCTGGCAAGTGGGTGCACTTGCCAGGTCGACATGGCAGTACTAGACTGCACACAGGCTCTGCAATGGCAGGCCTGAGCTACATTTACAGGCTGCTTTTGTGTGTGGCGCAATCAGTGCTGCAGGCCCACTAGCAGCATTTGATTTGAACGCCCTGGGCACACACAGTGCACTGCACTAGGGACTGACCAGTAAATCAAATCAGCCAATTAGGGAAACATCAATCCATACATACAATTTACAGGGAGAGCATATGCACTTTAACACTGATCAGCAGTGGTAAAGTGCCCAGAGTAATAAAACCAACAAAAACAGGTCAGAAACAGAAGGCCACAAAGCAAAAAATCTGGGGATAAACACGCTGTAAAAGCCAGGTCTAACAACACTCAAAAAAGATAAAGTCCCTGGTCCAGATGGATTTACTGCTGAATTTTATTCACATTTTGCCAAGTTACTCCTCCCAAATTTCAAAATCTCATAACCCTCTTTCTCACTCTCCGGTTCTTCTTCATGCTCCTTTTTGAATGCATTAATTTACTTTATCCCTAAGGTTTATGTTTATTTGAGTTTTATATAGCGCTGGCTAGACCCGGAGGTATCAGAGCGCTTTACATAAGGTTCCACAGAATTACAAAATTACATCAGTTACAAGTTACAACAGTTACAGGAAAACATTTCAAGAGCGTCGGAAGACGAAATAAATGGAGCTTAGAAGGGTAAGGGGGTGGGGTAAAGGTGTAGGAGGGAGAAAGGATGGAGATAGGATGGATGGAGAGACGAAGGAGAGTCTGCCCAAAGTCCGGCTGGGTAGGTGACGGCCGAGGGGGAAGTCCACAGCCCATCTCCTCTATAGCTATCAGGTAGCTCCACCGGGCATCAGTCAAGCGGCTAGGTCTCAATAAGAAAACAATTAGAGAGCAAAGAGGAGGGATAAATGGAGCGTAAAGGAGAAAGTGGGTGGAGTAAAGGGGTAGGAGGGAGAGTATGACGGAGAGACGAAGTGAGGTCTGCCCAATGTCCGGCTGGGTAGGTGATGGCCGAAGGGGTAGTCCACAGCCCATCTCCTCTATAGCTATCAAGTAGCTCCACCGGGCATCGGCCAAAAAGCTAGGTCTCCACGGTCGATGGCCGATGGTCGAAGGTAGGTAAAGATCCTAATTTTTGTAAAAACTACAGGCCTATCTTGCAAGTCAAAGTTGATTATAAAATATTTTCTAAAGCTCTAGCTCTGAGGCTTGATTCCTATCTTCCTGATTTGCTAGGTAGGGAGTAATCTGGATTTGTCAAAGGACGCGATCTTTCTGATAATGCTCGTCTGTTTTTTTATATTCCTTCTAAATCTTCTCTTAAATCTGAGTCTATTGCTGCAATTGCTTTAGATACAGAGAAATTTACGGAGAACAATGGCCCTTGACAAGGTTAGGTAAAGAACAACAAATGAATATAGAATGGAATCAATACTATATTGCTGCTGTCCAGCCGGACAGTGAATTTAATGAATAGTAATTGAACAGGTCAAGAGAAACCAAAATACAGTGGGACACAGTCCTGCATCCTACATGAGAGGGTGAACACAATTAACACAAAGGAACAAAAAAGGCAGGCAAGAAACAAGGCTTGTTGGGATTACGAGGGGTTAAACAAGCAAAATAATATCACAACCGTTACACGCAAAACATAAAAATAGAAATGTGTACACTGTGTCAAGCAAGTCGACGACATTTCGATCCCTTAGCAAAGATAGTAGGATCATCATCAGGACAAATTTACATGCATGCCTGAAAAGAATGAAGCCGCTAATAACGTGGCAGGGAGTCACGAGCAGAACGATGTCTGGAGAAAGTGGGGCGGAGTATGCTGGCCTATGGTCACGGGAATGGTGTGTTCCGGGTATTGACGAACAACAGCACGAGTTTGCAGAGAAAATAGTCGGCGTCCGGGCTAGGGTCCACGTAGTTAGGATAGCCAAGAGTCCGGCCAGAATATTTGCTTCAGGGACTGGTTTGCGCGATAGGGGGCGTGCGTGGCACGAGAATTTTGGCAACCTTAAAGTTGAGCTGAATTGCTCTGGCGCGGTGGCCGGGTTAGCAGGAGAATTGAAGATCTGATTTGTGATGACGGGAGATAGTGCTCGTGAGCAGGGGGTCCTAGAAGGCTGCGCTTTGCTCGATGGCCGGATGTGCATTCGTTCGAGTCTATTGACCCTTTCTCTTTCATACTCTTTGTTGGTTTGGCTTTGGCCCCAAAAGCATTTCCCTCATTTCTCTCCTGTACTCTGCCCCAAGAGTGGCTATATGCACTAATGGTCTTACCTCTTCTTATTTCTCTTTAGGAAGGGGTGTTCCTCAAGGTTGTCCGCTTTCCCCTTTTATTTTAAATTTACCATTAGAGCCTTTTCTTTCCCGGTTGCAACAGAATCAAGATATTCGTGGATTTCCCTTTAATGGTTTGCAGATCAAATTTGCAGCATTTGCTGATGATGTCTCACTTTTAATGTTCCTTTCCCAACCTGTTTCGTCATTGCCGGCTTTTTTGCAAGAAGTAGCCTTATATAGTAATGTCTCTGGATATAAATTGAAAATTGAGAAATGCGAAACACTATCCTTGACTAAATTTACATTTAAAGAAGATTTCACTATATCCATTTTTACTTGGAATCTTCAGCCCACCAAATGTCTTGGTCTGTGGTTTGCTCCTTCTATTTCCTCTTCAGTTTCTCTGAATTTAGAAAAAAGCATATATAAATTAACCACTTTACCTACTAGATGGCAGGCTCTGCATCTTTCCTGATGGGATCGTTTGGATACCATTAAAATGATGGCGAGCCCCATTATATTGTTTACCATATCTAATCTCTCGCTGTCCATTTCCCTTAAACACTTCCGGAGGATTAACTCTATCCTTGTTTCGTTCCTTTGGAATCAGAAAAAATCTTGCATGTCCCTACTTAGATTATCTCATCCAAAGTTGGAGGGGGGGGAGTTAAATTCCCAGACTTTCCTAGTTATCACAAGGCATTTTTATTACGTCAATCTTCTAGTTAACTCTCCAGTTCCACATTGATGTGCCCATTATAGGTTGAAGTGGAAAATACTTTTCTCCTCCCCTTCTCTTTTAAGGAATATTTATCCTTCACTCGCAAGCCACTATCTCTCTCTACACCTATTCTTAAGCATTCATGTAAATTACTAGACTTCATTCTTCACAATTCTTCCATGGACATTGATACCTTTCTTAGATGTACCATTTGGCATAATAAGGCTATATTAGTTAATAATAAGCCTATTTACTGGACGTCCTGGAGAAATAAAGGTTTAATTTGAGTGCGCCAACTTTTTGAGCAGAATACTTTTTTTATCCTTTTCTCAAGTTTATCGTCAATTTGATCTTCCCTTGGCATTCAAGAGCAAATATAGAAAATTGCACAATGCCATTTGTAGCGCTGATGAACAATGTCAACTCTCTCTGTCTCCCCTATTAATCACTGGTCCAATCTGTTGCATTCTTCTCCCAAAGCGTCTACTAATTATTCCTACTTACTCTCATTTGATTCCGATAGGACCAAAACAAAGGTGAAGTTATCTTGGGAGCCAGATTTGGAAGTTAACTGGTCAATTCTTCTCTGGACAAAAATTGGACTAAAATCGGTAAATCATCTAGGGCGGCAAATACCACGCAGTCTCTTTTCTTTATATATAATAGACTTTTACTGGCTCTGCACTTTTGCATACAATGTATTCAGCTACATCTTACACATGTTGGACATGTTCTTTGGCCCAGGCGGATTTAAAACATCTACTTTTTACATGCCCTTCTGTGTTGTGCTTCTGGAAACAGGTTTGGGCTCAGATTAAGTACATTTTTCCCACTACTGTCCCCTTTTCTTACTCTACCATCTTCCTAGGTAGTCTAGCTGAAGCTTGGCACTCACTCTCATGTGACACATGTATTTTGGATCTATTGTTGGCGGCTGCCTTTCAGCAGATCACCAAGAATTGGAAAGACTTCACTAAATTGTCTTTTCAGGCTTGGTGGTATGCGGTTTGCTATAATCATAGACTGGACACAAGCTACATTTCTCCCATGTCTTTAAATTTGAAGCACCAGATCTTGTGGTCTCCCGTTACACAGCTCTTAGATGACAGTGCACAACGTTCCTTTGCACATACACCCGCAGAACAAGAAATCCCTCAACCTCCCTGGCTTCCCTTTTTATTTTTATTTAATTAATTAAGTATACTATTTGTTAACATAGTTATGTATGTAACTCATATGTAATGTACTTGTTTTTCCTCTGCTTGTACAACCAAACTCTTCTTATTTCAGACAGTGTATAGGTTTCTTTTTCATAGATAAACTGAACTGTTTAGTTATGTCTTTTTCATTGCATAATGATTTGTACTATATTGTTCCACTTTCCTATGCTTTATTATATTCTCAATAAACTCATTTTAAAACTTTTAAAAAAATCAATTATCAGGAACAAGGTCGTAATTGGGTGTTATTTATCAGATCTGATCCAGTGGAGTCAGATTTTATCAGGTCTGATAATAATCTCTGAAACACTTCATAATTATTGACTAATTAAGTTGTGCTGTACAATTATTACATTGTAGCTAGGGATAGCTCATGAATTTCCTACTGACTAAGTTTTTTTTCCCCATGGGATCCTTAATTTTCTTAGTATGGATATCCACCATCTACAAGTTCTATCATTGGCTCTTGCATTCACAGGCATTGGCCACTGCCTTAATTCTAGTTTTTCACACTGTCTCTTTCAGCTGTGTTAGCTAATAAATTCCTGTGTGTGGTGGGACACCTCTGGGCCCCGCAGCTATCTGGTGAGTGTGACCTGGATTGTGGGTTAGCCATACAAAAGAAGACACACACACACTGTATCAGTGTGCACGAAAGACCACGTGCAGTTGATGCCGCTTTATTATGTAGCCTCTGGCCACGCTTGGCCAGAGGATGTACAAAGGTGCATATACGGGACAGTGAGTCACCACTGGATGGTCCAGGTGGCTCACTACACTGTGTGCACCATTTTTGTCCATGTTTTAATTTTTGATGTTAGAATTCACCCAACAGTTTCAGCAAAGTTCTGTGATCAACACCAGACGTAGTTTGCTTTCTTTTAGGCCCAGATAAAATAATATTTAGGTAGATAAAAATTATGTGGAATTCACAAGTTTCATATTATGTGAAATGCATAACATTTTGGATTTGTGTTGAATTTTTGCCTTTGGAAGAATGGCTCAATAAAAACTCATGGTAACAGTAAAAAAGCGGTTTCCAGGCATTTTGTGTGTAAACCAGATTCCTGCTGATATCTTGCCTGTGATTTCTAAGTAATTTCGCCCTCCTCAACTTTCTTTATCCAATTACACTTGGATTAGAGATCACAAAAAGTCCTTAGCAGCCAGAATCGCTGAATTCTTCACCACTTAGCCGGGTTCGGCATTGAGTTGAGACCTAGAATTGGAGTCTTTTAAGGTTGTGATGAGGGGGCACTGCCTTGTCCTTTCAATGGGTGCCCGACGTGACCTGGAGAGAGACCTCCAGAGGTTTGAGGCTGATTTTCATCAGTGGCATAAAGAGCTGGGTGGTAGCCAGTGTGACCTTCTGCGGTTGCTAGCGACACGTGAACTTTATAATGTGACTTTGGAGCGGCTGCAATGCCAGGACTATAAACACTATGTAAATCAGGTGCACGAAGAGGAGGGGAAGTCAGAGGGACTCCTTGCCTGGTTGGTTCATGCAGAGTAGGGGCACCCTACTCTGCATAGTGCCAACAGGGGGGACGGGCATATTTCAGCCAAAAGATTTTAATGAGGCATTCAGGTCTTACTATGCTTCCTTCTATCGTCTACAGGAGTTAGACCTCCCGACGGCTTTGGAATCCTTCTTGGAGGGACTTCCACTTCGGTCTCACCCACAGGCGGAAGAGTATCACTAGGTGCCCCAGTATCGGACGTGAAAGTTAGAAACTCAGTCAAAGACATGGCGATAGGTGAGACGAATGGGGCAAATGGCCTCCCCTTGGAGTTTTACAAAACGTTGCAATCAAACTGGCACCTAAATTGACAGAAATGTACTCGGAGGCCAATGAAACGGGGATCCTTCCCGCAACAACGATGGCGGCTCTAGTGGTGCCCCTGCCCAAATCTACCTTGCGGGAAGTGGCACCTTTGGATTTTTGACCCCTCTCTATGTTGAACTCTGACTTCAAAATACTAAGTAAAATATTAGGGTCCCAGTTAATACCCCTATGCAGGCCCTGATTCTTAGAGACCAAAACGGATTTATACCAACCCGTAATGTTATGTACCTCAATCTAGGCCTAAATAGCTAAATGACCTTTCACCTACCTTTGTCCTAACTTGCTGTGCATAACGGTTCTAGCACAGACCTTTTACCCAGTTATGTGCTGAATAAATGTCGATCGGTTTCCATGAAACTAGCCTCATTTATTATGCATAAGGATTCTTAGAAAAGTCCCCTGCACATGACTTACATAAGAGGATTAACATACACTGTATAAAAGTCATTTTCATCCTAGGGTTAAAGAACTACTTAGTACTTAGCATAATAGGAGGTATTGATTTAGGCTCATTTACATAATCGTACTCACAACATATTGTTATGTGCTGGATTGAGGCCGTAACATAGGTGCGCCGTTTCAGAGGCACAAATCCTTCGTGCCACAAAGACAGGCAGGCCCTTTCACCCACTAAAGGCCCTTTCACCTACATTAGCCCTCCCTTCACAATAACGAGCAACAGAGGCTGTCCCTTATCTGACGTGTGCTCTGGGTGCAGAAGATGGTCCATCCTAAATACGTCATCTCCATGTCCAACAGTGACTAACCTACGTCACAACGAGTTCTTAGAAACAGACCCTTAAGCTCTTGGGATTTTCCCTAGCACAGGATTATTGATTTCTCCAAGAACTCATTAAATATGCATGAACAACTATTCCCTAAGGGTTCATTCCTGACGTCTTCCTCTGACCGACTTTACGTCAATACTAACATTCCAAGGCACCTATCAGGTATAAATATACCTCCCTTTGCCCAAGCAAACCAGAGGGGACCGAGACTTCCATGCCGACACTCTGACCTGAGACGCTGCAACCTGCGTCATGCCACAGCTCCAGCTGGCAGAGGTCCATCCACCCATCCTGGGGTGTCCAGCTCGAGATCAGGATGAAGTCCCACTAAGGTAATGGGGTTAGACTAAATCCTAGGGGGATTCTTGGCTCTCTAAGACCTACACACATGCTAGGTACACTTAGGTACATCTAGTTAGGCATCATAGGGGTATAGGCTTTATCTTAAATGCATTCTGTATTTCATGTATGTGTTCATTACCATTGCACAATGGTAAAACTGTACCATGCATTTTTATTTAACTGCACTGCTGGCCATATTTCTCTGCTACTGTCCAACAGTTGTTGCAGCACATATTACCAGTACTAGAATAACAACTGTGCAATACATTTTATTGTAAACACACCCAACTGTTTCTTCTATGTACTTCTCTGAGATGAGTGACTGAATGAAAAGTAGTATATTGTTTCCACGATCCTGAGGGATCAGGGTTTTATGTTATGTGGTTGCCAGAAGCTATTCCCTTCTTGTTGTCAAGAAGTTTCTAGTGGCCTCTGAGCTAGCTGGTACACAGTAATTAAGTTTAATATACGCGATAGGGGCATACCGACCTCAGTCCTATGCCAAGCCTATAGTGTATGTTATTCCAATGCGCAGAACCTATCAGGGAAATAGGAACTACACTACAATATTGATTGTGTTAGGAACCCTGAGCCTATCTTTACGGTATAAAAGAGCCATACCTCCACTCGATAGACAGAGGAGAAGCTTCCATGCTGACACAAAACACTGAGGTCCCGTCCTGCAGAAGTTCCAGCACGCAGTGGTCTGACATTCCTTGCGGGGTGTCCAATTCAAGACCAAGACGGGGTCCTTCATTCTCTCCCATCAGTTAATGGGGTTGGCTCTTTCCTAGGGGATTCTTGGCATTACACCCACATACATGCTAGGGTACACATAGGTACACTTAGGTAGGGTTCTATCATAGGAGTACGCTTGATTATTGTCATGTATATATGCCTGCATATATCCACTGGTTTAGCACCATGGTAGAATTCTACTTTTTATTTACTCTGTTGGTGCTTGTAATCTTATACATTTGCTTCTGTCTAATGATTGTTGCAGCAAACATGTTTTATACTAGAATGACGCTGGTTCAATAAATGCTTATTGAAAACGTCCCCATGGTTTATTCTGTGTATCTCTCTGAGACTGAGTGAGCACGATTGACTGAGCGAAAAGTTCTGTACTGTTTCCACGATCCCTGAAGCATCAAGTGTTGTCCTGTTCAATAGTTGCCAGAAACTATTTGCTCCATGGTAAGGTTAGGGGGCTTATGGTGGCACTGTGAGCCAGCTAGTCTAAAGGCTAACATATCCTTTGGGGTGTCCGGAATCAGTCTAGACACAATCCCTTAGTTTATGTTGTCTAAACGCGCAGGTCCTATGTATTTTTAGGAACTACACGACAGTAACTCATCTCATAACCTCCGCAGATTTTATTCTATCCTGTATGCCCATGACCAGTTACCTCACCCCACTGCAGTGATTGTGTCAGTGGACCTTGAGAAGGCTTTTGATATAGTGCTTTGGGACTTCTTGGAGACCACTATGTAACGAATAGGACTTGGTGCTAACTCGGTAAGAGGAGAAAGGCTACTCTAAACTCAACCAATGGCTAGGGTTAAAACAGGTTGCATGATTTTGGAGGTCTATGAAGTATTTGTTGGCACTAGACAGGGTTGTCCCCTGTCGCTCCTCTTATTCGCCCTGGCCATGGAGCCACTGGAAGAATGGTTTAGAATGGGGGATTGGATTGGGGCATTAAACTAGACGACTCGGTCCATGTAATTTTATTATTTGCAGATGACCTGCTAACTTACCTCTGGGATGATGTGAATGGCATTATGCGGGCCCTGCAGCTCCTTGAGGAATTTGGAAGGTCTCCGAATAAACCAGAGTAAAACATGTGTGTTCCCGGTGGTCACTGGATTGGGCCATTCTGTTTCTTGTCCAACTGATTTACTTTGGGTTCCACAAACCTTTAAATAGTTGGGCATTCAGGTCTTTCACAATCTGGATGATCTCCATGAGGGAAACCTGAGGGGGGACGGGTCCATTTGGTTTCTGAAGTCCTATGTCTCATTTCGGCTCTCTCTTAACCTGCCAATTATGGAGGGTATTACGCTCTCTAAAATGGTCATGCTCCCAAGGTTTCTTTAGGTTTTCGTAAAGCTCCCAGAAAAAAATCCTGGTATCCTGGTTTAGAGGCTTGATGACCTCCTGCGGGAACTGATTTGGAATGGTGGGCACCAGGGAGTTGCTTTGGCTACAATCCGCCGCCCACCACTTGAGGGCATCCTGGGAGTACCAGACTGTGAATTGTAGTTTCACGCAGCTTCAGTGGTTTAGGAAATGGCTGGATTCGATGGGCTTACAGGAACTCGGTCAGTTGGGCGTTGAGCCCAACTAGAGACTCCTGTTGGAAGTGCACCCAACACTTCGGATATCCTGCCCGGGAATCCTTATGTCCACTGCCCTAGCCTGCTGGTGACATGGACTGCGGCATACTGGTGAGGTAAAAACTGATGCCCCTGAACTCCCGCTGGTGGCCTTCCCCCATGGGGACCCATTGACTTTTTTTTCTGCAGGGCAAGTGGACTCCTGGACGGAGGCGGGTTTGGTGACCCTGGGTGACTACTTTCAGTTAAATGTCTTATTGCCCTTTGGAGACCTGGTGGAGCAGACAGGCCTGCCAGTGGGACAGTTTCTGAAGTGCTAACTCATGTCCTACGGGACCTGTGGGGTGCTGCAACAGCAGAACCTCCCACGCATACGGTCCTACAGCTACTCCTGATGCTATCTCATGGTTCTATAAGGCTCTGAATGGGCTGTTTAAGAAACCATTGAATGCTCTTCGGGCTCACTGGGCCACTGACTTGGGCCAGGACATGACTGACACTGAATGGGGGAGGGTGTTTGCATATTCGCAGAAAGTATTTCGCAATACCCGTCTTAAATATATACAATTCAAATACACTCAAAGGACCTCCTCAAAGGATACAGACTATCTATGGTGGGGAGCCTAGAGGTTGCCCTAACTGTATGACACTAGATGCTGAATTTGGTCACATGATTTGGGGTTGCCCTGGGCTCACTGGGTTCCAGGGGGAGGTAATCTTGCATTTAATAGGACTCTGTCTAGGACACTCGCAAATATGCCTGCAGTTTGTTTATTGAGTCTGTTCTGTAGGCCGGGCCCCAAGAAGGTGGCGAATACATTTGTGGAGTTGGCCCTGGCAAAGCAATGAGTGTCTATGGCCTGGAAATTGCCTGGGGACCTAGGGTGGAAACATGGGTGACTGATGTCATGTCCTGGGAACAGGCTGAGGAAAGGACTCTACGGACGGAGGAAGCAAGGGGTGTCCTTCACAGACTTATTGAACTGCTCTGGTGGGAGGTGGTTGACGAATGCAAGTCCCCTGGGATTTCAGTTGATTCTGAGGAGGACAGACTGTGGGGCCACGTCTTGGCTGTGAACATGAGCCAAACACTAATAGAACTGAGGGTGTGGGTCCTGATGCTGCTGCAGGTGGAATGGATTGCTCTTCCTTGCCCCCTTTGATCCCCTCCTCCACAAATGATGTTTTCATACATTCTGTGACAAGACTTAGGCATGCATGGACAAATGTTATAGTTAGTTTATTAAATGAGTAGTATTGTTATCTTACGGCATCTATTCCTCTTGAAAGTGCATCCATAACCCTATTCCCTTGTAGGTGTTCTCTTTCTCCTGTCTGCATAGCGCGGACTAAATGATTATAAACTCAAGTTACTGATTCAGTTTTCCTGTATCATATTGTTGTAACATTTGAAATGATAATAAACAAAAGTATTAATAACAAAGTATTTTATTGCAGATTTTATGAATCATGTGTCCTGATGATGGCAATGTCCTTTGAATGCCACAAGAGACCGCTATATTGGCACCTGCTGCCTTTTGAGCCTTTGCCATCATTGCATTCACTCTCTGTATTCCTACAATAAGACTTTTTTGTTATGTCTTTCTGGCTGGCAGTAACTGATCTTTGGTAATATTAAGTTACAAATATTTATTTGGCATGAATTTGCAAAGGGTAATTGGCAGTATTTGGATGATCATCTGCTGATTAATGCTATGAATGAACCTTGCAAATTTAAATCCTAATGTATAAATAAAAATGCTTCTTCCCCTTTAATCTGTCAAAATTTGAAGTATGTTTTATTAATTTCACACTGTTATAATCTTAGAAGAGACAATTGACATTTCAATAAATTGAATTTACTGAATAGATTTAAGAAATGTGACATTTGGGTGCCATTTGTTGCATATGCTCACTCAATGAGCTGAGTCCTTAGTGGATATGAAGTGGGTTCTCAGAAACTGGCTTTCTTGACTTTTCTAAGAACCAGTGTTTAGGTCTGTAAGAAAATAGGTATTAGTTGGGGAGGGTGTGAGTCAATCCCAAGTAATAATTTCAAAATCTTGTCAGGTCCAACATACAAATTCAATACATTAATTAGGGCTTAACCCTTGGTAGCTCTGGCACAGAGCAGACAGGCTTACCTTAAAGAAAGTACGTAAAGTATTTAGCAGTACCAAAAACAATTATAAAGTCAAAAAACAACTCAATAAAAATCCCATAGCTAATTTCTAAACATAGGGACATTTTTAATTATAAAAACTACACAAACATGATTAAAATCCACTAAAGAACACCACAGATATGAATTTTGTGACTTTTTTAGGGAAAAAAGACAAGAAAAAGTAGTGCCAACCAGATGTCACTTGTTCACGGACAACTGGGACCTAGACATAATACAGGTCAGCTGCAATGGAGAGGAGGCCCGATACATCAAGCGAGTCGTACCAGTCAAAGTTTTTACTGTCTGGCTTAGTCTTTTTGTGGAAGTTGAAATCCTCCAGTGGCGCAAAGTTAAAGGCTGTATCCAGACCTCCTGAAGTCAGCTAGCTATTGGACAATGCCCCAATTAAGCTGTTGGTTTTGTCCGGAAATTCTCTGAGTGGGAAAATCCAAATTTCACACCTTCTGAAGTCCTCTTGTCAGTGGGATACTTTACACACCTTTGCCCAGTCAAGATTTCCTCTACCTTTGGATTTAGAGTTTGGCAGAGAAACTGTCAATCCTCCATCATGGACAGACTGATCCGCCCATCAGACTGATGGACTTCTGTCTACGTATTTAGAGTTTCGCCTGGGGGACCACCATCTGTCATGACGAAGGACAGTCCATCACATAATTCTCAGTCCTTCATTGTTGGTCCCATCATCTGCCATCAACTGATGCAACTTCATCAGTGTTGCTATGGTGGTCAAGCCTCCCTCAAATTTAGAGTTGTCCTCCATCAGAGTGGTATGGAGGGAACCTAAAGAAGGACGACAGCAGTAGAGGACAGGGTTTCTGGTGGATTGCCTTTACGTCAATGTTGACGGGCATGTCTGTCAACATACACATGCTCTAAAGCACACCTGCTGCTTCCACTACAAATGACAACCATCAATGCACACAAAAATGCACAATTACTAACACACAGCAGCTGCAGCAATGATCCTTGTTACAAAAAACAAAAGATGTTTGGAAGAGGACAACTGAGATTGTCAGAAAATGACTTAACTGTTATGGTGGATGAGATAATAAGGGACAGAGCCACAGTTGTTTGGAGCCCTGGTGCAGACAACAACCATAAGCCAGAGAAGTAAATTGTGGGCCAGAACTGTGGATAAGGTGAATGCTGTCTCCAATATCATACTCCCACAGGTAGACATCCACAAGCCCCTGCAGGTAAGAGTCTGTTTCCTCACTTCTGGGACACATCAGGATTCATGACGGTGGCTCCCCCAGGCTCCACAATCTTATGCCCTAGGAGGAGAGGTTGTTGTCCATACTGCACATAGAAGGTATTGTGGGCATCCCATAAAGAGTGGAGACTGGTAAGTATAAGAAAGTGAATAATTAATTGGAATGGATGGTAGTCCACCACAAGTAAGAAAGTCACTACCCTATTAGGTCCAGACAAAGGTTTAAATAATTTAAACCTGAGCTTGAATACTGCTAACTATTGTACAGCTAGAAGTATTAAAACAGTTAAAAAGACAAAACAAAACACAGTAGAAAACGTAATAAGCAGAATTTCACCAAAACCACAAAAATCCTATAAGGGGAACCTGAGATATGATTTTTTGAAATGTTTTAAGTAAAAATAGTGCATTCTCAAAGATCCCATGGTAGTCCATGGAAACACTAGATCGGGACCTAGGTACGATTTGAGGGCTTTCGCAATGGAGCCCGGGTTGGATACATCAGGTGGATTGGTCACAATGAAAGTCTAGAAAAAAAAAGTTCTAAAACATTTCTAAGATCCATTTTAGAAATGGACGCCAACACTTTTTGTGGAGAAAAATCCTCTCTTCATGTGACACTGCTGGAACTTTAGTAGCCGCAGTGGAACTGAAGTCAGACACCTGAAGGAGGCTGGTCCCACTAACGCTCTGGAAAGAAAATTTTCCCAACATAAAAGGAGACTTTTCAACATGAATTGGGGGCACTACCCAAAGAAATCAACGCACAAAAATGTGTTTTGGACTAAATGTGGTATACCACACTGTTCCCCTAACTCGCATAATCTTTCCAAAGATTTACCAGTTAAATTTACTCTAGCTTATCAATTTTCAAATATGGATTTGCTGCATAATTGTCCTCATTTACACACCCACATGAACATGTTGTGGAGGATTACCTAGATTCGTAGCTACATATTCCATAATGAAGTCATTGGCTATTTCCACATTACAAAACACATATTGGCTAGATCCTGATTGAAGAATAAGAGAAAAGTATCAATAACGAAGATCCACTTATACATTTTCCCTGGGGCCAAATATTTGGTCTATGATGTGACCGAGGGCCGCACTGATGTCTGCAGGGTGGCGGTGGGGGGATTGGGGTCTTGGGGGGTTGGCGGTAAGGTGGGTGTAAAGTGAAGTGAAGTATTTACATCTAGTGGCTGAATTGCACAATGCTTTCCCACTTAACCAAATTGGGTGATCCTAGGTATCTTTTATGTCACTTTGCCTCATTTTTCTTTATTATCACATAAAAGAGGATCTCGAAATACATTAATTCAGGATGTTAGCTGCTCCACCTTCTTTGCTGAGCACAGTATAATGGACAAATGAGCCTTTGTGATACTTGTAACAATTGGGAGGGAGTGACTCCTGAGCACTCCCTAACCAAGGGGGTAAAAGTTCCCAGGCCCTGCTCTGCCTACTTTTTCAGTAGCTCCTGTTTCCCTTACTACAACAAGCCCAAAATACCATGTGCCAGGGCAATGTCAAGACACTAACTTGGCACCTGAGAGCTGGGGGTGTCTGTGCAAGGGTACCATGGACATCACCATTGCCCTTAAACATCTAACACTAAAATCCAATTTTAAGCAGGCTCTGGACTCACAACAAAACAGGGAACAGACATCTGGCAGTACAAAAGCAAAGGCCTTCAGAAACCAGACATTTGATACACAAAAATTGTTTACTGGCCCTGTTTGATCCCCATCCATGGGACAGACGTTTACCATGTTACTCAGACAGACCAGACAAGCAGGATTTGATACTTGTGTGTCATTTTCCTTTATTATCACATAACATAGGATCTCGAAATACATGAATTCAGGATGTGCGCTGTATAAAACCTTTTTCTGTGTTTTATTTGATAAACTATATTGTTGTTCATGTATAATAGGAACCCAGGCCAACCAAAGAGTGTACATAACAACCAACTTGAGCCTCAGTTCACTATTGGCATTGTTGTCAGGGTGGGAGAAAAATGAATGTTTATAAGTTCATGTTTGAAAACTATCTCTTTAAAAAAAATACTTCTCAATACGCTGATAATCTGATGTACTAAGGTGAAATGGTTCTGCATGTTATTGAAATACACTTTTTGAATTCCGAAGAGACTTTATCATATTTTCACACAGTTGCTGCAAGATGTCTTTAAAAGTTAAGGTGATCCTAAAGTTAAGGGGGCAGAACACCCTAGTTACTTCCTTTCTTTAACTTTAATCAGCTGTTAAACAAACGCTCGCCTTCTTAACATTTTTAATATTAGTGCTTAGCCAAGTAAACAGCAGCCCAGTGCTACTGTTGACCGGGGGGCCGCATGTGAAGGTCAGGAGGGCCGCATTCAGCCCAAGGACCATACTTTGAGTAGCACTGACTTACACTATACCTTCAAAATGTTTTGGGTAATTTCTTCAGGAGTGCTCACACACACAATTTGCATTGAAAAGTTTAGGACTTCTATTACCTATTGGAGGAATATTAGAGGAGTATTTGAGTAGCTGCTGCACCTTCTTTGCTGAGCACAGTATAATGGGCAAATGCGCCTTTGTGATACTTGTAACAATTTGGAGGGAGTGACTCCTGAGCACTTCCTTACCAATGAGGTAAAAGTTCCCAGGCCCTGCTCTACCTACTTTTTCAGCAGCTCCTGTTTCCCTTACTACAAACAAGCCCAAGATACCATGTGCCAGGGCAATGCCAAGACACTAACTTGGAATCTGAGAGCTGGGGGTGTCTGTGAAAGGGTACCATGGACATCACCATTGTCCTTCAACATCTAACACTAAAATACAATTTTCAGCAGGCCCTGGACTCACAAAAAAACAGGGAACAGACGTTTGGCGGTATAAAGGCAGAGTCCTTCAGAAACCAGACAGCTGATACCCAAGAAATGTTTACTAGTCCTGTTTGATCCCCATCCGAGGGACAGAAGTTTACCAGGTTTCTCAGGTACCTCAGGCAGACCAGACAAGCAGAATCTGATACATGTGTGCCAAGAGGAGGAGCAGTAGCCCCCACTCTGGAGGTCCAGCTAATGTCAGCGGAGCAATCCTTGCCCACTTAGGTTGGACTGTCAATCAAAGTGGTCCAATGTGTAGCTCCTGGAAGGAAGTTCACAACTCTATGAGATCAAGCACTCTATTGACAGCTGCTGCAGAGCTAATCTAGCTATATTAGCCTCCAGGAGTTTCAGGCATTGAAAAGGTAACTTTCTAAAAGTTGCAATTCAAAAATATTTTTTTAAAGTCTATCCTCACTATTGAATTGTTTTTTATAAATATTAAAAAGAGTGCTTAAACTGTTCTTCTAGCTGGTACCAAGCTACCTATTTGATATTTTATTCTGTACTCTGGATTTCTCTAATGGCAGCCGGGCCTTCCAAATTGAAAATGCCTTTTTGGGCTTTGTCACTGTAAGGACATGGCAGCATTACATTTCTACATGCCCCTTTGTAAATACTATTCATCCTATATTGTGGGCTACAAGACCTATATAGGGGTGATGTATTGATATTTAAAAGAAGGTTTTTCCCCTGTCAAAATAGTTATTTTGACAGGTCAGGCTGCAGGTTTAACTGTGGCAATCAGTGTAAATTGGCAGCCCTGAAACCATGTTTTCCTGATCACACTAGTAATTTGACACAAACATCCTGCAATGCGCAGGTGACATTTAACTTTCTATTCCGTAGGTGTATTTTCTCAACCAAATAGTATGGCTTTTTAAGAAAGTTAAATAAGCCAATCACCGATTAGCCAAATTCTACATGATTAGTGGTCAGGGCACATACACTGAACAGCAGAGCCCTACTGTGCAGAATCTAAAAAATCTGCAGTAACTCCACTTCCTAATCTCAATCTACCATTTGCTCACTCTGTTAACCATGTCCCTTACAAAAACCCATATATTATGATAATCTATACATGTGTAAATTGTTAATTTTAACACTAAACACCGCCTGCCCTGCATGTAACAATCTACTTATAGTAATTAAGGGCTAACCACCATAATAACATTCACTTCACAATTATTTCTTTCTTCATGTATTACATTTTTTAACAACCATTTATGGTGATAAAACTTAAATTACATCAATCCATGTTCTAGGACAACAATGTTCCAATTCTGTTTTTGGAAATACCATTTGGCTGCACTGTATTTTTTTAAATTCTTTAAAGTAGTGTAATAAATAGAATGAAACCAATGTATAAGTTATATCTGTAAAAAAATACTTATCCATTTAGTATAAGTATGAACCCTGTTTTTCTAAAATAGATTATAAGCATGCATAACAATGTTTAGTTGTTTAGTTTTATAAATCAGGGACTAATCTTTTAGAATAGCAAACATTTAATGCATACATGTCACTGTCTACATAGAAGTGATTTATAATTGTTTTTATATATAACTCTCTCCAAACCACTATAAAATAACTTTTGTTTGCTAACCACAGTATTTTGACTGTCTCTTCCAAGACTCACTATGTTATTCAAATATAATTTCATATATAGTATAACAAAAATAGCTCTACACTACCTACACTGTGTGTGTGCAGAATAGGGGCCTTATTTAGAGTTTTCTGAATGGGATACTCCTTCACAATGTGAAAGATATTCCATCTACTGTATTACAAGTCCCATAATCGATAATGCATTTGCGTTATGGCGTACTGGACATCCACCATTTTTTAGATGAAGTGCCCCTTTCACCAAACCTTTAACAAGGCCCTAAAATTGCAACTAATTGTTGTTATTGTAGTAATCGAGAATCATGTGACATAAATATCATTCATGCACTCCTCGATAATTTATCATTTTTATTATTGCTTTATTTTTTCAAAATGAGAAAATAATGTTTTTTCTCCTTCACTTCAAAGTGACTCATTGAAAAAATGTATACATTAAATATAAAACAAATGAGAAAACATATTCAACTCTGTGTCCTATATTCACTACATAATAAGCTGAGGTTATGCATAAATTATTGCGGTCGACATACAAAAGTTTTAGGGACTGTATTTGACAGGCCAGTGGTAAGGTATATTACTGTGTGCCCTGGGACAGTTTAGTGAAAAAAACTAGATGTGAGAGATAACATACACCACACAATTTCAAACACAAAACCTTAAATCAGAATTCACAAGATAGTTTCAATAATAATAATTGGTGTTACTAAATGTTAACAATATCATGAAGGTTCTAATGTCTAAGGACACTCAATTGTATCTGCAATGAAAAGATGTTGTTTTTATGAAAATAAATCCAACAAACCACGGAATGTCATTCCCAAATTATTTAATAGTTTTAATTAACATATAAGTGCAATTAGAGTAACTTTGGAGCCTATTAGGATATCGGGCGGATCGCCACCGCCAGGCAGGCGGTGGCCACCGCTGGCCCGGCGGTGGCGATCCGCCCGCCAAATGTCCTGTTTCACCCACCGCCATATTAGTATGGCGAGGGGTACCGCGGCGGACGGAAAGTCCGTCCGTTGCTTTTTCGCCGGTCGGATTGCCGGCCGGGCGGAAAAGGCAGACAATATGGTGGCGGTGCCTTGCAGGCACCGCCATCCATATTAGCATGCCTGCGGTGTGTATGCCTTTCCATGGCGGAGACTCCGCCATGGAAAGGCATATGGTAAATGGCTTTGGGGGCCCGTTGCGGGCCCTCGGGGGAATTGGGGGGTGGATGGCTGCACTTGGGGGTACCCATGGTACCCCCCTTCATTGGCATGCACAAGGTGGCAGGCACCGCGCAGTGCCTGTCACGTTGTGCACGCCAATGCACAACATGCATATTCTACATTGCGGCGAGTGCTGCTCACAGCACCGCCCGCCGCAATGTAAAAGGTGCGGGAATCGACCGCCAGGGTGGCGGTCGCATCCTAATTGCCATAGTGGGACCGCCGCACCTCTGGTGGTCGGTCCCGTTTACCGTTACGGTGGCGGGCGGACAAAGTCTGCCCGCCATCGTAATGGGGCCCTTAGTGTTAACATTTTTTTATTCAAAGGTCAAACATCAAGATCATCATCATCATCATCTGTGTTTGCCACTCTGGCTGACGATAGAGTGGAAGCCTTCAGTGGGAGTTGAACTCCTGCCAATGATGAAAACCTTGATGAACAGCCAGGTTTATTAGGTTTGGTTTGCCAATGCCATATGCTTCCCCTTCAGGGCACAGTATCAACTAGATGCAGGAAAGCCCATCCTCATTACCTACCTTCATACCTGTGGCCCTACACCCCAATAACTGTGGCCACCACTGTCTGGACTCCTGTGTCAACCACAGCCCTAATATATGTTGTGCAGCCGGGACTTACTGCATCTGTGGGCACCCAGGCGAAATCACAGAGTAGTTTGGAAAGGGCTGGGATAGGACCTGCTCCAGGGATGAAAGCTCAGGTGCAGGCACCAGATAGCACCAGATGATTTATCTTCTAAGGGACCAAAATTTCCTTATAAGGATTCAGAATGACATCCATAGGGACCAAATAAACTACTGGAGTAACATCTGAGTGTGCAGACTTTACATTCTTGGATGGTGCAGGATGACTTCAGAGTATTGTCTGAAGCAGTGCCTAATTTAGCAGCTGATTTCTGTGGAGGAGTACCATCTGTTGCCAGCTCAAACTAGCAGCTCCAAGGAAGTGGGACATTATTGCCAAAGCAGGCACTAGTCACCACCTCATTTGTTGTCATTTAGGTTGCTTGAGTGGTCTTTAGGCGGGGACAGTCACCTGGTTCGGTTGAGGACAGCACCTAACAAGCCACTACCAGGAGACACAAAAAGTGATATTCTAATGTCAGCATCTGTACTATTCACCTTATGCACTATCAGTCTAACCATTTCCCATCCGCATACGGACTGTTGTCTGTAAAAGAACTCTAAGCAACTGATGACTCATCTTGATTTTATCAAACGCCTTACATAGTGAATTAGCTTCTGAGAATGTGTAATGTAATAATTTGTTTGTGAAATTGAATTAAAAATATTCTGAAATGTCTCATTATTAAATAATAATAATACATCTAATATGCATTGTGTTGTGAATATATTGCTGAAATATTATAAATCTGAAAAGTAATATACTAACATTTTACATTCATAAAAACATATTTCAAATAAACATAAAGAAAAATAGAAACTTTTGCTATCATCCTTTTATATTTGAAAACGTAATATTGGTAAGAAAGAGAGATGGGAATGTGTTAAAAGACTCATGTGTTCCAACTCTAGTGATATATTTAATTGTCTGAAAATGACTTGCATCTCCAGCACCTCTGTTCTGGATTCTCTAAATAATATTTGAGTGCATGTTACTACACTTTTGAGCTTTAACCCTGACTTTATTAATTTGCGGCCAAACAGATGATTTAATAGTTCTTGCTCCCGGGGTTAATCAACAACTCAGATAGGCCCCGATTAATTTTTCCTAGAGACAGGGATGAAACAGAGCAGTGTAGGTTGCAGCACACGAAAGTAATCAATTCGAGAAAGAATGCAATAAGGAACAAAGCTTGGGATGACCTTCTCATGGCTGATTTAAACAGGGATGATGGTTGGTTTTGAAAATTACAAATTCCCATTTTTAACAATTCCTTAAATGCCTCCTCAGATCTGACCACCCTACCTGATAACTGGGTCAGTCGTTTTTGTAGTATTTATAGTGAGGCCATCACACTGAATGCTGATCATTGTATATGTGCGGACTCAAATGAAACCCCAAAAATAGTTTTTTGTGTACTGTGATAAGAATGGCAATTGTTAGCGGCCCTGCAGCAAAAAAGTGGCAGAGCCAGGACGGAAAAAGTCTTAGATCTTTTAAAAAACAATACAAACCTGTGGACTACAATTGTTAATAGAGTTTTCAAAGCAATCAGTTCCTGATCCAGGAATAGTTTTCAAAGCAAACTATTCCTGAGTTTTAGTCAAAATCCATTATTGTTCCTTTTTTTTAAAAAAAGAAAAAAAAGAGAGATGATCCTTATTGCTACTGTCCTATAGGCTATTTCCTTAATCCATGTGTGGTAACAGTGGTTAGCCATGATATTATGGCGAGGATATTGACTTGGGCATATTTGTAGACCTCCATTATGGTTACAGGAATGGCTTTGGGACAATAGAGTATTATTCAAATTTCCATCACCATATTGAAACATACTCATTCACTAAAAAGGTTACTTACATTAAGTACTGATGGATCTAAATTTAGCCTTTAACTGAATTAATAGGCCAAAACTTCGGTTCTTGCTTCTAGATATAGGAGCAGATATAGGTATCATATTTTTGTGCAACACTTGCATTATGATAGGGTGTCTAGTGATGTGGAATTCCATACACCAGTCACTCCGAAACTGATCAGTGATAATATAATATGGATGTTTGCATGTGATGGGAATACATACACTCTCACAAGGTAGTGGTCGGAGCCTCATTACGAAGCAAACATGTCAGACCAAATTGAGACAAGCGAATAACGAGCAGCAGCGACTGAGAGCTATCACCAAAAAGCCAGAGGGAATGTTTAAATTAGCACCTGACATATTGGTGGATGCTATAAACATGACTGTAACCAGAAGGGAAAATAATAATATTGCCATCGTCATCCCTCAAGCAAGGAAGCTAGAACAGATGCCAAAGCCAAATGGCTTTGGTTGCCAGCTGATTTGAATAGTTCCAGCATTGCAGGATCCAAAGCTCAATCTACTATGCCTACACTGTTTTAACAACGCTAATGTCTGAGCATGTTTGCCACACCCTTCTCAACAGTAATATCCAGAGGGAAGGCAATGGGAATACTATTTTGTGGTGGAACATAGCTGGCTTGCAATCAAAGCTTGAGGATAGTGATTGGGTGGCATTTGTAAGTTACAAAGAGGTCTGTCGTTTCCAGGAGATGTGAGTTGCGGACCATATTATGGCAGAATTGGCACCCCCAGACTACATGGCTGTTGCAACTGAGGCAACCAGATCCAGTAGAGAGAGAGCAACTGGCAGGCTATCCACTTGGCTCTCAACAGAATTGGATTATACAGCATTAACAAATAACTTTATCATCTATTATTCGGCGTTTCAGGCTGCATGTAAGGTTGTCTATGGACGAAGGGAAAAGGCAGATTCTAATAGAGTTATCAATGTCTATTTAAATTCAAACTAGTATGGCAAACCCTTGGATCAACTAGTATTACTAAAAGAAGCAATCTGCGAAGTAAAGGCCAAGGTGACGCCAGTGCAAAGAATACCATGATAGTGTGTGGTGACTTTAATATACATTCCCCAGAAGGCCTCTAGGATGATGCATTAAGTGAAGAGTAGGTGAGTTGGGGCATCCAATGCCAGATATTGGAAGTTCCATTCCAGTCAGCAGAGTGTCTCCTGTTCAATCTGTAAATAAGCTTCCTAAATGGACAAAATACTTCGGCTAGCCCATGGGCCCCTACTTATCGTAGCAGTAAGAGAGCTAGTTTGGTTGATGATATTTTATTTCCAAATGATCTATGGGAATTGGTGGTGGATATGGAGGTAGTCCAACGGCCTGAGAGTGATCATAGGCCTCTGTGTTTTAGATGGAGAATCTCAACTGAAGCTCAAAGCACTACCCACTATATCACCAGCATCATTCCAGAGAACAATAGAAGAGCAGTAGAATGGAACGTGGAACGTGGAACGTGGAAGCATACTTAAAAGGCAAGAATATGCTGACAGACTCCATAGAAGGCCTACTGCTCAATATTTGCACCGCCTAGAATAATGAATATAGTACTGTACTTAAAAACTATAACATTGTGTCAAGCAAGCTGATGCAATTCAATGACAATGACACTGCATTTACCATGATGCATTGGGACGAACTGAGTGCTGGGATGTACAGCGGTGTACTCCCACCCTCTTTTTGTTTGAAAAGGCTCCCTTAAGTTAATGAGCTGATGAGCTGTAGCTGATTCACCCGTGCCCAGTGAGTGGTACAGAGACCTGAGAAGACTTTGGGCAGCATTTCCAGCACCCATGAAAACATGTGTTGCTCTCTACTGAAGAAGGACAACTATCCTCAAACACATCTAGAGATGCACAGCCCTGGCTGCACCAACAAGGTTGAAAAACCAAAGACTGTCACCGAAGTACATGTTATCATGCATGCCTTTACCAAGATACATTGGGACAAACTGAGTGCTGGGATGTGAGTCAGTGTGTTCCCACCCTCTTTTTGTTTGAAAAGGCCCCCTTGAGCTAATGAGCTGGCGAGCTCTGGCTGATGCACCTGTGCCCAGCAAGTGGTACAGAGACCTGAGAAGACTTTGGGCAGCATTTCCAACACCCCCAAAAGAATGTGTTGCTCTCTACTGAAGAACAACAACTATCTTGAAACACATGCTTAGAGCTATGCAGCACTAGCTGCAGCAACAAGGGTGAAAAGCTAAAGACTCACAGAAGTAAGTGTTATCATGCACTGCATTTACCATGATGCATTGGGACAAACTGAGTGCTGGGATGTGAGGCAGTGTGCTTGCACCCTCTTTCTGACACAATTCTGGTCCACTCCACGGGTGGTCAGGCATAATGGTGATAAATAATATGTTGATTGGTTCAACTAAGATTGTATAATTTCATAGGCAGATCTTACAAAGGCATATCCTGACTGGCACTTTCCACCATCAAACAAGGTAGCATTCCAGAACGCTGTCATAGGGATTCTGCACACACAGAGCTATGCACAGGATAATAGAACCTCGGAATATAGTGGTGAGCCTACCATAACCCTTAGCACCTACAACCCCAACCCAACTAGCCTTAGCGTCCCATTAGCACCAATGTACCAATGATTAGACAACCCAGAACACGGTATCTCTCTCTCAGGACTCGCAGAAACAAGAACACTCTTTCGTCACTCACTCGTACCTGTCCACAACATGCGTATGAAGAGACACTGTATAGGTTAAAATGTTTATTTCAACTTACGTGCTCTAAGATACAGTACACGTGTCAGTACTACTAGCATAATACATATGAATAATATAATCAGCATAGTTACAACTCCATAGAATACGAATGGGGAAAGCATCTCATAAAGCAGTGGATATATGTCTAACTAACATTACCACCCTCCCCGTGCTGGAAGCCAGTTTATTATGAAAATAGAAGACCTCTGGGCTTTGACTAGCGAACCCCCATACCTCAGTCTCTAGATGCAAAACTACATCAGCAGACAATAACAGCTCTTCTCTCTGGAAAGGTCGTCTCCAAGTGTATCTAGGGCGGACCAACTGCAATATTAAAAGCACACTAAGTTTTCCATGGCAGCTGTACCTAGTGTTATGTCTAGGTGTGAGGGACTGGCCAAATCAGCAAGACAAGGAAACGTTGTTATTCGACCTTGTACATGTTGTGCAGTCTGAGCCCAAAGTGAACAGGAGAAAAGGTGAAAGATAGAAAATGCAGACAGTGCAAGAAGAACTTGGCAAGAGCAGAGGTCGTTAGAACAACGGCCCAGAGTAACGTGTGCAAAGGAAAGAATTATGGCAGCCAGGCCCAAGACAACTTAGCGAGGCAGGCCAGGGCCGGGAAGCCACAAACCACAAGACACTGGACAGTCCATCGGCCAAGACAAAGGACGAAGACAGAGATCAAATGGGCCGAGCAGAACAAAAACATCTGTAGGCCATGCAGTCCCCATGAGGGAGAGGGACAAAAAACAAAAGTGTCCAAGGACAAATGAGAGCCAGCAAGGCAGGTCTTTCAATCCAGGAGCGTGTAAGAGCAGAAAAACGCTATAGCATCCAGGAGGACATCATTGGAAGTGTCTGAAAACATAGACGCCATCCAGTCCATCAGAGCAAACGAGCAGGAATGTTCCTCAGAGGACGGAGCATCCAAAAGCAATGCGGGACAGCTTGCGTGATATTCAATATAGCTCTGTTGTAGGAGATCCTGAGCAGCCGCCCAGCTATCCCATTGTGCCAAAATCCCAAGTGCAGCCGCACGCGTCATACAGGCAGTAACGGAACAGTCCTGTTCGTGGGCCTCTAAGGGACCCACCAACCGAACAAAATCCGGAACAGACAACAACGAGTTGGAGAGGCAATAATCCATGGTCCAGGTGAAAGGACAGCGGATGCAAGACATCACAGGTTGCACGCAAGTGAAATATGCAAAGCGAAATGAAAGGGTATATGACACACTGATGGTCGCCAATGGCAGAACACCGAAACTGTCCAGTATTCGCTCACGGAGCAGCTGGAGGCGTTCGGGATCGAGAAGGGCCCATCGGTGAGCAGCCATTGCGCAGAAAACAGACCAACAACAAGACACCAGCTGCCAAAGCGAGGATTAATGGAAAGCCACCAAAGACGCTGGAAAAAATAGAATGAATGAACGCCGGTATCACACCGAAAATAGTTTGGAAGGTGGACACCAGGCCGGACCCCACAATCTTAAAAAAGTGCACCAGACCCTCAGTGTTTGATGCGTTAAAAATACGATGAATCAACTCCCCAAAATGTTGGGGGAGGTCAGTGTTCAAAAGGGCCTGTATTTCACTGTGGGTACTCGCCACCTGGAGAATGAATGTCTCCCGGGCGGATGTGAGCAAAACCTCCTCATTCAATAATAGGGCCTTTATTCTGCTCAACTTATTGAAATCTGCCTCCATGGTTGGAATGGAAGGGCAAATAGAATTATCAACGATGTCATGAGGGGGAGGAAAAAGCACATTCTTGCAGCAGACAACTCTGTGCGAAACCGTGACAATATACGGAATGCCGGCCTGTAAGCCACAACAGTCTTCGTTATTTAAAAGCAAATAGCTACCATTAGTAAGCAAAGTAAAGGTGGGAGAAATAGCAGGAGCAGGAATACCTTTTAGCACACATGCAAGATTTGGAACGGAAGCGCTACAAGCTCCATGCAGCTTAATGTGTTTACAAATAAGTGAATGACCTACAGTCGAATCACAAGACTCCCCCGTGAGAAAAACTTCCTTGCCGTCTCTAAGGCATTTATACATGAAAGGCAAGGACCAGAGTTCATGCAGGAAGGCACTTCCCAAAGGCTGGAAACGGCCCACAGGATAATGCTTCATGCATGAGCTAAATTCAAACAAGGAAAAAGGTAAAGCGATAACCCCATGAACTAACCACACAGCAGAATCTAGTTCCGCTACAGAGAATGGTAAAGGATCCACTTTTTCAATATGTAACAAAGTGTACGATGCATCTTTCATGGACATGAATTGCTGTTTTTCAGTCAAGTTAAAAGGCAGAAATAGGGCAGTGGTGTTCAAGAAATTCCAAGGAACTTTACCTAACTTCAGGGTTTGCAAAGTCCACGCAAACTGCATTACTGAACGCAATTGATTTTGACCATGGTACAATATAGAAACATCATCTTGTACAATATCAACAACAGAGGACACAATATTCTCTAATGTGTAAATGCGGGAGGACAGGGTATTTATACTATTGTCAACAACAGCAAGCACCTTTTCCAAATTTGCTTGGTCTATTTCCCGAAGACGGGATGCAGCTTCCATTTGTGATAGCTTCCAGAGTTCATTATATGCTTCATAAATGAACCTTTTCGGTCGTGGACCATGAGGCCCCAAAACAAAGTCGGACAGATCAATATTGCCTGAAAGGAGGGATAAATGCTGTTTTACAGAGTCTAAGGACGTATGCTGCAACCACTGTTTGCATAATTTACCAACAGAATATGTGGTGACAGTACGGGAATCAGAAAACCTCGGATCAGGCCTGTCCTGTTTGTATCCAGAAACTGAGCCGCGAAAATGCAGTTGGCATGCATTAGACGATATGGGCCATACCAACCAGGGTGACTGTACAAGTGTAGAAACATTAAATGAATTGTCCTGAAACATGGCCTGCAAAGTCGCAAGGGACACATTAAAACGCAAACTATCATTGGGAGCGCTTGACAGGGATGGTAGGGAAGGTGCGTTTAATTGTTTAGTAGTTGCCAAACCCCAACATGTAGTCTGATAGATGGAAGCATTTAGAAACACAATTTGGGCTGGGATAAGGCAAGCACAGTGCAAAGCCTCTGTGCCCTGCACCTGCCATGGCTTTGAGCCCCAAATTGATTTCAAATCTACAGTGTCCTTCCAGTACTCATAACCACCCACAGCCAAGGCTTTCAAAAAGGAACCCGAATAAAGTAATTTTGTGTGGGTCAACATAATTTTCTGAGTTGCTGGGGCATTCAGTTTAAAATAATAGGACCTAGGGTTTGATCGATTGAAATCAGTGAAATAGGTAAATTTATTTCTAAGGGTCTGTGAGCTACCCGGTTTGGGGTTTGGGCAATGTTCCCATTGGGTATAGGTAACAGGGCTACGTAGTGCACTCGGTTTATGGAGAAAATGGTTGCCCCAATGCTGGTAGCAGTACAAATCGGCATAATTTGCAGAATTCATATACAAATCCTCAGCATTAAAAGAAGCATAATATTTTAAATCAGCAAATAATGCTTCAACGGCATGCACATCCCAATCGTCAGAATGAATATTACTTTTTACTACATCACCCATCGAAACTCGAAGGACATTTGGTACATTAATAATTTCTGTCGGACCATGAATTTGAAAGTTTACCGCATCCCATACGATGCCATCAGCAACTGGAAACGCTGAAATGTTCACAAATGTGTGGTCATGCTTCATGATGTGAGAGGAGGAATGTGGAGCCAAAGTTCCAGTAACACTGTTCACAGCAGAGCGTTCAGGTAAATAGTGGCCATTGATAAGTAGAAAAAACACTGTGACAAAGCCAATGGACATGAACAAAAAAATCAGGAAAAGCACCAACCAGAGATATGTCCAGGGTGGAACCAAAAAATTGTCTCTAAACCAGGATACAAAAAGACTGAATTTGGACCGGACATTTGAAGAGGTGGAATCCGAGTCAAAGGAAAAACGTGTCGGGGTCAGTGGCGTTGTTGGTTGGTGTGCCACCGACTCTGTTGCGGGATAGGTATACTCGTCCTCGTCGATGCAGGGGGATGCAGGGGGTTCGAATATATTTTCAGGCAAATCAACCATCTCCATGGTAACACCAGTGACCATTCGGGCAGGAGTGCCTCGAACACATGTCCGATAAATGGCAGGACAAGACACCGCCGGTGTAACACTATTCAGGATCGGCCAGATGTTGTATCTTGACATTTTCCACTGAGATGTATCTGTTCTCCTTGCGACCAGGAAGCGGTGGTAAGATTACTGTACGTGTTCCCTTCAAGCCCAGAACTGGAACCGGTGCTCGAAAAGAGGGGCCGAATTCTTTTTTGTTCTCCACCTTCTCTCGAACCAGTTCGCCAATCTTCGGAAGCCAGCCGGCAACCGGAATCTGCAGAGCAGGGTCTGTGGCTGAAGGCAGATGTGCAAGTGCAAGTTTGTCTCGGGCTTCTTGTAAGTCCTGTAACATAGCAGAATGGTTATCTACATCAAACTTGGCGGATTGCGCTGCCATGTCTAGACCATCAAGGTCAGGCACAAACATTCGTATGCCGAAAAGCATTTCGTATGGGGTCCGCCCACCCAGAGGTCTTCTAGGGAGATTATTAAGTGCACGCTGAACGGTATACAAGTGGGCCAGCCAGTTCCTGCCAGTACCTATAACTCTAGCTGTCAAGGATTGCTTTAAGTCACGGTTCATTCGTTCAACGATAGAATTGCCCTCAGGCCTATACGGAGACGAAAATTTCACCCGCACCCCCAATGAACCCATTGCGTCCTTGTAAGCCTTAGAGGCAAACGCCGGACCTTGGTCAGAATGGAAGGTGCCGCTTGCGAAAATTCCCACAAAGACACGCAAATCCCTGATGACATTTCGAGCGTCAGCACTCCGTTGTGGCCAGACCCAGATGAACCGTGTGCACGAGTCCACTGCCACTAAGATATATTTATAGGCAGTGTCTGAAGAAAATGGACCGCAGTGATCCAGGTAAACACACCCAAAGGGTCTGTTAGAAATGCCTAGCGAGGTCTGAGGTGGTCGTGTAACCGTGGAAGGCTTGATCTGTTGACAAACGTCACAGGAAAGCACATAAGTACGGGTGTCTTTATACAAACCACGCCACCAGTAACGCTGCTGTAAGATGGAAACTGTCGCAGACACACCAGCATGAGCCGAAGCCATGCCTTCGTGCGCTGCCGTTATCAAGGAAAACCTGCGGTCCGCGTTGGGGATCAGCCGATCCCCAACACCGGGTATTGTTACATAAGGATCCTGTTCGGGACCTAACTGATAAGAATATTTGGAAGGAAAACCCCTAGGGTAATTAACGCCTTCCTTTGTCGCAGCAATAGCTGCCAAGATATCGGTGTCTATTTTAGACATGGATCTAGTAACTGCTGCTACTGAACACGTGACTACTGCTGATTTGGCAGCTTCATCTGCCAAACTGTTACCAACAGCGTGTGCGCCCACCCGCTGATGGCCTAGGGTGTGTACCACCTGTGTGAGCGGCAGACATTTACGTAATTCTGCCACTCGAACCCAAAGCGTTTTATGCTTGATTGTGTTGCCTTTAGCGTCTCCATAGTCGTTTTGCGACCAAAAGAACAGATTGTCATTGTATGATTGAACACAGTAGTAAGAGTCGCACACAATTAGAGTGGTCACATCAGGATTAACGAACTCAAGTGCAAGCACCAAAGCGCGCAGCTCGGCCAATTGTGCGGTACTATCCCCGAGTGTCTGAGTGTGCACTACAGTGGATTTGAACTCTCCGTTCACAAAGGTACCGGCAACAATAGCACATGCGGCTGAATAAGCATGCTTGGACCCCGTGGCCGGTTGTGCCGAACCATCGGTGTAGATCACACAGTCGTAATCCTCAAGCGGCAGTAAAGACAGAGGAGGAGGATGAACGAATTCATACTGTAAAAACTCCTGAGTCTGAAGAGAAGAATCGAAAATGAAAGTGACATCCGGAGACGTCAAAGATGTGGCCCATTGAATCCAACGGGGGTGCAAAGCTTTAGAGTTCGGTACACTTGCTTTGGTCACTGCCTCTAAGGCAGGATATGGTGTTACCACCAGTATGCGTTTGCCCTGTGCCAGTGCGCGCTCCTTTAGAATCGCTATTTGCACTGCTGTTAGAACTTTTTCTACAGAGGAAAACCGCATTTCCGCGGAAGTGTACAGATGTGACTTGTATGCGATGGGTACTGTATCACCTTCGTTAAAGGTTAAGTACGTGAAACCCACTGCCCCTGGTATGATTCTAATCACCAGGTTTGTGTGGTTATCACGCGTCAAAAGAAATTTAGATTCAAGAAGGTCAGTCTGCAAAGACTGTAGAATGGAGGTATGCTCCGAAAGCCAACAAGACTTCGAAAAGGTAGGTTGTATCAAAGCATATAGTGGTTTGATACGCTGGGCGTATTCGGGAATGTATGTACGTCCGAAGTTCAAAAAACCCAGCAAGGACTGAAGCTTCTTCAGATTAGTAGGAGGGCACAGAAGTGCACATTTCTCAAGGAAATGGGGGGCTAAGCCCTTACCTTCATTATTGAGCTCATAGCCCAAGAACAAAACGGTAAATTCAGCAATGTGAGATTTAGCAAAGTTAATTTTGTAACCTTGAACCGCAAATTCAAGAATAATGCGGTCGACTCGGGTCAGATGCGGAAACAATTCGTCATCTGTCAGATAAATGTCATCTACGTACGAACATGCGTCTGGATCTATGCCGTCCAACAAAGAGACAACACGAGCGGCGAATACGCCTGGACTATTTTTGTAGCCCATAGGAAGACGCCTGAATTTGAACATTTTACCACCGGAAGTAAAAGCAGACCATTGGCCACTCTCCGGGGCTAAGTTGTGCGTGTAGAATCCATTTGAAAGGTCAAGTGTCGTTTTATATTTTTTACGAACAAGACTGTCTACAAGCGCAGAACTATGGGTATTTTGCACCGCAAAGGTCCGACAATGAGAGTTCAAATGCCGGTAATCCAACACTAAGCGGTACGATCCATCGGGTTTAGAAACCGCGAAAAGGGGATTGTTCATAGGTGATACGCAGGTTTCGATTACTCCCTGATATTCCAACTGAGTCAGAATTTCGGTAACGGGGCCTTTGGCTTCACGTTTTATGGGATATTGGGGTTGTGGCTGCGGTAGTGACCGCAAAGGTATTTCATGGGGGGGAGATTCTTCGTCCCAACCCACGTGGTTGCGGTATAACGCAGGAGCCAGGGACACAGCCCACTCAGCTGCCAGAGCCTCCGCTTTGTCCTTTGGGACATGTCGAGAAAAGCTCGGAAGGATTGCCTCCTCCCCTGTACGTGCATCTAGAACGAATGGGGGTGGCCAATCCACCTCCGCTAATAAAATGTCATATGAAGAGGTTAGATTTTCCCAAAAAATCCCTTTAATAATTCGCTGTATATCACCTTCAATTTGAATGACAATATTAAAAAGTCTATCAGGGGGTGCCACTCTGGTGTCAGCTGTTTCGACAGTAATGAATGTTTCAGTTGCTGTCGCCTCGGTATGAGGACGTAGCGCCTCCCGCACTATGGTAACTTCTGCGGCGCTGTCTAGGAGGGTTACTGCCCACGTCCAATTCAGGAGCCTCATTCTCACCGTCTGTGGCATATTTTGCTGTTACAGCGGCAACTTTCTTCTTCTGAAATTGTGGTCGAAAACGTTGAAAGTCTTCTGCTTTTCCTCTGACTTGTTGTCGAGGTTGGTCTCGTCCCTGGGGAGCCTCTCGGTCCCTCCCTCTATCCTGGCGGTCTCCTCCACCGGCCTGTGACGAAGTCTGTGCCTGTGAAGAACGAGGAGAACGCGCATCAGGGATCTGAAACCTATCCGGTGATTTAATTCTCGCTCTATCGCGTAAATCATAAGTGCGTTCAGAAGAGACTGAAACCGGGGATGCGCCTCTCGATCCCGGCTTCTTTTGTTGCTTACCCTGTTTTTTCAGCCTCCAACTCTTTTTAGTGAAGACTGGCTTCTCATCTTTCTCAGGCTGAGATTTGGTTTGTTGTTGTTGTTGTTGCGATTGTGTTTGCTGTTTTGCAAAAGGCTTGTTGCCCAGGCTATTTCTGCCAATAGTTTTGTAAGCCTGGGTAATAATTTTCGGTAATTCGCGAGGCCGGTCCAATTCCGGGACCAAAGCCAAAGCATTCGCTACTTGAAAGTTCACGGCGTTGCCCTTGACATTCGCAAGGATCAGCTCCGCTACTACTTCAAACACTCCCACCAGTCTCATCCCTAATTCCACAGCCGCTTCAGGGCCATGTTCATCCTGTACTTTTTAATTACTGAGGGGAGAACTGTCATGGAAGGTGTACCAAAACACTTAGAATATACTGCTGCGAATACCTTACCCCAGTTGTCACATGCTGTCAACTCGGGAATTAAGTCTTTTGGCAAACTAATCGTAAGAATGCGGTGTTTATCCACCGGGGTTGTGTGTGGAAAAACTGCCTCCAACTGGTCAAATTTTTCTGCAAGCCAATAAGGAAAATCATCCTTATTTTGTGGACGTTTGCCCATCACCGAATTCACCATGACAGGACTTATGGTCACTCTGCTTGCAGCAGCTGGTTGGCCGGCAACTCCAGGAGCAGCTCCATGGATGCTGCCTGTAACATATCGCACTAAAGCTCGATGCACTTGCACCAAAGCCGCATACATAGTGCGCAGTTCCGCGACTGGTATAGTCATATAGCGCGGATGTGGGGTGTACCCGGCCAAAACAGGCCAAGTGGCCCCCTCAATAGATAAGGGGCCTAAACGAACCGTGGTAGTCGATTGTGGGAGGGCGCCATTAAACCAAACACGGTGCTGCCAAGCCGTGAGCGGTACTTCAAGAGTAGTATAAGGTCGATAGACAGCAGGAACATTAGTGGGTTCATATTCATGGAACAGATTATCGTTCGCGTCCACCGCTGGAAAAGTGATCCAAGAGTAGAACACCTCAAAGTGGAAAGCCGGATCGGCTTGAACCACAAAGACTAGTTCGACTCCCGTGTCTGGCACTCCATACACCCGTAAGTGATCCCGGAGTGCTGTGCGGCTATGCGCTGCTATGTCTATACCCGCCATTACTAACGGGATTACTCGACAACCTAACAAGAGGCAGCACAAAAAGGGTTATGATTAAGAAACCTTTTTTAACAACTTCAAGCTTGAAAGAACCTACAAAAACTTCAATATAGGAGGTATCGCCGTCACACACGCTTCCGGAAGCGTACGTGGGGGGATTGTGGACAAGCACAAGTACTACTCAAGCTTCTCGCAGATAAGCCGCCCCACTCGTTGGTCGCGCCATGTCATAGGGATTCTGCACACACAGAGCTATGCACAGGATAATAGAACCTCGGAATATAGTGGTGAGCCTACCATAACCCTTAGCACCTACAACCCCAACCCAACTAGCCTTAGCGTCCCATTAGCACCAATGTACCAATGATTAGACAACCCAGAACACGGTATCTCTCTCTCAGGACTCGCAGAAACAAGAACACTCTTTCGTCACTCACTCGTACCTGTCCACAACATGCGTATGAAGAGACACTGTATATGTTAAAATGTTTATTTCAACTTACGTGCTCTAAGATACAGTACACATGTCAGTACTACTAGCATAATACATATGAATAATATAATCAGCATAGTTACAACTCCATAGAATACGAACGGGGAAAGCATCTCATAAAGCAGTGGATATATGTCTAACTAACATTACCACCCTCCCCGTGCTGGAAGCCAGTTTATTATGAAAATAGAAGACCTCTGGGCTTTGACTAGCGAACCCCCATACCTCAGTCTCTAGATGCAAAACTACATCAGCAGACAATCACAGCTCTTCTCTCTGGAAAGGTCGTCTCCAAGTGTATCTAGGGCGGGCCAACTGCAATATTAAAAGCACACTAAGTTTTCCATGGCAGCTGTACCTAGTGTTATGTCTAGGTGTGAGGGACTGGCCAAATCAGCAAGACAAGGAAACGTTGTTATTCGACCTTGTACATGTTGTGCAGTCTGAGCCCAAAGTGAACAGGAGAAAAGGTGAAAGATAGAAAATGCAGACAGTGCAAGAAGAACTTGGCAAGAGCAGAGGTCGATAGAACAACGGCCCAGAGTAACGTGTGCAAAGGAAAGAATTATGGCAGCCAGGCCCAAGACAACTTAGCGAGGCAGGCCAGGGCTGGAAAGCCACAAACCACAAGACAACGCAAGGAGTAAATACAAAGCCCTATTGAGTAATAAGAAACTTAGGGCCTGATTACCACTTTGGCGCAGCGGCGACGGCGCAATGCCGCCTCCGCTACGCCAAAAGCCACGCAACGAAGGCCAACTGTATTACCAGTTGCAAATGTGCAACTCGTAATAGGATCAGCGGTCATTTGGCCTTTCCCATGGCGAACATTGAAAACAGGCACTGCAATGGAAACGGCCCAAAATGTTCCAGCACGGCATGGACGGTGACGTCCATGCCATGCTGGAACTGAGGGCAATACACATGTTGTGCCCCCCTTAATGTATCCCCATGGCGTTGGGGACATGGGGGACCTGTAGGGCCCCCTCTGTTCTTGCACCGCCAGCTTTTTCATTGCAGGGCTCTGCCATGAAAAGGCTGGCGTTGCAAGAACTCAAAATATGCTGAGTGGGACTGCGCCAGTCCCTACTCAGCATAATGCGTTGTGGCGTTCCTGCGCCACTGCCAGGGAATGACTGTTCCCTGGTGCAGCAGGCGGTCCACCGCCGATATGACTTTGTAAGTCATAATTGGCAAAATGGTGGACCACCACTCCTGGGCCACCGACTCGTAATCAGGCTCTAAGATATTACAAGCATTTGCAATGCAATAGGTTTCGCATTTGCGAGAGTTTTAGCTATTGGTATTTTAAATAAATTTGCCTTTTATTTATCTGTTTTCCTAATTAACACATAAATAAAAGGCATTGTCATTTACAATGCCAATAGCTACATAAATACAAAGCTATGATCTTCATGTTACACAATGTGCTTTACAGCACTCACAGTAATCCTTTATGCTACTTTAGGAGTCAGAACTGTGACTGGATGAAACACAACGCTCAAAGAATTATCTTAACCACTAGAGTTCTCACACCACTATTACAATCCCATCAAAATTGTTAGGCATGCAAAGATAGCTGAAGCATGTGTCTTAACCATGTAGGATATTTTAAAAGGCAGCCTTTTTGTGACTAATTAAGTAAGCTATAATCGATTTTAATTTGTCACGTGTCCTTATTGACAATTTGTTTGCAGCAGACTTTTTAAAAATAAATGTATAAATAAATTGGCAATCTGGCTCTGCTTTTCAAACCCCTCCCCTTGTGACCCCACCCTCTTTGCTCTGCTACACTTTGACTCCCAATTTATTGATTCCCAGGGTCATTTTTTTCTAACTTCAGCACTGCCACTGCTTGAGGGCATAATTCAGCCTTAAAATAACATAAGCCAGCTCTGTCTCATGCAGGTCAGAACCTGGAAACGTGATTACCTCACACTTAACCTGCAAATCCAGTTACTGCACCATGCATTAGAAGCCTGTGAGCAAATCTGGGCTTAGCCCCTCACCCAGAAGGGCGTCTTATCATTAAACTGTATATGATTTCTGTTCACACATCATGTTGCCTCTTAGAGTTTACAGATCGTGGATTCTCCAACACCACTTTGCAGGCAAATGTGACACTCCGACAATTTCTGCAGTGCTGTGAGGCAGTCGGGTCACTGTACATATACCGTGGTTACAGTGGCGCCTCTTGCCTCCTTGCATGTCTTCTAAGCACACTGCTTTTACCGCTTCCCCCGGTCCGCAGTTTCTGAGTCTGCGGAGACCAGTCTGAGCAGTCTGCAGGAGGAAACAGGGGGAGGGTCTTACCTGCACAGAATTGGACGTAAAAGCAAGGAATGGCTACATGTAACGAATGGCCATATTACAAACGTATGCGATCTAATGCGCTACATAGAAGAGTATGGCCGCAAGTAAAACAAAAAAAGATCCAGGGTAAGAACAAGAGAAGCATTGTAAATATGTTAATTTTTCATACAGGAAAACGTATGAGTCACTCTGTAAATGAGTGCAAGAGTTTCTGAGCCGGTCTGTGAGTGGATGTGTGAGTCTCTGAGTTGTTCTGTTAGTGTGTGTGTGTGAGGTTCTGAGTTTATCTGTGAGACAGTAAATGAGTCTCTGAGTAGGTCTGTGAGTGGGTGTGAGAGAGTACAAGTGGTACTTTAATTGAGTGCATGTGTGTCTAAATGGGTCTGTGAGTGGGTGTACGTGTTGTGAGTGGGTGCATGAGTGTCTGAATGGGTCTGTGAGTGGCTGTGAGAGTATCTGAGTGGTTCTGTGAGTGGGTGCATGAGTGCCGGAGTAGATTTGTGAGTGGGTGCTAGAGTGTCTGAGTGCTTCTCTGAATGGGTGCATGAGTGGGTCTGTAAGTGGGTGTGTGAGTGTCTGAGTGGTTCTGTGAGTGGGTATATCAGTGTCTGAGTGTGTCTGTCAGTGGGTCTGTGAGTGCCTGAGTGTCTGAGTGGATATCTAAGTGTCTGTAAGGGTGTGTCAGTAGCTGTATCAGTTAGTGGGCCACACTGGAACTGCACCTGCCCCTTTATCCCAAAAGAATCCACAGTTTTGCAGAAAATATCTACCCAAGTTGAGTACTATCTACTGGTTAATTACTAAGTGCTACCTCCTTAGGTAAATGTCCAGTACATATTCTACACTGCAGCTGCACAATGGAGCAGGAGGAAATGTCACCAGTGACCTTGTGTGCATTTGTGATTGTTCCTGGTGTCTCTTTATCCTGAAATCTGTGATATCATGAATCTTTCTATAGAGAAGACGACAAGAGTACAAAGAGGAAAAGCTCCCCCGAACAAGTGTCCTTCCTCTTATTTAGATGAAGTAAGTGAATCTTTGTTTGGTGGAGATGTCCTCATATTCCTCAGCATCAAGGACGCGTCACCCAAATTGTCGGAAAATGTCTTGGGTGGGCCTTTTGGTAAGCTGCCCATCATCCTTACAAAAGGCATGAAGACCATTGCATACTACTAAGGTGCACAAGGCAGGGCCAAACAGGCAGAGCTTCAGATAATTTTGCACAGTTTTATACTCGTAGTCATTTAAAGGGAGAACCATGGACTCTGCTCTCACCAGGTAAGGACAAGAAATTACCCACTCGTCACAGTCATTACACATTGCACTCCAATAGATCAACGATCCAATCACCTCCACAAAACATTTCAGATCATCTTTCAATGTAGAATTGCAGAGAAAACACACTTGTTTTGCCTTTATCAAGCCCAGGAGGACAGGATCATTTGTCCTTTACAGAAGTGGAGATTCAATTGGGGCACCTGCTATGTTTATATATTTATGTAAGTGCTTCCCGTTAAGGTTACATTTCTGTAAAAATTGCAAGCAGGTTCTCGTGTCAGCCCCCCATGACAGTTCTCCTGTCTGGCTTGTTCACAGTCCGCTACCCCCCTGATGCCTGTCTACCTGTTAACTCTGTTTTACCTTTCCTGCAATTTTTTTTGCCCATGTTTGCCCTCTTCTGCTCTGTTTTGCCTTTTCTGTTCGTTTTTCTGCCCTCCATTTTGCCTTTACTTCTCGTTTTTCTGCCCTATGTTTTGCCCTCTTCTGCCCTGTTTTGCCTTTTCTGCTCATTTTTCTGCCCCCTGTTTTGCCTTTTCTGTTGTTTTCTGCCCTCTCTTTTGCTTTTTACTGGTCATTTTCTGCCCTCTCTTTTTGCCCTCTGTATTGCCTTTTCTGCTTGTTTTTCTGCCCTCGGTTTTGCTCTTTCTGCTTGTGCCTTTTCTGCAAATTTTTATGGCCTCTGTTTTGCCTTTTTCTGTTCCTTTTTCCTGCCTCTGTTTTGCCTTTTTCCTCTCGTTTTTTCTGCCCTCTGTTTTGCCTTTTTCTGCCCTCTGTTTTGCCTTTGCTGCTTGTTTTTCTGCCTTATGTTTTGCCCTTTTCTGCCCTGTTTTATTTTCAGCTCATATTTTCTGCTCTCTGTTTTGACTTTTCTGCTCATTTTATCTTTCCTCGGTTTCGCCTTTTCTGCTCATTTTTCAGCCCTCTGTTTAGCCTTCTTCTGCTCTGTTTTGCCTTTCTGCTCATTTTTCTGCCCTCCAAAACTTAATGGGGAAGATGGGCTGCACGTCCGCGCCTTTCCTGGGCCTTCTCCCATATTTAAGTAAAGCCTTGGCAGGTCCTCATGCCAGCTCCCCCTACGACAGTGCCCCTTTCCAGCTTGCCCGCAATCCACTACCTTCTGATGCCTGCCTACCTGTTGCCCTCTGTTTGAGCCTCGTTTCTTGCTCTTTTGCCTTTTCTGCTCATTTTTCTGCCTTCTGTTTTGCCTTTTCTGCTTGTTTTTCTGGCCTATGTTTTGCCCTCTTCTTTTCTGTATTGCCTTTTCTACCTGTTTTTCTGCCCTCTGTTTTTGCCTTTTCTGCTCATTTCTTCTGCCTTCTGTTTTGCCTTTTCTGCTCATTTTCCTGTCTTCTGTTTTGCCCTCTTCCTCTCTGTTTTGCCTTTTCTGCTTATTTTTCTGCCCTCTGTATTCACTTTTTCGATTCGTTTTCAGCTCTCTGTTTTGCCTTTTCTGATTTTTTTTCTGTCCTCTGTTTTTGCCTTATCTGCTGTGTTTTGCCTTTTGCTGCTCATTTTTCTGCCCTCTTTCGCCATTTCTGCTCGTTTTCCTGTCCTCTGTTTTGCCCTCTTCCTCTCTGTTTTGCCTTTTCTGCTATTTTTCTGCCCTCTGTTTTGCCCTCTTCTGCTCTGTTTTGCCTTTCTGCTCATTTTTCTGCCCTCCATTTGACCTTTTTGTGCTTGTTTTAATGCCCTCTGTTCTGCTTTTTTCTGCTCAGTACCGCAATATGGCAGCTGCTTTTCCCTGACTGCGTCCCGGCAGTCAGCAGGGTACTTACGATATTGGCGGTTTGACCGCGGTCTTTGCAAATGTAATCAGATAATCTAGTAATATCGCAGTCGGACCACCGAGCTTGCTGTGGTCAGACCTCAACCGCAGGTACGGGGGTTTACGGACTGCCAAACTCATAATAAGTCCCGTAGGGCAGTACTGAGGAGTCTCATTGCCATCCGTATTATGAGTTGGCTTTCCGACGAACTGACCGCAGCGGTTGGACCATCATCTTCAGGCCAGTGGAAACAAAGTATTTGGTGTGCATACTCACCCTTTTCCTAATATTCCAGGCAGGGTTCGATGTGGATCCCTTTCTCCAGGACCCCACTTCACAGAAGGACTTTCACCCTGAGGAATACCACCCTGTTTGCAGCGATCTACTGGTAAGTCATTTTTGTCCCATATCCACATTGCCTGGACCGCCCACATATGGGCTGGAGTCCGACAATGGGTAGGTGGTATTTTTTCACATGTATCATGCATATTTGTGCATTTGACACATATGCAGTCTAAATGCTCACACAGGCATCAGAATATATGGAAAACCATTCCCCACCACTGCAGCCACACCGCAGGAACCCCGGTCAACCCGTAAGATGGTGGTTGGAAGACCGCCAGCACTGCGGTCTTCTAGAGGCTGCTATGTTTGGGTGGTCGGACCATCAAATTTGTAATCAGGTCCATAGAATTTATTTAAAATAAAGTACTTATCGTTTAAAAATAAAGTCACATTTAGTTTTAAATTAAGAAAGGTTATTAAAGTATTTTATCATAAAATAATATTTAGTTTTCATTCATATATACGTTTTTTTAACAGTAGATTAAGGGGCCGATTACGATGTCAGTCGGAAAGCCTCTGAACACCATTCGGTTTGTCCGAATCTAATTCAGAACCCCCGTTTCCGACCAACTTGGAAACGGCGGTGTGTAATACTGAACCAGTGATCCTGTAGTTCAGCAGATTCACCGTCAGATGGACTACGCATCCTGCATCACCGCTCAAGTTGAGCGGTTGGTTTGGCGTATGTACCTATGGCTCATAGCCCAGGACAGATGCGGTAAATTCCCTGACTGTTGTAGGTTCCACCTGTGAATCTGCTGAACTACAGGATCACTGGTTCAGTATTACACACCGCCGTTTATTGTTTATTATCTTACACTTTTCACTATTGTGTTCACTCACTAATCGCAGTAGCTAGCATATGATCCTGATGAAGGCCGCAACACTTTTATAGGTTTGAAGGCCGAAACATGTTGATCGCTTCCTAATGCAGCTGTCTCGAATGTTGGCAGTTACATTACCCGCTATTTGTTTTTAATCCTGGCACAAGGTAGCATAATAAACTTTGTCTGGCTAACCTCGTAGCCAGTTTTAACCACCATTTACCCTAGCACTGCACTCCCCACACCACGCACCACGCTCACATAGGGTTTTAGGATAACCCCCTCTCTCAAAAAAATATCCCTGAGTTCCTCTCTCACAGCGAGGGGGTTGTAGCCCGCATCGCGACTAGGCTCGTGAAGCGAGGAGGTACCCCTATGATGAAGAATGACACCTTTGGTGTGTGAGGGAAACCGTCCTTAAAAGGGATCCCCCTCCCCAGCATGGTTGGCTCTATCCACACGCTTGTTTGACTCGTTATTGGACCTGTGGGCTCCTTGTGTGACAGGTATATTGAATCTAGGACAATGAATGGCCCCAGCACACTCCAGACAATCCTCAATCACAGCTCTACAAAGGGGCACCTGGGCATTAGACCAGATTGAACACCAGAGTAGCAGAGGAACTAACTTAATACAATCTTCAACATAGTTTAACCCAAGCACCTCATGTACCTTATTATTTCTACTGGTTGGTGGAAACCCTTAAAGCTTATGCAACACCCTATTTTCTTCCAACTGGAAGTTGCCCACATTTGAGCAACCCCAGATCCCTGCCGCATAGGTCAAAACAGGGGCACATACACATTTATAGATCTCAATAAGTAGGCAATTGGGCTTGTTCCTTATACTTTCGAGACTTTAAAAATCAACCCAGTGGCACACATAAAGCTGGAGCACCTGCTACCCAAGCTTGCATTCCAGCTAAGGCCTTCTTCAACATTAATATTACATTTCTCATTGTAATAGTAATATCTTCTCAAGATACATACCCAGGATCTTGATCAACCTTTCCCAAATGTAAAGCTTGTCCATGTTAATGCCGCAATCCATAAAGAGAATAAAATGCATTTATTCAAGGGGCACCTTACCATTGAAGCCACTTGGCCATAGCAAAGAATAGTTTTGCATCTTTCTCCACAGTTGGCTCAACATTCATTCTTTATCTTATCTGTGCTCTAGACGCTGTACCATTCCTAAATCCATCACTCCTAAGTGGGTTTTCATTTTCATATCTACATTTGATGCTGTGGAAATATGAAAGAGAAAGTGTGCTCTAACTTTCTTGGGTTCCTGAGTTTAAATCCCCTTAGTCATTGTGCACCAAAAGACATTTTGTGTAATGGACACTATGTAAATATAATCCATCAGTCCATCCTTCCACCCATCCAAGCATCCATCCGTGTTAACATAACTTGGGAATTAATTCAAATATTGATTAATAACAGCAGTTCTTTTCAGCAAAATATAGCTGTCCTATGCAGAGGATATCATATCTTCAACATTCATCTAGTCTGATTCACAAAGGTAAATTTACATGCATAGATCTACACACATGTAGATGTACTACTACACCCAGGTGCAACTCTTCACTTTTTTGCTGTTCACCATTTCTGAGTCATGATTTACAACAAGTTGTAGACCTATATGCCTTCTATGACTGGATTTACAACCATAATAACTTTACAACCATATTTTACACTCTGCCTGACTGGCTGAGATGTTTATCACCAGTGCGACAATCTACGCCAACTGGTGCAGAACTCAGAATGGAAAGGAATAGAAAAATGCTATACACATGACCCAAATCACACACATCTGAAACCCGATCACTTAAACATGCATCAATACCGTCCACATCCTAGACTGTGCTCTCTTGCTTTTGGACTATGTGACCCTGCAGCCAACATGTGTCCCTTTCACACTCCCAGATGCAGACCACAACACTCACACTCAAGAAAAGGAACTTTCCTTCAGGAGGATACAGCCTGTGGAGTCAAACACTGCTAACAACTACATGGGTTGCCTCCATAAAACAAGGCAGCCCTATGGCAGAAGGTCACAGATTCTACCAATCCATTTGATGAGGAATACAAATACTAATGGGCGTTGATTAAGAAATAACGAAACCACATTTTAAGGTTTAAACAATTATGTATACATACTTCTGTAAAATATGTGAATGGTTGTATGACATCATACAGATGTAAATGTGATAGAATGGGTGAGAAATTGAAGTGTAACTGTAGTATTAAATAGAGCATAACACTCTTGATTGTAACATTATGGTTGTGCAACAGTATTGTCTCAGGATGCTGTGTGTGGAGGATGTAATAGCCTATCATTCATCATTACAATATACGATGTAAACACAATAATACAGCAACCAAATCACAGGCACGTGTGAAAAATAAGGCAGCTAGTGAATCATGTGCTTGTAAACCCTGACCTCTGTTGTGTATCCCACCCTTGGAACCTGGATGTGGCCATATATCAGGAGTTGTGCCTATGTGTAAGCTCTGTTGTATGGTGATGCGTGACATGCAACAGTCTACTACAATATTGCACACAACTTCTGGGAAGTACAGGAGCACCTCATGTATGAACAAGACATCTAAAGTTCGACATTAGGATATAAAAAGTGCATTCAATGATGGCTCATGTGTGTGCCCTATACTATTTCTATTGAAGCTGTATTCTTGGACATTGAAGGGGTGTGAGGACAAGGGGAGAGAAGGCATACCCATAACCCAGATATCTCTTATGGTGTGGTTCTATTGTAAATATACTACATCATGTAAATCTGCATGCAGTGAATGCTAGGGTAATGTGTGTCTATTGTGTTGCAATGAACAATGCATATGTTTGAGATGCGATCCCCCAGATGCACATGCAGCCCTTGTGTGAAACATTAGAAGCCAAATCATTAAAATCCACAGTGAATGACTGACACACAAGAGGTGGCTGTCAGAAGATATAGCTGTTGTTTCAGAGAAGGCAGCATACAACTAAGTGCAACAGCCTCTTGCATTGCAGTTAGCTTGAACTTTAATTGAGTGCCAGTGGTGCACAAAAGGTGCTCCCTGCAGCGAGGTGGCTGAAGCTCCTTGTGAGTGCGATCGATGGAACCTTATACAGAAAAAGAAGTGGAAAAAGGCACATAATTTAGTTGACACCCAATTGCCTTATCTCCAGTAGCTGAGACAGTGAGATAAACTGGTGCACTTTAATGTTCCAGTACAAGTATACTTTATTGTTCAATTAATTAAAATCATTACAATATACCATCATTTAAAAACTATTAAAAAGGAGAGAAAGTTAAAATCTCACTGAGTTTGCTAAGGACTAAAAGAGTAAAAGTCTTAAAATGATTGTCCGAACTGGAACTAAAGTGCTGATGCGTACAGCTTACTCCTGCGTCTGGTGGCCAAGTTTGCATAGCTTTTTAGATGAGCCCTATACCCGTTAGTGTTAATGTTTCTTGGTTCGGTGCCAGGTACCTGGATTGACTTGTTTAGCCCTCTGGTCTTGATCTTTTTTTATTTCCTTGTGAGCCTGGAAGTTGTGACGAATGTTGTCTGAGAGAGGACTCTAAGTGTATTGCAGAAACAGGAATAATATTTTAACTTTTTAAAAAAAGGTTAATTATTGTCACTCTTGTGTGGTGGCCGTTTGATTAGTTCTTGATATTTGGTGTAAGTGCAGTCCGGATTGCATCAATGAATTTTCCTAGTCTGGCCACTGTTTGAATTGTATTAGCAGAGAAGCACAGGTCTGAGACTTCTCTGCATCGTCCAATGCCGTGAGACCTGCAACTTGGGAGTACCAGACATTGCCGCTCTCTGGCTAGCTTCGGGCAGCAACATAACAAATGGAGCCAGGATTCACGATGGTAACTACAAAGACGAGAGGCGACTGAATTGTCTTGCCGGGTCCAGGATGTATTGAAGTCTACAATGGGCAGTGCTAGCAGTCTCATAAAGGAGATTTTGTTTCCGAGCCAGAACTGTCAAAGCTTGCTCAAAATAAGGCTGCGGTTTTCCCAGGATGTAAGAAGCGTCCAGTATTAAAAAGTTAGGTTGGTGGTGTAGACTTTCCAGGTCCCTTACATAGGAAATTCTCTTGACCTGTGTATTCACTGTCTTTTTCCAGGCTATTGCCGGGATGTCCAGGTTGTGCAAGTTTTGGGCTTCTATTTCAAGTAAACTTGTTGCGGCTACCAACTGTTCCTGCCACGGAGAGCCTTCCACTTCAAAGATTACTTTAATTTGAGATTTCAGTGATAATTCAGAAGCACGCAGCGTTCTGATATAGTATTTTATTATATCCCCTGAACAGATGATATCCGGGCAAATGAGGCCCAGCTCCAGCCTTACTCTGGCTCTCCTGGCCTGTCGTGGGAATGCTAGGACCTTCTTATAGGCAGTAATTTAAAGGTTCATGAGAAGCTTGTTGAAGGCACCGGGAAAAACTAGATGACCATAGCTGAGAGAGGGAACAAGTTTTGCTCTTAGAACTTTCAAGATGGGTTCAGCTGTCGGACTGTGAAGACACTGGTTTAGACGTCTCATACTGTAAATGATGCCGGCCCCCTTGCTTCTGAGATGTTTCAGGTGGGCTGTGGGTTTTGCCCCTTCCGATAGCCTGATGCCCAGGTAGTTGTAGCTTGTGCATGTTTTGATTTGCAGATCACCTAGGCGCCATTGGGCTGTTTTCTTTCGATAGTACTTCCCAAAAATGAGTATCTTGGTCTTCTCCTGGTTCACTAGGAGATTGTTCTTTTGATTATACCTGTGTAAGGCATTAAGGGCTTTCTGTAGGCCTGACCGTGTGTGATCCATTATTGCAATGTCATCGGCATACTGAAGAATTTGGATCCGCACTTTCCCCAGCCTTGGTGTTAGTAAGCTTGCCCCTTCCAGTGCTTTTCCCAGGTCTGATGTATATAAATTAAAGAGTAGGGGGGCAAGGACACATCCTTGTTTTAGCCCGTTATTAGTTGACATCTTGGCTGTTACAGTCGTTTGACTAGTCTTAATGCGAACCCAAGTCCCCTGATGTAGCGCAATTATTGCCTTTAACAGCTGTTGGGGGATTCCCCAAGAGTCTAGTTTTTCCCACAGCTTCCCTCGATCAACCCGGTCAAATACTGCACTATAGTCCATGAAACAGCAAAAGAGGGGAAGTTGTGATGACTGAGTTGCTCGGTGTGACAGGTGTCCCAGTACTAAGATGTTATCTGTGGTGGAACTATCAGGCCTAAAACCGGATTGAAAAAAAGGAAGGATGTTGTTTTCTTTTGCCCAGGCTTCTAATTCCTTCAGTAGTATTCTAGCATACGCTTTTGCTTCTATATCTAACAAAGCAATAAGCTGATAATTTTCTGGTTTAGTGCTGTCCCCTTTATTGTAAATGGGGAAGAGAATAGAGCCTTTCCACGACGTTGGGACAATTGATGTGGCAAAAGCGTACCTAAAAAGCGGTGTGAGCTGTTCTGCCCAAAAAGCATGTGAGGCTTTAAACACTGATGTGGGGACCCCGTTGGGTAATGGAGCACCATCTGTCCTCATTTTTCTGATTAACGTGGTGACCTCGACCTCTGTGATGTTAGGTATTTTAACAACTTTGTGTGTAACTGGGGAGGGTTGTTGTGAATGAATGTAGGACATGTTCTGGTGGTTAGAATATAACTGCTTTGCGTGTTTAACCCACTCAGCGGCTGCCACTCCGTTCCCTTTTGTCTGACCGGTGTTACTGTGTTGGTTAATGTATTTCCAGAGTTGAATGTGGCCCCTTTCTTTGAGGAGGGTGAAGATTTTCAACCATTCCGCCTCGATTCTCTTCGTTCGTATCTCCCAAACTTTCTTCCTGTGTTCTGCACAAAGAGCTTTTATTGTCTGTGTTTGGGAGTTTTTAGATCCTTTTCTTTTTGCCTTTAAGGCCTTTAAGAGACTGCGTTTGGTTGAGTGTAGTTCCATTGGTTTGATTTGTAGGGGGAGTCGTTGAGTGTAGGCAACCTGCACTTGGGTATTTCCAAATCGCCCCCCTAGGGCGAGTTTGAGTTCCAATAGGAGTGATTTCCAGTGCTCCGGGGGGGGGGGGTTACGGTACACATGACTGTGAGGTTCGACTCTTTGTGTGTTATCCACTCCAAAAGTTTTGAGCCGAGATTTGTAGTCCATTTTATTCTGCTCAGAACTTCATGGTGTTCTTCTCCTGTTGAGACCCCCAGTGCTTGCAGTTGTAATGCGGCTTTCCCATTTAACTGAATGGTTACCCTCAGCGGCCTGTGATCACTCTCATCCCTTTTGTCCACTTCATAGTTGTTAAGGTGTGCTACCAAGTGTTCCGAAATAAAGATGTAATCAATTGTGGACTTATCCCTGAAGGTGGCGAGAGGAATCCAGAGAGGATCTGCATCCGTTTTGATGGCGTGCACGGAGACCAAGTTATGATTGTGAAAAAACTGTTGCAGGGGGGCAGCTTCGGTATTAGGTGGTAAGCGAATTTTCAAGTTCCCTAGCTCCCGGGTATTCAAGTCACCGACTATCACTGGTAGGTGTGAAGCGTATTTATTTAATAGATGCTCCATTTTTGTTGACAATGTTTTTAGTGCCTGTCTTTTTTGCTGAGAGGCGGGGTTGACATAACAGTTAATTAACAGAAGACAGATTGAGTTATTGTTACTTTTTAGCCCACTAATGAGTGCCGCTTGCATATCCGGAGTGTTAGTTGCAATGAAAGTTGTTTCTATTCTGCAGGCTTGATTAAAGAAGATTGAAAGACCGCCAGATGCTCTCCGGAAGATATTGCGTTTTATGGCTGCGGAATGCAGTTCATAAAAACCTGGGAGGATTAGGGATTCAGTAGACCAAGGGGCCAATTCCGATTCGGGCCGGAAAACGTACCGACCGACTCGGTCCGGGAATAAAGTCCGACCGACACGTACCGGCGCCGTACGACCCTGGTAGTACGATGAAATGCATGTGAAATCAGACCGACTCGGACGGAATACAAAACGACCGACCGAGCCGGACGGAAACAAGCCATCCGGCCGGGAAATCACGCGAAACGAACCGACCAACACGCACCCGGATTGAACCCGAACGAAACGTACCCGCGAACTCCGACCCGCGTAGTACAATGCTGTGCATGCAAAACACGACCGACTCGCCCGGAGCACAAGCCGTATGACCGCCACGCATACAAAACCCAGCCGAAGCAACCCAATACTACGCGACCGACTAGTACGCCGCATATGAAACCTAGCTGACACACAGCGGGAACGAGTCGGACAAGATCGCACCAGACAACTGCAGCGTCCTACTCGGACACAAGAACGACTCCTACATGCACCAAAACACCAAGGAAAAATTTGAAAAAAAAGGGCCAAACAAGCAACCACAAAGCCAATAAATACAGGGAGGAAAAAAAAATGGAACAAGGACACACCTCCAACTCCACCTACATAAAGGCCACAAATCCCTACCATGATCCTTTGCAAATTCCACTGACCTGCCAGCACACAACACCATCACACAGCAACCACAGACACACTCACAGCTCATACATCACACAAGCCACACACCATTACCACACCTACAAATAGCACCCTCAAACACACCCAGCTAAACCTACACTCACACACCCCCACTTGCACACACACACATCAATCACCACCACCACCCATCACCATGCCCCCAAAGAAGAACCATAAGTTCCTAGATAGTGAATTGGAAGTCCTGGTAGACGAGATCCTGAGGGTAGAGCCACAGTTGTTTGGTACATTGGTACAACAGACCCCCATGTCGCAGAAAACCAAGATGTGGGCGAGGATTGTCGACAGGGTGAACGCACAATCACCATGTTTGCGCACAAAGGAAGACATCCAGAACAGGTGGTATGATGTGCGCAGGAGGGTCCGGGACCTACTAAAAAGGACTACCTCCTCAGCCAGCACATCGGCAGTGGCCCTCCTGCAAAACCAGTATACCTCAGGCCCTGAGAGGAGAAGGTGCGGGCCATCCTACCACCAGTGAGCGTATACGGACTAACAGACATCCCAGAGCCTGGTGAGTACACAACTAATATACACAATATGGTGTGACAACACACACACATCACAGTCAAGGGGATAGGCAAACCATGCACCCTTAGCAAATACACAGCAACCAAAAGATATTCATCCCAAGATGTGAATGCTAGTCAGACAAACACAATACCTCCCATCTCATAGTGATATGTAACTGTGTCATGACATGTACAAACCTAACAACAAATACAGCAAGGCAGTGGCACAAATAGAACCAACAAACACTCCCAGATATTTCAACACCACTAGAACACCACCTCACAGGGAAGCTCACCGAAAGGAAGGAATTCTGTGTATGCTGGTCAAGTCAGTGTAGCCAATAGCATGATGGGAGTGGTAGTCACAGATATTGGTCACACCCACAATTGGCCCATCAACACCACTCTGAACCATGCTCACATCACAGGGAGTGGAAAACAACTCACAAGATGGCTGACACTGGGTACTGCTGTGGGGAGCACAAGGCCCTGATGGGAACTGGGCACCAACAAACTACAGGACCACACTGTCAGCCATCTTGCCATTGCTGTCACACTCACACACAGTGAAGTCCACTCAAAAGGAAGGAAGTATGGGCATGCTGGGAAGGGTGGTGTAGGCAATAGCATGATGGGAGTGGTAGTCACAGATATTGGTCAGCCTCACAATTGGCCCATCAACACCACCCGGAACCATGCTCACATCACAGGGAGTGGAAAACAATGACACTGGGTACTGCTGGGGGGAGCACAAGGCCCTGCTGGGAACTGTGCAACAACCAACAGCAGGACACCACTGACTGACATCCTGAAAGACAACTTGCACTCCCTGCAATGGAAGCACGTTCCATGGTGGGATATCTGGCTGGGTGGGAAGGAGGACTCACAGCACTGACCATAGTTAAAAGCACCTCCACTCACACACCCCCTCAACACTAACTCCACATAACCCACCTGGGAGAATGCAATGCCTCACATCCTAACTGAAGATCCCACAAAGAACCACCACCCGGGGTTATGCTGTGTGAAGCACAGGGACACTCTTGGGACTTGTAGCCAAACAACTGCCAGGACAACACTCCCAGCCATCCTGTCAGCACAGGCACCCCACCCCACAGGGAAGCAGAGTCAAAAGGAAGGAAGGATGGGCATGCTGGGAAGGGGGGTGGAGGCAATAGCATGATGGGAGTGGTAGTCACAGATCAAAATCTCACACCCACATGGCCCAGCAAGTTAGCACTGAAGCATGCACACCTCACAGGGAGTCAAAAGCCACTTCAAAGATGTCTGACGCGGGCCACAGCTGTGGGGAGCACAAGGCCCTGCTGGGAACTGGGCACCAACAAACAACAGGACCACACTGCCAGCCATCTTGCCATTGCTGTCACACTCACACACAGTGAAGTCCACTCAAAAGGAAGGAAGTATGGGCATGCTGGGAAGGGGGGTGTAGGCAATAGCATGATGGGAGTGGTAGTCACAGATGTTGGTCAGCCTCACAATTGGCCCATCAACACCACCCTGAACCATGCTCACATCACAGGGAGTGGAAAAGGACTCACAAGATGGCTGACACTGGGTACTGCTGGGGGAGCACAAGGCCATGCTGGGAACTGTGCAACAACCAACAGCAGAACACCACTGACTGACATCCTGAAAGACAACTTGCACTCCCTGCAATGGAAGCACGCTTCATGGTGGGATAACTGGGCTGGGGGAGAAGGAGGCCCGGATGGCAAGCAAATACCACCAATGCTGGTCATGCACACACCTCAACATTCACATTGACATGCCACAGGTTGGCAGGACAATGTGCTACACCAATATCACTCTCTGACTGTCACAATTTAGGAGAATGCAATGTCCAGGCCCACATCCAGAGGTACAGTCACAACTGTCAGGTGTTTGAACAATTGATGCCAGTAGAAATATAACATACAATCTGTGTCTCTCCCCAAAACAGGTGATGATGGGGACACATCAGCAGACGAGGAGGAGTCCCTGTCCCAGGCTCCAGGGAACACTGAGCTCACTGGTGTGGATCAGCCTCTGCACTCCTCGGTTGGCGAAGAACCAGCTGGACCCTCCGGTGTGAGTCATCATGCAGCACCAGCAGGACCAACATCTGCACCCCCTGCACCCACCCCTCCAACAACTGCCAACACACAGGCCACCCCTGCCAACACGGACAGACCAAAGACCACAGATGACAACAGCGGAGGGACCCAGACCCAAACTGGAGCTGGTGACAACGAGCCCAGGAACAACACCCAAGTGGGCCCACGGTCACCTGTGCGTGCCACCGCAGGTCCTGCACGTGTCGCCAGGGGTGGTGGGAGGGGTGGTAGACATAGGTCGCTCTTTGCAGAGGGGTCTGGACTGCATGATGACCCACAACTGGCACGCATCGCGGATGCGTACCAGACTAGCACCGGAGAGGTCAGCCAGGTAGTGGGGATCCTCAAGGACATACAACAGCAGCAGGCTGCCCATCATGCCCGCTTGGACTCCCACATGTCCCGTGTCGAGACACACATGTCACATGTCGAGACACACATGTCTGGCATGGAGTCCAAGTGGGACACATTGGAACAACTGACAGCGGTGCATAGGGACATACTGACATGCCTCCGCCAGATCAGCACCAACATGGCCACACCTCCCTGTGTGCCCACAACATATGCTGCTGAAACAACTGCAAATGCCACAGGGAGGGAGGAGGACTCTGGCAGAGAGTCCCCTGCACCGCCGCAGCCTGCACCTGAGGGTCCCCCCCAAGAAGAGGGGCCGTCCGAGGAGGCCAAACTGAGAGGCCGATGGCCATCTACATCCCCCAGGAAGCCAACACCTGTTCTGGAACTTTTCCTCTGTGTGCAAACTGCACGCCCTGTCGAAGCCAACCCAACTCTCCCACATGACATGGGGAGCTCTAGTTGGCCAAATTCATCAGATGACTGTGGACTTTACTCTGGACATCTCAGCTACCAAGACTTCCAAATCACATGGGAACTTTGGATTCCAATTTCTATGTACAGCACCCACCATCCTGTGCACCATTCTCACACCTGTATGTAAATAAACTCACCAATACACCATATCTGCCTCTGTTGTGATTCCAACGTGCTCTCTGTCATGGAGGTGGTGATCAGAAAAATGACACTGTGCATGCTAACTGCTACAGCAAGTCCAACACCGTCATGTCAGTCATGGCGACGTGACACATATGAGGGAGACACACCACTAGGGCCACACAACACATACACACCAGGGCCATCAGACTCATCACCTATACTGATGTTGCAACTAAATACAGTGGAAGGCACAGACACGCCACCTATTCACAGTCTGTCAACTAGACTACAGGTGCAGTAAGCAAATGTCAGTCAGATGTGTGACCACAGACAACGCACATCCCAAAGTGAAGCACAGGTTTATTACACATTTGCAACATGTTGTTTCCACTACAAATGCTAGCTAATCCAACCTGGCTGTGGCCACAAAGTCAAAAAGTGCAGAAGATAGAAAGTCCAGGGGTGTGTGGCACATCACCTGTAGGGAAACGACTGCTTCCACCTTGCAAGTTGATTCATGGATTCGTGGGATCCAAGTTGATCAAACAACTCCGGCAGCACCCTGTGAAGGACAGACATGACACACAGTCAAAACCACTGAAGAACAGCACAGAGCGGCAATACTCATGTCTAATACATGTCACGAGATAACTACACAAAACCAAGTTAGCATGTCAACACTGTTGGGCAGTACATACCACCTGCAAGGACACATCGCTGCACGCATCCAGTCAAGTAGCACATGGCCACACTCAAACAGCAACAGAGCATCACACACACATATCATGCAAACTCAAATCATTGACATTACAACCCTCTGGAGACTCACATTCAGCTGAAGAAGTTGGTGATGAGCTGTGTGCGGACATCACCATCATCATCATCATCATCTTCACTGGCATCGTGACCCAGGCCAGGATCTTCCACAGGTGGCGGACGTTGGTCATCGTCATCCAGGATGAGAGGCAACTCCTTCCACACTGCCAGGTTGTGCAGCATGCAGCAGACGATGACAATCTGGCACACCTTTGCTGGGGCATATGGGAGGGCCCCTCCTGTCTTGTCCAGGCAGCGGAAGCGGCTCTTCAGGAGACCAAAGGTCCGCTCAATCACCCTCCTCGTCCGACCATGTGCCTCATTGTAGCGCATCTGGGCTGGTGTCACAGGGTTCCTGAGGGGTGTCAGCAACCACGGCATGTTGGGGTATCCCAAGTCACCTACAGACAGACAATTGCACATTAGCCGATTTGAAAATGTGTGCGGAAAACAACATAGCAGAACACACACAATGGTACAAAGTCAGTACACACCAACAAGCCAGGCACGCTGGTTCGGCATCTGTGACATCATCCTCGGGATGCGACTACTCCTCATCACGTAGGCATCGTGTGCCGAACCGGGGAAACGGGCACACACATGTGTGATGGTCATATCTGCAAGACATACCACCAGAGCATTGATCAAATGGTAATGTTTACGGTTCCGGTATGCCTGCTCATGTGCCTGTGGTGGTATCAAAGCCACGTGTGTCCCATCAATGGAGCCAATTACATGTGGCATCCTCCCCAGGGCATAGAAGTCACTCTTGACGTCAGTGAGTCGTTGACGTGTTGGGAAATAGATGTACTGGTTCAGGTAAATCAACATTGCCCCCAAAACATCGCATAGCACACAGCTGAACATAGTCTGTGACATCCCACCGGCAGTCGCCACAGTGTGTTGAAAAGTACAGGTGGCAAAGAAGTGTAGGGCTGCCATCACCTTCACCTTGGGGGTCAGCGCTGTAGGATACGGACGGCCAGGCTGCAAATGTGGGTCCAACCGCACTGCCAAATCCTCAATAAGCTGCCTGGTGAAGCGGTACCGTCGGATGCTGTCACGTTCCACCATCGTTGCCAGGTCTGGGAATGGTCGATGGACAGCAGGAGCCCTGCAGTGCATAGGTGAAGAAAGCAAGATTGTCAGTCACCCCAACTATGTGCCGTTCACCATACTCAATTTCACATGATACATCATTAACAAACACAAGTACTTGATGTGTGTGTCGTTCTGTTTGGACATATATGGCACCTACATGGACATCATCTAACATCTCTGTTCAACAAGTGTTGACAACAGGTTCCAGGGTGTGCTATGGGAAACCATTAGGCTGTGTCACAGTACCCATTTACTGCTCTCACGTTCCACACACATACCACAGAGACATGTCTGGACAGATGCTCCACAGGCATCACAGCTCATTGACAGGTAGATTCCCAGGGACCCTGTCTTGCCACATGGACACTGGCATGACATTGCGTATCATGTACACATCAGAGAAACTAACATGACACCCACAGGTAGTGGCCCCTGTAGCCTCTGCAGGACAGACATGGATGTCTGTGACACACACACACACAACATCAAAGTTCATGCACAAACCACGTGGATGTTGAGACTGTCTCCCATTGTGCACATGGAGTCAGAGACATTCGAAACACAACATGCACACAGACTGCGAAGGGACATCACTATTGTGGCAATGGGCCACCCTGTGACGTACATGCCTTCCCACATGTGAGCCTGGGGGTATGTGACATGTCATACACATACACAACCTGGAAATGTGACCATGACACATGCCCATAAATGAAAAGTTGCACACCACAGTGGTCAGGTGCACAACACACAAAGGACCCTGTCCCCATGAACACGTGCACCACCTGGGTGTGTCTGCCCCCAAATGCCACCCCAAAAACCACATGTTCACCCCCATACACAGATAAGGTTATGCTGCCACACATGACTTAGATACAGTGTGGACTGGGTGTGGTGTTGTAGGTGTGCCCCTGAGTCCCTGGAAAGTATATGTGGCTGGCATAGGTTCACCAGTGACCAGCATGGTGACATATGCGTGTGACCTGTCCAGGGACGCGTTGAACAGCAATGGACCGATCAGTGTGCCCGGCCGGCCCATTGCATTGTATGTGAGCGGGAACGCGTTGTATCCCGGGTACGCGTTGTACAGCAATGGACCGATCGGTGTGCCCGGCCTGCCCATTGCATTGTATGTGAGCGGGTACGTGTTGTATCCCGGGTACGCGTTGTACATCAATGGACCGATCGGTGTGGCCGGCCGGCCCATTGCATTGTATGTGAGCGGGTACGCGTTGTATCCCGGGTACGCGTTGAACAGCAATGGACTGATCGGTGTGCCCGGCTGGCCCATTGCATTGTATGTGAGCCGGAACGCGTTGTATCCCGGGTACGCGTTGAACAGCAATGGACCGATCGGTGTGCCCGGCCGGCCCATTGCATTGTATGTGAGCGGGTACGCGTTGTATCCCGGGTACGCGTTGTACAGCAATGGACCGATCAGTGTGCCCGGCCGGCCCATTGCATTGTATGTGAGCGGGTACGCGTTGTATCCCGGGAACATGTTGTACAGCAATGGACCGATTGGTGTGCCCGGCCGGCCCATTGCATTGTATGTGAGCGGGTACGCGTTGTATCCCGGGTACCCGTTGTACAGCAATGGACCGATCGGTGTGCCCGGCCGGCCCATTGCATTGTATGTGAGCGGGTACGCATTGTATCCCGGGTACGCGTTGAACAGCAATGGACCGATCGGTGTGCCCGGCCGGCCCATTGCATTGTATGTGAGCGGGAACACGTTGAATCCCGGGTACGCGTTGAACAGCAATGGACCGATCGGTGTGCCCGGCTGGCCCATTGCATTGTATGTGAGCGGATACGGGTTGTACAGCAATGGACCGATCGGTGTGCCCGGTCGGCCCATTGCATTGTATGTGAGCGGGTACGCGTTGTATCCCGGGTACGCGTTGTACAGCAATGGACCGATCGGTGTGCCCGGCCGGCCCATTGCATTGTATGTGAGCGGGTACGCGTTGTATCCCGGGTACGCGTTGTACAGCAATGGACCGATCGGTGTGCCCGGCCGGCCCATTGCCTTGTATGTGAGCGGGTACAGGTTGTATCCCGAAATACGCGTTGTACAGCAGTGGCCCGAAAGGTGCGCACACATTGGCTGGGGCCTGGCATGGCAACGGACGCGTTTTCGAAGCTCCAACGAATCTGATGCAGTGAATTCAGTTGGCCAGCCACAACAATGTTGCAAAATCATGGGTGTCATGAAGTTGAAGATTTGAAGGATGCTGTGGGTGTGTATTAGTGCTGCTATTCCATGGATTGGTCAGATTCAGAAGATGCAAACGACTTGGACCTATCACTTTGGACACATGGGCCAGTATCTGCCTCTGCAGCACACATATAATGCTGGCTGTTCCCGTGAGAGCTCACTTGCCTGCACTACATGCTCCAGGACGACATCTGCCACCAACACTGCTGCTGTTTATGCATCCTCTGGCTCCTGCAAAGCACATACTGTGGAGAGAGCCCCAGGCTTCAGCCTTGAGGAGAACCAGGCCCTGCTGGACAGCCTCCTTCCACAGTACAGCAGGCTGTATGGGAAACCAGGGGAGCAGGTGAGTGTGCTGTCCACTGCCTCACTAATTGTGCATGTTGTCTGACTAGCAGGGCTTTCAGTGTGCACACCACTGGCTAGCATGCCCACTGAGTAGTTGTCACACCCCAAAGTGTGTAGTTACATGCACTGAACTGGTACAGTGCAGTAACAGTGCATTCCAACTAGGTTTACTTCCCATGCAATGATACCATGTAGTGACTGCTGGCAAACTGTTCATAGCCATAGTTGCACTGCCTGTGTACATCATATGCCCCTGTGATTGAGACATGTATATCCAACTGTGTGATGCACGTATATGTTGCATGTGTAGTAATGGCCTTTTCACTTTGTCATCCTCACAGGTTGATGCCCACCAGAAGCAGGAAATCTGGCTGACCATCGCCCGGAAAGTAAGATCCGTGGGGGTCTACAGGCGCAGGATCCGCAACTGCCAGAAGAGGTGGCAGGACCTTCGTGGCTGGACCCGGAGGATCGCAAGGGTCCAGCTGAAGCTGTCGCCTCCTCGCAGGAGGGGCGGACACCGGACCCTGACCCCCCACATGCTCCGGATCCTGGCGGTGGTCTTCCCTGACCTGGATGGGCAGCTGAAGGACAGACAGCAGCAAGGAGGGGGTGAGTCCATGACTGCACTGTGCACTTTGTCTGACATGCTATGTGCCCTCCTCTGGCCTGGTTAAACTTCCACAGTACATCAGTCATGTGGTCTAGGACCCATGTCCCTCATTTGTGACATGCCCACTTCTCCTCTGATACGCATATGTGTGGCCCTTATAGTCAGGAAATTGTGTCATTTGGGGACTGTGTCATTGCATTTTGCTTTGCTCAAGCTGGGGGACAGCATTTGTTCCCTTGACTATGTTGTGCGATTCATGGGTGGGTCAATTGCTTACACAATGCCTAAGTTCTGACATGTAATCTGGGTGTAACTTTGATATGTGGTCCGCTTGCTGCTCTGACTCACCACATGTCCCTGGGGAATTTGGCACACACCCATGCTGCTGGTGGGAACAATGTTTGGGCCTCAGGAGTATGTGTATCCAGTGTGTCACACATGCTTAGCCACCTGCCTACTGTCCAGGACTCATCCCTCTTACAGGTGGAGCTGGACAGTCATGCCTACTCCAGGGCATGCAATGCACTCTTTACTCCCACTCCCGTGTATCATCTGGCATGTTGTGATCAGTGTAATGTACCCTCAGGTGTCTGCCTCTGTCTCATTGTGCTGTGTCTTCGTTGTCAGGACTACTGGTATGTTTATCGGTTAGGGCTCAGCGTGCCATCTGAGATGTGACCATGATAGACAATACTTCTGTGACTTATAGGTGTCTGATCACTTGACTGTGCACACAGGTGTTTGCGACTGTGACTTTCAGTCAGCTGTATTGTCATTCACAGCACACTGTGAGGTGCTCATGTTCAGAGAGTTGTGTTTCATGTCCCCCATATGTCCAGTTGGTATGACGTGGACAAAAAGTAGTACAGATGATGTGGTATTTGGGGGATGGACATGTGCAATTGTCAGTCACATAACTTGCATTCCCCATGCCCTCGGATTGTGACACAGTGCAGACTGTTGTTGGCTGGCTGCCATGGCCATGTGACTTGAGACAGTAATGTATGACTTTGCACGCATTCCTGTGTCATGGCATTCAACTTCCTGAGACTGATCCTGCAGGGGAGTGACATGTGCAACATGCACCCCATTGTGGCATTGACTATCCGGACATGGGTGCATCATTGTGTCTGGTGCTGGTATGCATCACATGCATTTCTATTTAGACTCTGGCCATCCCTTTATCCGGACACCTGCACTGACTCAGTGGCAAGAGATGTGATGTGTGCATGTTCACATACTTCACTGTGTTCCCTGCAATGTCCAACAACTGTGTAGGTGGTGCATGTGTCCACACTGGGGTCTTATCATCAGACAGGCACCGGGCAGATGGGTGCAAGGGTAGGAGGGGTGTGAGTCCCATGGTTGACCATCAGACTGACAATTGGCTTCCCCGAATCTGTGTGAGGACTTTAGGCAATGTTCAACTAAGGATGCCAGGGCTTGCTCTGTAATGTGCTGTACTTACTGTGGTGTGTGCAGTCAGTGCAGGTGACTGATGTTTGCCTGTTTCCCTAATTGTTTGCAGATACATCCACGGCCACAGGAGGGGACAGCTCCACGGACCAGGAGGAGCAGCGGAGCCAGACTGGGTCTGCATCGGACGAGTGGTCAGAGGGACCCAGTGGCACGGATGGCGAGGGGAGCCACACCGAGGAGTCCTCAGCACCATCCACCTCAGCTGAGGACCACAGCAGCTTGGAGGATGACTCCCTTGTGGAGGCGGGTCTCAGCAGCCACCAAAGGCCAGCTAGTCTGTCTGGCCCCTCCACCACCACCACCGCCCTCCCATTGGCTCCCATTCCTGAGGTCCGTGGAGGCTCCCGTACTCGGGAGCGTGTCTCCTTCATGCCAGGCACCGCAGCCCCTGCCCCTGTGTCCCCTGCTGCCCTGAGTGAGGAGTCTGTGTACCTCCTTCGGCAGCTCCATGTAGGGCAGACAGCAATGCTGAGTGTCCTCCATGCACACACCACTCTGTTGACACAGCTGGTGTCGTTCATGGAGGGCATCTCGACGGGTATGTCTGCCCTACAGAGGAGCAATAGGTCCATGGACTCCTCCCTGACGGCAGCAGTGTCCCTCCTCCAACAGTCCCTCACCCCTCCCACCTCTGCCCCATCCACACTTCCTGCCCCCCTACCTGTCCAAAGCACATGCACACCTGCACAGTCACCCAAACACACAGACACGAGCAGCACAGACACACCCAAGAGAAAGGCAAGACGTGCACACACGCATCCTCAGGGGACTGATACCACAGACACAGGGGACGGGGAACACACACACACATAGGCATCCACATTAACTCCGCAGTCCTCCAAATCCTCTCCCTCCAAGACCCCTTCCCTTGCCTCGCCTGCTAACACACCTACACAGCAGATCTTCCTGTGTGACCTCGGCCTCTTCCCCTCCAATCCTGCTGATCCAGCATACCGGGGGAAGAGGAAGTCCACCCACACAGAGGGGAGTGCCCCTCGCCCCCGGACACCCTCCCCGGGCGCAGGCAGAGTGAGCCCCCTCCCGCAAGTCCCCCGGTCCCGGAAGAGCAAGACCCCGCCACCGCCCTGCAAGTCAACCACCCAGTCTCTCACCTCCATCCCCCAGGCCACCACTCCACAGGTTCCACCGCCACACCCTGCCCCAGGTTCCCCCACACACCGATACCGCATCCCCAAACTGCTTAGGCCCTCCCCCCCTGCCACTTGCTCTTCCACCCCCAAACCAGACGCTCTGCCTGTTTGTGCCACTGGTGTGGAGACCGTGTCCCCGCCCTCTGTCCTGCCCAGCTCTTCTGCCCCTCCTTCCACTACCTTGGAGTCATGCACTGCGGTGGAGTCCACAACCACCCCGTCTGACTCGGGCACTGCATTGGGGACCCAGTCCACTCCATCTGACCAGCCCACTGCAGTGGTTGCAGCACCAACTCCATCTGACTTGAGCCCTGTGGTGGTGCCAGCCCCCCTGAGTCAGACACCTCCACTGCAGTTGCCGGTGACACTCCTGCACCCACCTCCCCTTCACTGCCTCCTTCTGGCATCCCCTGACCCTGTCCCTGCGGTGCCTGGCCTGCCCCTCGTATGCCCCTCCAAGGGGGATGTCCCTTGTCCGTACCTGTGCAGGCAAGCAATTGTTGACAAGTTGTCACACATCACCCTGTTGGGACTGTATATTTGGACTGGCCATTGGCCTTAGTTTATTTTGGACTTTTGATTTGAGTTGCACACTTGCTGAATAAAGCCTCTTTTTGTTTACTTGTGGTTAATCTTTGGAGGTACATGATGTAGATGTGTAGAATCATGCATTTGCTGTTGTAATAGTGTTCAGATCAGGTAAATGAAGTTTTGCTGTGATGGGCTCCATGTGGTCCATGGGATATGGGTCCTAATCTAGTCTGGATCTATAGCATCCTTTGCTGCAGTCTGAGGGTGTAATGTTCAGCATTTGACACAGGGATGTACGTTTAGCATTTGTAGATTACCATCTTTGTCCTACACTGATGCACATCTGGTGGGCTTACCACTGTCCAATGTTCCTAGTACCCTGACTGTGTGCCCGTCTCCAATGGACATGCAGTTTAGCACATCAAATTTGGAGGACTCATCTGTGTACACAGTGCAAGTTGCTTGACACGTGTCTTGGGTGTATGCAGATGACTGACGTGACACTCCCGTGCCCAGGCTGATATGAGCAGAGCCTTCAGTGTGTTGTAGTTGTTGACTCACTGACCGAGTGTTCTGCTGACATGTTTGAGTCATGCACAGACAAGGTTTGGCACAGCTGACCTTCCACAGGAGTGGAGTGCCCTCATGGCAGTGTGTGATTCCGTGATATAGGCTGTGCCCATGTTGTGTGTTGTGTAGGCATGTCTGTGCGTGTTCCCTTCTCCTTTTCCTACACAGGCTGTGTCCCTACGGATGTTCCTGTTTGTGATACTTGCTGAGTTGTTCTGTGTTCATCCAGCATCTTGGACCTGGTTACTCCGGGATGTGGGTGCATGGCAAACTAATGTTCATGAGGTTGTCATCCCTAGTTGTCTTTGTTGTCAGGGCTGGGGATGTGGGCAAACGCAGATGGGACACAGTCAGGATTCCTCTTGGCACTTGTTGGTTACACGAGTAATGTGATTTTCTGTTTGTGTATGCTTTCAGTGATTGTGACACGTTGTGTGTGTGACTGCTGCCACTCCTCAGGGTCAGAGCTGCAATGTTGGAAGTTGTCTATGTGTGTCCTTTGTGGGTCAGCTTGGCTTCTTCATTGGTGTGTGACTATGGCCAGGATCCCATTGTTTGGGGTGGATTTCACGTCATGCCCATGTACGGCATACTGTGCAGTGTGTCAGACATTCACAAGTATTGTTGACTGGCCATGTGTGATGGGTTTCTGCACCTTATTTCCCCCACCACCCCTGGGATTGTCATGGGTGCATGTGCAATGTCAGCAGTCCATGTGAGCTTCAAAGCTGCACATTGGTGGAGTTCAAGGTGTGTGGCGTTGAGTGTGTGCAAATGTGAGTTGTTGCACGGCTGGGGCACTACCTCCATATTTTCCTTGGCTGGCAGGCCGTGCTGAGTGCTTTGTGCTTGTATAGGTGTGATGGTAGTTTGTTGCTCAGGACACATGGCTGTGGTTCACAGTGTGGATGACATCTACCTTTGTCATCACAGTGTGATTGTCATGCAGGCTAGTGTCACCACAATGTGGGGTCCCTGGGGGGAGTGCTGTGGTGGTTCGGTCTCTTGCTGTGTGTGTTGCTGTTCCTACAAGCTTGTGTGACATGTGTAATTTGGGCTCCCTCTCATCTCACAATGCCTGTTTGCCCACATAGGGGAATCCAATCCATGAGTTACTTTTGTATGTGACTGTGTTGACATCTGTATATCAGTGAATCTGGCCTCCTCATGTGTTGTGTGTTTGCCTGGGGACACTGGCACACAACCCCCCTCACCTGTTGTGTATGATATGCAGTGTGAGTCTGCCTGTTTGTGTTTGTGCTTTTGCACCACTGCATTGGCATATCTTTAGTTTGCCATTGGCTGTATGTTGTTTGTTGGCTTTCCCCTGCTGGCCCTGGGACTGCTAGGTCATCAGTCAGCACATTGATCATGGTTAGTATGTCCCATTGCTGCCATGGTATGGTATTTGTTCACCTGACATCTACAGTCTCCACAGGATATCTACATTTGTGTGTCCATTGGTGCAGATATGTGGGTCTGCATTATGATGCTCACTTCTGTCATTGTGTTATTTGTGAATGTAGACAATGTGGGCCCCCATGGCTGATGTTTATGTGTACATGGCCAGAACGATGTGTCATTGGCACTGCACTGCTTGCCTCACACAATCTATGTTGCTATGGGACACAAGCACTACAATGCCACTGTAGTGTTTGGTGTTGTGTGGCCAGGAATAATCCCTGCAGTTATGTTTTTGCAGCTTTTACCAGGACTACACTTCCCTTTTGGGCACTGTGGTGATGGGGCTTTGGGCCCCATTGCCACACTGTTCAAAATGTGCTTCAGCTATGGGGCACACACTTACCTTATGGGCACTGTGGTGATGGGGCTTTGGGCCACATTGCCACAGTGGTCATGGTCTGCTTGCATTGTGTAGGCCACACACACAATTATGTGTGACACATGTCTTAGGGGGTCACATTGTATGTTCAATGTCATGTTCAGTGTTGTATGCATTTGACACAGACCACACACGCTTGTCATGGTGTTGGGGGCTGGGATGTAATTTACAGACAGTCCTTATGTGGGAGTATGCTAGTTGTGTCATGCATTAGCCGTCCTATGAGTAGGGGTGGTTGTAGTGACAGGTATCCAGCCCCCCATGAGTGGTGATGGTAGTAGTGGTAGGCATCCATCCCCCTAAGGGTGGGTATGGTAGTAGTGGCAGGCATCCAGCCCCCCATGAGTGGGGATGGTAGTAGTGGTAGGCATCCATCCCCCTAAGGGTGGGTATGGTAGTAGTGGCAGGCATCCAGCCCCCCATGAGTGGGGATGGTAGTAGTGGTAGGCATCCAGCCCCCCATGAGTGGGGATGGTAGGAGTGACAGGCATCCAGGCCCCCCTGGGTAGGGGTGGTAGTAGTGGCAGGCATCCATCCCCCTAAGGGTGAGTATGGTAGTAGTGGCAGGCATCCAGGCCCCCTGGGTAGGGGTGGTAGTAGTGGCATGCATCCAGCCCCCCTGGATAGGGGTGGTGGTAGTGGCAGGCATCCAGCCCCCCTGAGTAGGGGTGGTGGTAGTGACAGGCATCCAGGCCCCCTGGGTAGGGGTGGTGGTAGTGGCAGGCATCCATCCCCCTTAGGGTGGGTATGGTAGTAGTGGCAGGCATCCATCCCCCTAAGGGTGGGGATGGTAGTAGTGACAGGCATCCAGCCCCCCTGGATAGGGGTGGTGGTAGTGGCAGGCATCCAGCCCCCCTGAGTAGGGGTGGTGGTAGTGACAGGCATCCAGGCCCCCTGGGTAGGGGTGGTAGTAGTGGCAGGCATCCAGGCCCCCTATGTAGGGGTGGTAGTAGTGGCATGCATCCAGCCCCCCCTGGATAGGGGTGGTGGTAGTGGCAGGCATCCAGCCCCCCCCTGAGTAGAGGTGGTGGTAGTGACAGGCATCCAGGCCCCCCTGAGTAGGGGTGGTGGTAGTGACAGGCATCCAGGTCCCCCTGGGTAGGGGTGGTAGTAGTGGCAGGCATCCATCCCCCTAAGGGTGGGTATGGTAGTAGTGGCAGGCATCCATCCCCCTAAGGGTGGGGATGGTAGTAGTGGCAGCCATCCAGCCCCCTAAGGGTGGGGATGGTAGTAGTGGTAGGCATCCAGCCCCCCATGAGTGGGGATGGTAGTAGTGGTAGGCATCCAGCCCCCCATGAGTGGGGATGGTAGTAGTGGTAGGCATCCAGCCCCCCATGAGTGGGGATGGTAGTAGTGACAGGCATCCAGGCCCCCCTGGGTAGGGGTGGTAGTAGTGGCAGGCATCCATCCCCCTAAGGGTGGGTATGGTAGTAGTGGCAGGCATCCAGGCCCCCTGGGTAGGGGTGGTAGTAGTGGCATGCATCCAGCCCCCCTGGATAGGGGTGGTGGTAGTGGCAGGCATCCAGCCCCCCTGAGTAGGGGTGGTGGTAGTGACAGGCATCCAGGCCCCCTGGGTAGGGGTGGTGGTAGTGGCAGGCATCCATCCCCTTAGGGTGGGTATGGTAGTAGTGGCAGGCATCCATCCCCCTAAGGGTGGGGATGGTAGTAGTGACAGGCATCCAGCCCCCCCTGGATAGGGGTGGTGGTAGTGGCAGGCATCCAGCCCCCCCTGAGTAGGGGTGGTGGTAGTGACTGGCATCCAGGCCACCCTGGGTAGGGGTGGTAGTAGTGGCAGGCATCCAGGCCCCCCTGGGTAGGGGTGGTAGTAGTGGCATGCATCCAGCCCCCCCTGGATAGGGGTGGTGGTAGTGGCAGGCATCCAGCCCCCCCTGACTGGGGGTGGTGGTAGTGACAGGCATCCAGGCCCCCCTGAGTAGGAGTGGTGGTAGTTACAGGCATCCAGGCCCCCCTGGGTAGGGGTGGTAGTAGTGGCAGGCATCCATCCCCCTAAGGGTGGGTATTTTAGTAGTGGCAGGCATACATCCCCCTAAGGGTGGGTATGGTAGTAGTGGCAGGCATCCAGTCCCCCCTGGGTAGGGGTGGTGGTAGTGGCAGGCATCCAGCCCCCCCTGAGTAGGGATGGTGGTAGTGACAGGCATCCAGGCCCCCCTGAGTAGGGGTGGTGGTACAGACAGGCATCCAGGCCCCCCTGGTTAGGGGTGGTAGTAGTGGCAGGCATCCATCCCCCTAAGGGTGGGTATGGTAGTAGTGGCAGGCATCCAGGCCCCCCTGGGTAGGGGTGGTAGTAGTGGCATGCATCCAGCCCCCCCTGGATAGGGGTGGTGGTAGTGGCAGGCATCCAGCCCCCCCTGAGTAGGGGTGGTGGTAGTGAGAGGCATCCAGGCCCCCCTGAGTAGGGGTGGTGGTAGTGACAGGCATCCAGGCCCCCCTGGGTAGGGGTGGTAGTAGTGGCAGGCATCCATCCCCCTAAGGGTGGGTATGGTAGTAGTGGCAGGCATCCAGGCCCCCTGGGTAGGGGTGGTAGTAGTGGCATGCATCCAGCCCCCTGGATAGGGGTGGTGGTAGTGGCAGGCATCCAGCCCCCCTGAGTAGGGGTGGTGGTAGTGACAGGTATCCAGGCCCCCTGAGTAGGGGTGGTGGTAGTGACAGGCATCCAGGCCCCCTGGGTAGGGGTGGTAGTAGTGGCAGGCATACATCCCCTAAGGGTGGGTATGGTAGTAGTGGCAGGCATCCAGGCCCCCTGGGTAGGGGTGGTAGTAGTGGCATGCATCCAGCCCCCTGGATAGGGGTGGTGGTAGTGGCAGGCATCCAGCCCCCCTGAGTAGGGGTGGTGGTAGTGACAGGCATCCAGGCCCCCTGGGTAGGGGTGGTAGTAGTGGCAGGCATCCAGGGCCCCCTGGGTAGGGGTGGTAGTAGTGGCAGGCATCCAGGCACCCCTGGGTAGGGGTGGTAGTAGTGGCAGGCATCCATCCCCCTATGGGTGTGTATGGCATTGGTGTTGGCCATCCCACCCCTATGGTTCTGCTGTTGCTAGTGTACGTTATTTGTGCATCCCTATGTGTGTGTGACATATTTCGTGTACGTGTGGTTTGTTTGTATTGTTGGTGTTTGACTTACCATCTGCGCCGTACGCGTCCGTGCCGGTCCCGGTAATAGATGTAGAGTATAGGTAGGACCTGCGCAATGGGATTCATGCTTGGATCGTCTCGTTCGGGTTTCTCGTGTCTTCGAGTCGTACTCGTAGCAGGCTTGTTCGTCTCGTAGCCGTGGATCGTCTTGTGGCACGAAACGGAGCTTATGTACGGCTCGCCCGGATGCTCAAACGTGCCGGACGTAGCGACGAGTTCGGCGCATACGGAAGACGCATCGTACTAGTCCGGCCGGAAGGTGCTGTGTATTTTGTTCCGTGCGACTCGATTCGGCGTTTACGGATCCGGCTCGGGCGGGGAACAGGAGCTGGAATGGGTGAGTACGGCTCGCTCGGAATCTGGGCTGTTATGCGCATCGTACTTGTTCGTTCGGTAGAGTGTTCGAGTCGGTCGGAAAACACGCGTTCGGCTGGTATTTTTTCCGGACGAATACTGTTAGGTGCGCTTCCGGCCGACATCGGAATCGACCCGTTAGTCTCTTGGAGGCACAGAATGTCCTTTTCTTGAAAGTAATTGATAACTGCGTTGAACCCAAGAAGTCTTTTTAGGCCAGCAACGTTCCAGGATATGATGGACAACTATGGGTTAATTCCCGGAATTCTGGTATTAGTCCGGTGGCAGGCGCCCCTTATGATATTAGTGGTGCCGTCATAGTGGCTGGCCTTCTGGTCGGATCCTAGTTCCGTGTTCAGGGGCTTGCGTTGGCCCACTGGTGTAAACTGCCCTGTGATCTAAAGTGCTTGTTATCCTATAAGCATTATAGGATTTTGGCTTATCAACTTGACTGTTCCCAGATTGGTTACTCGCTGTCCCCCTTAAGACTGAATAAACTACATTCTTTAACGGGAGTACTGTTAGCATATGTGGATATTTCTCTGGTAACTTTGATGTTAAAGCATATCATTTCCTCTTGCAAGCATCAATATTGGCTTATCAGTGTCAGAAACATCCTCTGGAAATACTCTTTCTCCATGAAATGTTCTGCAGTCAGTATTTTATGATGGGTCGGGATAGCCTGGGAGGGGGCTGAAGGTGAATTAAGCTCCTACTCGCAATCTTTAACCATTTTAAAGAACACTTCAGGTGAGAAGCAGTATCTAGCAATGTCTGCTTTCCCAGGCAAGCCAAAGACATGATCCTTTGCCTCTATACCTCCTCTATCCTGTTCAAATAATTGTTCTTCAAAATGAGGAGAATACCTACCAAGACATTCACTGACATAGTGACATGAAAATGTTATTTGTTGATAGATCTGAGTGAAACTTATCACAGCAACAGCTGACTTAACATGCTAAGTTGTCAAATGATACCACATTTTCAGTAAAGGAATATTTTCTTGAACACCCCTTTTAACCGTGGCCCTTCAGCAAATCTTCATGAATTAATAAAAACCAGCAGCAGGCTAAACATACATGCCAAGCATCTACCAAACTTCATGTAAATTCATCAAACAACATTAAAGTTGCTGAACAATTAAAAATAAACTTTTCCAACTGTCCAGATCTTTCTATATGTTAAACTCTTTATGCCCAGACTGAAACGGTTTTTAGAAGCTTTTTTAAAAAACTACTGACCAGATTTACACCAAACAAAGTCAAGGCGCTCCTTTGACAAATGCTCCACTTTTATTTCAAGTTTGATGTAATTTCATTCAGCCATTCTTTCTGTATTGACGAACAAAGATTCCAGTGGGAGTTGTCACGTTTTGAACTCCCCTTTTTTGTCCTGCTTGATGGATCTGCACAAAACCTGCCATGGTGAACCAAAGGAGGATAAACATTTTTATTGGAAACTTCTGTGCAAATTTTTAAAACAGTACCAAAATCAATAAAAAACAAAAGAAAGTCAATTTCAATGGAAATTCTGAATTAACATCACTAGACAGGCACTATTGTCTTTGGTGATGAGTTTAAATACTTTATTTCAGTCGGAGCCCTTAAAAGCAAAACAAAATAAAAATAAAAGAAAGTCAATTTCAATGGAAATTTTGAATTAACATCACTAGACAGGCACTATTGTCTTTGGTGATGAGTTTAAATACTTTATTTCAGTCGGAGTCCTTAAAAGCAACACAAAATAAAAATAAATTGCAGAGTTAGATTGACAAAAACAAGCTAAAACTGTAACATTGTACAAACAATTTTACAATTAGGATATCCAGGATCCTTAAAAATTAAGTTTAGATAAAATCTCCATACATAATTGATCTTAAAAGTGAAAATACAACATTAAAAATAATAAAAGAAACAGAAAAAGACATCATATTAAATTTTAGGACAAGCTGAGTAATTAGACACTAAGGCAACATTAGTACAGGAGTACCTTTGTGGGTTAGGCTTACTATTCAACCGCCAAACTTGACAAATCATACATTTACAACTAACGTCGACTCAAGCTACTTCCTGTATTTCCGAGCTAACAACTACTGCTTGTTTGACAGTCCTGGGGCAGATAGGTCATATTGCTTCTAGAAATGTAGTAGACTCGTGCCACTATAGGTCATGGGGGGGCTCCGGGCTTGGGTCTGCACCCGGGCACTCTATGGGCCCGCTCGATCGTGAAAAATTTTGACATTCTCGTGGGATGTAGATGCTTTGTAACCAAGTCCTCCATGAACAGGTCAGCCGCCTCTCCTTCGGCGCGTTCCGGAACACCAAGAATTCTCACGTTGTTGCGCCGCGAACGCCCTTCATATTCGTCAAGGAGGTCCTCCATTCTGTCGCTTCGGGTCTGTAATTCAGGCACCTTTTTTTGTAAGGTGGAGGTATCCTTGACCAGGGAGCCAATGGTAGATTCAACTTCTTTGATTTTAGAGTTCATGTTACACATGTCTGCATGTATGAGGGAGACTTCGGCAGACACAGAGTCGATCCTGGTCTCTAGTGACGTCCTCACCATTGTGATGGCTGTCATTATGTCTTGGAGAGTAAGTTCTGATGACCCGTCACCTTCTTGCTGCTTTTCCGATGGGTCTTCCACCTCTTTGTCCCGTGGGCCCGCTCCCTTAGTCCAGGCGTATTTATCCAGCTTGGCCTGTGTGGAGGCCTTTGTAGTTCTGCCACCGGCCATTGCGATTCTTCCGCCGCCTCTCAAGAAAACACTATAGGTGCCCAGTCAATGAGTAACCGCTGCAAATACCGAATATTCTGGCCGCAACAACCAGCCCAGTCGGCTCAGGTTGGTAGTTTTTGGAGATGCGCCACTGCGCAGGCCAACCAGCCCCGAGCCGGCCCGCCTACGGGAAGCAGAGCACCACGTACGCAGTTCCAGAGCCTCCGGAGTATCACCCAGCCCGTCTCCACCCCCGATTGTCAAAATGGACAAGCGGCTGTCAAATAGGCAGTAGGACCGGTAGTCGTAATCAGTGCAGAGGAGAACCGAGACAACGCTGCGGCTTATGTGGGTTATTGGGAGGGCGGGAGATGAACAGCTGCGCCAATCCAGGGCCACGACCCACACAACAGAGGGCATTCGCTTGTAAAATCCGCACTGTGTCCCTTAGGTCGTAGTGAGGGCAACGTAACAAATGTACACCAAGCAGCTTACCCAACAGCGAAGTTTCACCTGGACTCCATCTTCTCCCTGGCCTCAGGCGGACTGCAAGTGTTATCCAGTGTAGCTGCGTCGTGTGTGACGCACTTTAAGTAACTAGCCAGGAGTTTGACCTTGAGTTACCACAGGAGCCACTTCCAGGCTCAAAGCAGTTAGCAAAAGGGCTCTCCACTAGGCCCACTGTTGATGCGGTAGTCCAGGGGCACAGAGCACAGCGCAGGTACAATTATATGGCCCCCACCTGCATGCACGGGGCAAGATCTGGGCCCAGGAAATCCAGTCAGCACCGAGCGCGCCTCCCTCTCTGCACACGCCGCTCGTAGTTTCTCGCCGCAGTAGAGAATGGGGCCCCAGCCGATTCACTGCGCACAGCGGCGCTCCCAAGTCCCTTCGCCTCAAGGGACACTGCAGAGAGGCTTCTTCCCGGGCACCAACAGGAGCCGTCTCAAGGCTCTAAACAATGGTTAAATTGGGCTCTGGTATGTGCCCGCAGCTGATTTGGCCGCACCAGCCCTGGACAATTAGGCGGTGCTCGTTCTGCGGAGGCACGGGGCTCAGTCGGCCAGGAAGCCAGCACCTCGCCTAGCACGGCACCCTCCACTGCTCCGGCGACCGCTGCCCCCAGCCGTAGCAGAAACCGGGACACCAGCTGGTTCGTTGTTAGCACCTTCTGACGCAACGGCTCACTCCTTCGCGGGCAGTATGTTAAGGCTGTGCCCGTAAGTGTACCTTTGCTGACGGTCGTGCGAGGAAGCTCAGGCGCTTCTCCTCCGCAGCCCAGCCCACGCAGCGGAATCGTAGTCAGAGGCAATGTCGCGTTCTCCGTCGCTACTTGGTCGATTTTGACCGTTTCTTCGGCGATGACACTCCGGGTGGGCTCCGGTTGCTGAAAAGTTGTTGGAGTTACACTCCCTTAGGATGGTGAGGCGGATATTGCAGGAGAACGGGCGCGCTCGGACGGAGCCGCTCTAAGTCGCGGCCATCTTAAACGGCGGTTGGCCACGCCCCCCTAGAAATGTAGTAAAAGAGACAATAACACATGACCTAGTATCTGACCTACAGATCTGCAAAGCTTGTCATGGAGATGTACTCCAAGATATCTGCACAAAGGCACAATCCAGCATCTCTGCTGTCTAGCGAATGTTGGGCAGAAGAAAAGTAGGTTGTCATCTTTTTCCTGATCTGTCTCACAGTACTTACAAGTAAATGATGCAAGCGGCAAAGTACCCAGCCTGAATCTTATATACAACTATCTGGTAAATGACAGGTCGATCTCGTCCATAAAGGTTTCAAACTTTGGCTCGCATTTATGATTTAACAAATACTCAGCTACACTACCGCATTTAGTTGATGTCGACATCTTCCTCCACTCGTATGCCCAGTAGGCATCTTTAACCTTTTTGGTGGAGATAGGATCCGGGCATTGCCACAAGTCAAGGAAAACACAAAAATGGACTGTTTCACATGACTTAACCATTGCAGAGTAGCAGCACACCTGGGAATTAAAAGGATATCCTTAAGCCCGATCCTAAAGTATTCTAGCTCAGGGACAAGCCATATCTCAGCAAGTATAAGACAGGTTTTAGTCTCACTATGGCGTTGATTGGAAAAACATCCTGGACCACTCTGGAAAAAACCAAAGGCGTACTTGAGGGGAGTTTAAGCGCTGCCCTCAGGAACTTATTTTCAGCTATCCCCAAGGATTTATCATTACTGTGACCCCAAAGTTCAGACCCATAGGTTTCCACAGCCACAGCTTGGGCTCTCCAAATTTCTAATAATGGGGATATGTGGCGTAAAGTTGTGTTTTTTACAAAACGTACCATGACAGCAGCCTTGTGGTTAAGAAGAAGCCCACTCTTAACAACCTGACTATTCCATGAACTGACAGACAAATACCTAGTTAGTGGAAATCTGCAACTCTCTCCAGGATAAATCTGACTGTTCTGCAGAATTGTTTAAGGGCATGGATAGCCATAATTTTGTTTTATCAACATTCATGGCTAACCCATAACTTTTGCAAAATGAGTTGAATCTATCTAGTAGTACTTCCAGGCCCTTGGGAGTTTTCGACACCAAAAGGATGTCGTCGGCAAATAATAGTGCTGGGATCTTAACCCCTCCCAGGACCTGCGAGTCGCTTGCACAGCCCATTAAAAATCAACACACATTAATAAATAATAGAAAAAGTGTTTGGGCAAGTACACATCCTTGCCTAATGTCCTTGTCAACTAGTATACTGTCTGTTAGTTCGCAATTGGGGCCCAATCTTACTTGGGCAAAATTACCAGTATGGAGTCTAACAATGATTTCAAATAGCACACAATGAAGACCCGAATCCTTCAAGATTGCCAAGAGTTAAGCTCTGGGAACTATATCACATGCAGCCTTGAGGTCCACAAATGCTATATAAAGACTCCCTCTATTAAGATCTACTATTTTCCACCTCAACCTCAGAAACCTGAAGACTTGGTCAACGGTGCTTACTTTCGGATGAAAACCTGCTTGAAATGGGGACAGTATGTTGTTGTCTGCTGTCCAAATATTCAGTCGGGCCAAGACCTGCTTACTAAAAATCTCCTGGGCTATATCTATCAGGCTCATAGGCCAACAGTTCGTCAGAGAGGATCTCAAGCCCTTCTTATGTATGGGGACTATTTATGCTCCCTTCCAGAAATCAGGGATAGGTACACCTTCCAGAATAGCATTTGAAATACGATTTAAATATGGCACCCAGACCTCTGTCGCAGATTTAAACAGGTTCCCAGGAATGTTGTCTCGGACACGAGCCTTCCCAGCTTTCAGCTCACAAATAGCTTGCTGCATTTAGGCCAAAGTAAATTCCATATTGTCATTAAAAGACTCTTGACGAGGCCTGGGAGGGTCACCCTCCATGCTGTGTGGATTAACAAGCAACGTCTCCTGTGGAGAAAACTCCTGGTTAGCATCAGTTAGGTTAGCCTCACTATATAAAAATTTAAAATGGGCTACCCAGTCCATAGGCAAAATGTTTTATTAGGGACACATCGTGGCCGATTTACCTCCATGGTTTAAAATGTGCCAGAAGGTTGCTTGATTTTTGGTCTGAATAGCATCCAGAGCATCCCTCCAGATTAAAGAGTACCAGGATCTCTTAGCATGTTTAAGGATCGCTTTGTACCTAGTCCTTGCCTCCTGGATTAAGCATTGTGGGCCACTTTTGATACATGAAACCAGGAAGGTTTTAGCCTCTCTACACTCTTTATCATATCAAGAGCGATTATTATTATATCTAGGGTTAGGGCTCGGAATAATCTTGGTGAAATAAGTAGTCCTCAACATAGCAAAGCGCTCACCATGAGACTTCATTATATCAGGAGGGGCAAGTTCATGGTCACTCAATGTTAGCAGAACGGGCTGTAAACAGGGATATATTTGACTTGGAATGTCATTGTTAGAAGCAATTGCATTCCATCTCACATTCCTCCTGTCATTAGTAACAGCCATATCCCCCCTCGGCAAACCATGACACGAAGCAGCAGAGCTCAGACTACCCTCAAGGGTTAGAAACAAAAGGAAATGATCACTTCCGTATCTAGTCTCAACCCTCATACCTATCAGTGCAGGCAAGAATGGAGATCTAAAAGAAAATGATCAATATTACTTCTTTAAAGTCCCCTGCTCAATGCCGGTCGCCTCTTTAGGTCTGATGGAGTACAGCCATTGCAAGCTCTCAGCTGACATGAAAGAGAGATATCTATCATTTGTAAAGTATACTTGGATGTAGTTGGGATACAAGATCCATTATGCTGAGGGATATTATTGTGTCTATTTTCATCACTGGCAATGTCTGTAATTACGCCTGATGGTTCAAAACATATATTAAAATCACCCTCAATTATGATAGCAATATCTCTCAAGTCAGGAATTGACCCAGATTCTGTGGCTTTGGAGTTCTTCCTGTTATAAACATTATACAAATAACATTTTTTGTCATTCCACTGCACAAATTGAAGCCCAAGAATATCATTGGAATTGGAATGTAACTGTTTCCCCTGGCACCCTAACCAGATTTTGACCCATGCTGTAAAGCCCCTCAAAGCCCTACCAGAGTGAATATTCTGGGCTGAGATAAAGCAGGTTTTAAAACCTTGCCTCTTGGAGGCTGTTAAATCCCAGCTCTCTTGAAACATAATAATATTGGCTTAGTCGATGAAAACCTCCCAATCTGAGACCATTTGCTATTTAGACCTTCAATATTCCAGGATATTATCATTAAATTGTAGTACCCATTTAAGTTGATAATCTGTGCTTGCTCACAGGGTAAAGCTGGTACAAATGGGGACCTGTCCTGGAAAGCACTCACAGGTGCCATACCTTTAAAAAGACCAAGGGGTGGGAAGGTGTTGGGTTGGGGCTGATTATCTAGGGATTGAGAAGTTGGTGCACTCTTAACAGCAGGTATAGACACCAGTCAATCTAACCCACCAAGGTTACTTAAGACAGAGAACATATTAGAAAGTGCAAGATGAGGGGAGAAGTTGCTTCGATTTGCAAATTTCACTGGGGCACCTAGTATGCTGGGTTTGTAGAAGTATCATAGAAGCGTGCATATCTTTGTATTAGTTTGATCAGTGGTCTCCTGTGTTCTTACTCGAGGTATAATAGGTGCTAGATTGGGTTTGTTCAACAGAACTGATCCCTGACGTTCTATAATTCTGCGTGGCCATGAGGTCCAGGTGCAAGGTCTCTGGTGGGCCAAGATTATTGTTTTCCTTTGTTACCTCCAGAGTGCCAACAAGCTCTGCGGCTCTGGCGCTGGCAACGTGATGATTTAAAATAGCCACCCTGTTGCTGTTAAGAGTTGACCAGACTACTTTTGATACATTTCAACTGTTCCTTAATTGGCTTCAGTTTAACCTCGAGGATCGCACAGAATTTCTTGCACAACATATAACTAGACATCCCAATATTCTCTTGGTCAGGTGTCTGAGTCGACTAAGTTTGCGATTGTTTAAGGTGTCACGAGGAAAGTTTGCACTGACCTTTAGCATTACTACCCTTTGCTGGCTTCTCCACAGCATTTTTCTTTTTGATAACAGGCTGGGGATCTGACAAAATACTAGTCAAGCTTGGAGATGCTAGATCCTCTCCAGCACCACCCTTATTCAAATCCTGAGCAATTAATGGGGTCTGTGAATGATCCAGAGTCATTATGGTGCAGGGACTCGATGTGGTACCGTTAGGGGAGGGATTACCAAGCCTGCCATCACAATTTGCACAAAAATGTAATGAAGCCTACGTTCAGTTCGTGTCATTTCCTTTGAGATTATCCCCATGGCCCTTTCCAACATATTATTGATGGTCGTATTTCTGCGAGAAGTAATAGCTGGTCCCACAGGTGCCCCTCCAGCCTTGCGTTTGCCCACATTAGCCAAAGATAGCACTTACCTCTTACAAGTTCCACTAGAATGAGTGGTGGCTTACAGGTAAAACAGAGCAGGCCCAGCCCCATCCAGCCGCAGACAGGCCCACATTGACCCGGGCTTTGTCGGAAGTGGCCCATAAGTGTCCCACGCTGCGGGAGATGTCAAGGTGCTTTTACAGTGCTGACAGCGCGCGAAACACTGGTGCAGCCCCTCCTCCAAGAACTGGGGCCTTCTGTGATTTCGAGTTCCCACCGCCTCCTCTGGCAACACAATCTGGCCAAGGCAAATGCTACGTCTTTGGTGTCATATACATGTGTATATATATGCATTCATAAAGTATGCTCTGCCATATATTATGGGGATATTGCAAGTCAATGATGATTTCTATGACCATATAGAGGAAGAAAGCCGAAGGCTGGATTGCTTTATAAGATCATGGAACTATAAGGTAACTTGCAATATCCTTTTAACATACAAAGTAGGGTATTTTATTCCATATAATATGTGGTCACAACTTCACCTTTCCCACAAACCACTTGTCATTAGTGTCCTGCTCGTTCATGCTCATTGCAGACAAGAATACTAAAAGCCAAAACTGTACTGTGAAATTATTTACACCAAGAAACAGTTAGTATTTTTGGGAAAAAAGATGTTAGATTCAGTTTAATGTAAGTCACTTTAAAATCCTGTTATTTGGATTGTGTAGAAGCCTGCACAGATACATTCGATCTTTACTGCAATGAACTATAGCATATTAAAAACGAACATGTTGCCATAAATATCTCTTTTCTGCTGACTACTTTGTCTTTTTCAGGAGAATATATCAGAAGACGAAAAAGCCAGAACTCACCTATAATACCAAATAGTCTATTACAGTTTAACAGCTACGAAATGCCTTTATTAAGTGTTACAAGTAGCTTGTAATTAGCATATTAGAGAGGGGAATTTATACGGGGACTGAGTTTCCATTAAAGTGTAATTTTTGATTTGCATATAACTGTGCCACTGTTTGAGGAATCACCATAAAGACAAACAAAATCCCCACAAAAAGCAAACCTGGCTCATCTACACTAATAAATATCAACACCTAAAAGAAAAATTTAATTAAATAACAAAGATTATTCAAACCAATAAATAATACTTTGCAGGTCTCTTATTGATGGTGTTAATGGTAATGTGATATATAATCTGTAGTGTAAAATAATGTGTGGGGTTGTATTTGCATTTGTTAAATTAAGGGTGAGGTCATAGAGCATTGTATTTGAAGTGCAAGTTATGGTCTTTCTGGCTGTTGAGTGAGTTATGGATTTTAAAATTAACCATGACTAGCAAATTTCAATGATTTTTCGAGTTTAATTTGCAATCATAACTCTTCTGTAACAGTGGCTTTTAAAGTGGATTTCAGAGGGTTTTTTAAACATACAGTAAGATGTTATAAACAATTCTAACCATAATATAACTTTAAGTGTAGTTTACTGTACACAATGCACTTAATAGTATTTTAAAAATAAAAATAAATCAGCACTCTCAGAACAACCATTTGTTTTCCTATATGATGGAGTTATGTGTAGTCATAATGTTTGATACCTACATCTGTTTCTCTTCAGTTTGTGTAATTTGTTTATTATTTAGTGCCTGCTCTAGAGTTTAGCGGATGAGGAGAGTCCATCAGGTTTGCACAGGACATTACGACACCACCCTGATGGACAACTGTCCCCCAAATGTAGAGGTCCAGCATTGATCCTTTTACCCTGATAAATCTCATGGTGGTTTCAGTCAAGCTCCAAAAGTTTGGTGGACGACTGCTGTCAGTTTTGATAGCTGTACACCAAACGTTGCCAAAGTTTTGTTTTTCAATTGAGAAAAAAATAACTAATGACCCTTGTGATTATTTGTTTTTTTCTGTCCCTCACCCCCAGTGTTTACATGGTGATGATGGACAGAATAAAAGGAAATTACACTATCCACCCTCAATACGGCGGTGTTGTAATGCACTTCCTCTGACAGCCCCTACTCCGTCTAGCCATTTATCTATTTTCTATTTACAGCCAGGGATCAAGAGGGTCAGCATCAGAATTCTGAGCAATCACTGTGTCAATTACAGCATCTCTGTCGTCACAATGTGGCAACTTAATTCAAAATCAAAGGACCAGGAAAAAATTATTTGGGAATTGTGGGCCAAAATTCTACATCTCATTTGAAAAAATGATAAAATGCATGGTAGGTATGTGGTGCCAGGTTAGTGCCAGGAGTGTTCCCATTTTCTGTGAATTTTGTGATAATTATAATCTCTGCAAGAAGAAGAGTTAGTAGAGACTGCTCTGGGGAAATCAAGATACTTTTCACTTTTGTGTATCAGAATTTTTATAGGGATGAAAAATGAAAGAGGCAGGTAATCCTATAAATCAATGTCTGAGGCCTGGATGCAGACTTTCTAGTACCCCATTATATCAGGTTCCAAAACCTGTCATTCTCTTTGAGGTCATAATACACATTATTTTGTTTAACTGGAAACATGTTTTATTAGTTTTATACTTTACTTTAAAATCAAGGTCTGACAATTTGGAAATCTTCCTCAGCAAAGTTATTTTAAACACATTGCAGCCTTTATCAAATAGAAGATTTTGTGGCCTTAGGAACATTTAACATTGAGATTTACTTTATGGGTTGATTTGTAGGATTTGAGCTATTTTAGATGGCATACTTTATCACTTTACTAAACTGAGACAAGCAATAGCTGCAATTGGCTACATAATCTTTACAAGAGGATCAATCATGTTTGTTAGAAATGTTGGGGTCAGTGTTATTAATTCTGAATTGCGGTAATACTGGTGGTACTAGACTCCCTGCGAGAGAAGGCCGACAGTGGCACCCCTTAGGCCCTGGTGCTGTTAGATCTCTCTGCAGCCTTTGACACGGTCGACTATAGTATCTTGGCGGACCGTGTCAAAGAGGCAGGCATCCAGGGATCAGCCCTCAGTTGGATCAGTTCCTTCCTAGAGGACCGCTCCCAGTCGGTCCGCACAGCCCAGTTCACGGCACCAAAGTTAAAAACCACCTGCGGGGTCCCGCAGGGCTCCTCGCTATCCCCTTATCTGTTTAATCTCTACCTCCTCCCTCTGATCCGGTCCCTCTAGGAAAGGATAGTTGCTACATTTAATTACGCGGATGATCTGCAACTAATGTTCACTATCGACAACTCATCTCAATCAGCCCTTGAATTTCAGACTACCATGCTGCACATCCGCCACTGGATGGACTGCAACCATTTAAAGCTCAACCCAGGCAAGACCAAATTGGTCCTTACGGGGGGTGGACACAACTTCTGAGGCCTACACTTCTGGCCAATGGAACTGGGACCCTCCCCTACCCCTTCTCCCTCTGCAAAAAGTCTTGGCGTCACAATAAATAACGACCTGTCACTAAAAACCCAAGTTGGCTCTGTGATTTCTATCTGCTTCTTCCAACTACGGAAGATTAGAAAGATCAGCAGACTACTCACACGGGAAGCATTGATACAGGTTGTGGTAGCCACAGTCATGTCCCACTTAGACTACGCAAACTCAGTCTACCTTGGCATGCCACTATTCCTAACCAAACGTCTACAGCTGGTGCAGAATCAAGCTGCCAGAGTGATCCACCAGCAACCTAGGTGGCAACATGTCACTCCACTTCTGAGGAAGCTGCACTGGCTTCCCATCCCCCAGCGTTGTGCCTTTAAAGTAGGATGCCTGGTCTTTTAATCCCTACACAGCCAGAGCCCCAAATTCATCGATAGCCTTATTCAAAGGTACACCCCCTCACGCAACCTACGCTCGGCTCACCTTCATCTCCTGGCAATTCCCTCCTTCAAGCTTAAGCGTCAAGGGGGCTGTAGGTTTGCAACTCTGGCACCCAGACTCTGGAATTCCCTTCCCCTGGAAATCAGATCATGTACTAACCTGCTGAGCTTCAGAAAATCCCTTAAAACATGGTTGTTTACCCAAGCGTATGAATAAACTCCACCAGGGTTCGGCAAGTCCTAGAAACAGCGCCATGAAACCAATTGGTGTACGTGCGCTTTACAAGAATTTTAAATAAAATAAAATAAATAAATAAATAAATATATCAGTGGACAGAGAGAAGATACCGAAAGTTTGGCAAGTGCTCTTGTAAAGAGTTTCAGATGCTGAATGGCTTCTCAGTCAAAGGGCTGTTGGATCTTAGGTGTGCTCTATCATAATAAAACCTCTTCAAGCAGAAACCAATGCTCTGTGCTGTTGAAAAGTTGGATTATCTGAAGGTGAGCAGCTGGTAGCACTCCTCTAGTTAAGTAATGACACAGATGACAATAGTTTTTCATAACTATGGCATTGTGTTTGGTCCCTCTTTTCCAAGACCCATACGCTTCTGTCAGAATCAGGCTATGAAAGTATTTTGGCACAAAATGAGTGAAATCACCATCATGTTCTGGAACAGTCGTAGATTATCACTCAGGAGTCTGGGTAAATCTCTAAATATTTTTAAGACAGGATTTCTTTGCCAAGAGGTACACGAATGCGTTTCATGAGGGGATCTAGAAAGCATGATAGTCCGAGCAGGGAGTCAGAAGATTCTTGTCATTACCTTTAAAGTGCCAGGTCACTTGCCTCTGTGGACTGATGTTGCAATTCACAAATGTAAATTCTGCACATAAATGTTTAGGTTAGATATGCAGAATGAATACATGTTTTGGTAAAGTATGAGGGGCTTATTTATAACAAATTATAACTAGGCAAGAGTATTGCAGAGAGAAGAGTAAAGTGAAACAGTCCGTGCAGTTTAGGTAGTAAAATTATAGTAAGGGATGACATGTTTGGAAATATTATTTAGTGGCATTGTTAGGGTGCGGCGGCCCATTAGGCCCAAATACCATCAATAAAAACAGGCCCCAATGATTTGAAGTTGAGTAGAGGACAGCCATAATTGGCCTGCGGGAGGGCCCTCACACGCTTTAGTCTCTGCACACTGCACTTTTTTTCATTAAGGCTAGCTACGCACCTGCTATAATTTACACTGAAGTAGAAATTTGAATACAAAATAATTTGCAAATGCGCAATCTTGATTACTCTTGAAGTGCATATTGACAATGTACACTAGTAAAAACAGTATGTGCATGAGCGATTAGGAAAAAAGCTGAAAATCACTAATCTTTGAGAATGCAATGCAATTGCACATGCAGACTACAACATGCACAATAGGCATAGGTCCCACTGAAACTACTGCAAATATACCAAACGTTTATTATTTATATGCATAGACAAATGAACATGTCATACACTAGAGGAACAATGAAATCATGGCCTTTTTCTACATGTAGACTTCTTGTTCAGAGTATGTTTATGCGAAATTTTGCGCTAACCTCCAGCAATTCAAGGAATTTTGCAAACTTGTATAACGCAAATTATGTGAAATGTCAATAATTATTCCAGCATGCCATTCCGGGGCAACTTATTGCTGGAGGGCACTGGTTGGAGCAGAAAATGTCTCTTTGGGGATTGGTAGGAGCAGAAAATGTATCACAAGACATTTTCTCTGCGAACCAGCCCACTTGTGGTATCTCAAGTAACTTGCTCTCATGTTTAATTTTCTCTCGAGATACTCCAAAGAGCAATTTGAATAATGTATTTGGATTTGTGTGGAATTTCCCTACACTTCAACTAATTTGCCCGCGCTTAGTCAAAAGTATCAGTCTTGAGGATTTATTAGATTGGGCTACTTGATTTAAAATCTTGTCACCACATTAATAGTTTCTTGCTACTAATTTTAAAACTGACTAGTACAGTGTATCTACTTTATAAACAGTAACGATTACTTAAAAGTCAGAGTGCTTGTAGATTGACGTGATTCTGTGCTCTAGATAGAAGTATTTTATCTTGAGAGAATGCTTCGGCTTTGCATGCTGGCGCTCTGCTAAATCGCTGCAGGAATTCAGTTAATTGAGTTGCCCAATTGATTGAGTACTCTTTCCCTGCATGATGCCTGTCCTTGAGGAAAAGCAGGGAATACACACAATTACAGGTTTTTCCGTGTTCCCTATTGTTCATCAATAGAGTGACTTAGGCCGCTGTTTTTTTAACAGACTGTGTCGTGTACTCAAAGCAGGAAATTGACTCTTTTAAAATAGTATACCGAGCTTGTGCTTTGTTTACTTTCTTTTATATTAATCGCTAAATTACACAACGGTACAACAGGAGGTTGCAATTAGCATTACTCACAATTGCTACTTTTACTTTTATATAATACCTACACTTGATTTAAAAAATCCAAAATATAGACAGTTTTACCTTCCCTAAATGAGATATCTGACTTAAAAAGGAACTTTCTCTAGTCATTATGTATGAAAATTGATATTTGTGTATAACCTGTCCACATTTTGATTATTGTTTTTGTATGGATGACATATAATTATGTACCTAGGAATAAAATAAGATGACTGGACAGTTTGCGTGTTGGAGAGTGTGTTTTTAGGATCACCTCACCACTGATCGTTTTCTGAGAGGACCAAGAATGGAGTTGGATCATCAGTGACAATAACAAATGTTTGATATAGCGCTGCCCATCACACTTCAGTTTCTTAGCAGTGTAAAAAATAGATTACCTAATTTAAGATACTTAATTAACCTATCTAGGAAGGATGAAAAGTTCAGTCTGCCTTCTCAAGATTTGAATGCACAATATTCAGAACGATATCCAACACATTTTGTTAGTGATGAGTGTTTAGCTCACTGAGCCACATTAAGAATACTCATTTCAGTGTTCAGTTCACCTTGAAGGCTCATGTGCTCGGGGTTCCATAACTGAAGTTCTGCAGAAACCTCTGAATCTCTCAGGATTGAAAATCAGTAACTTATTTTCAACACTAGATCACTTTGAACTTAATGATAATTATTTTGGGGTCCGAGAGTTCGCAAATCTTCAAGGATTGTAACAAACTATATCAAAAAAGTTACACTATCTTCCTGAGGGCTAGAAACATAATTTCCCTAGTTCAGTGCTACCCGATGTATCTTAACAACCAAACTTATAAATAAACTATTTCATAGTAATTTTCATTAAAGGAATATTTTGTCAAATATATCAGTAGTAAGAGTTCGCAGTCAAGAAGGTGTTGTTCAGATGTAAGGTCTTACTACATTCAAGCATGGAGTGTGAGGACAGGAAATATACAGTGTGGAGACTTAAATCTCGTTGGTATCATCCACATATTCTCCTATGCATTACAATATGTATATTTACTCATTTGACCAAAATGAAAATACCAATGTTTTATTATCAAGTATGAATGTTGCTTTACTGTGGTTTGTAGCTTCCAGTAGCTTTGAATATGTTTGCTATTCTTCATAGTTCAAGTAGGCCCAGAATCAATGTGTTCCTAATGTGTTCTGCCCATTTAGTATGCCCATATTTTTTGCCTGTTGATCACTTGGTTTGTGGGTGAGTCGCCCTGACTCATACTCCCAGTAATTTCAATGAAAATAGCATTACTCATGTTTCCCACCAGTGTCCGACTTTTAAAATAAGGCTGCTGAGATAGGGTAAGAGGCACATGGCTGGTTACATGTGAACACGTGCAAACACATGTGTGCACGGATGCAGGCTGTATGTGAGAGACTACAGTTGTGCGCAGCCTGGCAACTGTACAAACGTTGTTATGTTGTTATATTATTGGTGTTTTTATAGCACACTAATCACCCATAAGGGTATCCAGACACTCTTTAGCAGGTTTTGGAGGCCATCCCTGGAGGGCTTACTCAAAAAGTCAGGTTTTCAGCTTCTTGCAAAAGTCAAGAAGAGAGGAGGAGGCTCTGATATGTTGTGGGAGGTTGTTCCAAGGGATAGGGGGCCAGGTATGAGAAGGTGCGCTCCTCTGCTCTGTTTTTGTTTATGCATGTGGTGTATGCTATTGAGAGACCGGCAGAGCAGAGGTGTGTTGAAAGTTGGTTGAAGGGAATGCAGTTGTTTAGGTAGTCAGGGTCTGTGTTGTGGTGTGCGTTGTTAGTGTGGGTGAGTAGTCTGAAGTGTGGGTGCTTGTGCATCAGGAGCCAGATGAGCTCCCTGAGGTGTGGTGTGATGTGGGCTTGGCGTGGGAGCTTGAAAACTAGTCCGGCTGTTGCGTTTTGGACGTTCTGCAGTCTTCCTGTGAGCTGGTTATTTATCCCTGTGCTTTAATCAAATGAGAGAGAGAGGAAAAGTGTAGGCTAGTTCACTTCCCCTGAAAATATAATGAGTATCAATGAGAACTAGCTTGCGTGTATAGAAGCTAGATGTCCATGTCAGGAAAAACCAATTGTTTTTAATGAAAACCCTCACCCACCAACCTAGTTGGTGGCATGCTTCATCATCGGGTTCCACCCAAGGTGCCGAGTGCACCTTGTGTGTGGCACATCTCCTGATTACAGCGGAACTGTATTTGTGTGGTGAGTGTGTAGTGGTGTGATACAGTGAAACTTAAAAATTGAAAACTATCCAATGGGTCCCTTATGACTACAGAATTTTAATAGAGGGCCCTTGGCAGTATTAAAAACAGCAAGGTGGATATGTGAGGAGATGTAAGTATGACTCCTATATCCTGTTTGTTTCAGTTCCTTCCTGAAGCGTGACAAGGTGTTCAGTTGTCTAAGCTCCAGGGGCAGAGCGTTCCAAAGTCTAGATGCTGTAAAGCTAAAGGATCTGCCACCCATTCGAGCTTTATTGACATGGGGAACACAGACCAGATTAGCAGAGGAAGAGCGCAAATGTCTAACAGGGGAATACCATACAAATTTCCTTTGCAACAGTTTAGGTCCAGTTTTATGTGCTGCCCTGTAGACAATACAGAGTGCCTTAAATTAGACTCTTTGCGCAATGGGCAGCCTTTAAGGCCAATGAGGCCGAGGCTCTACGTGGTCGATTTAGCGCCAACTTAGCCGCCATGATCTGTACTCTTTGTAATTTTTTTATCAGGGATGCTGGGGCACCCAGAAGGAGTGCATTGCAATAATCCATTCTGCTTAGAACAATACTCCGCACCACTTGAGGTCTAGCAAGAGTAGGTAAAAACGGGAGAATCTTCCGAAGAGCTCGGAGCAGAGATAGACAAGTGTTCACCGTTTTATTCACCTGGGAATCCAATTGTAGATTGCTATCCAGCATCACTCCTAAATTGCTCACTGTACTAGCGGGCAATAAGGAGTTGTTAGCCGAGCCTGGCCAGAAGTCTACTGGGAGTGGTCGCTGAATTTTACCTGCGGTACAGCACAGGATTTCAGTTTTTCCCCATTAAATTGCAATGAGTTCTCTTTCAGCCATTCTGCTGTTCTGTGCATACAGTTGTGGAATTTTTCTAAAGGCACTGCTTTATTGCCCTCAACGGAGAAGACAAGCTGAGTGTCATCCGCATAGTTTATGACATCAATGCCAAATGATTTTATTAAGATAATGAGTGGTCGAAGATAAAGGTTAAACAGAATTGGGCTGATAGCCGAGCCCTGTGGAACCCCATGTTTAACATCTCTATTCTGAGAGGTAAATGGCGACAGGGTCACTGCCTGCTGCCTATTAGAGAGATAAGAGTGCAGCCAGTCCCGAGCCCTACCCACAACACCCATCTCCTCTAATCTCTTGAACAGGATCCGGTGGTTAACCGTATCGAACGCGGTCGACATGTCAAGCAGCACTAAAAAGGCTGTCTGACCGCTGTCAGCCCGCATTCGCAGGTCATCCAAGACTGCCACCAAGGTAGTCTCGGTTCCGTGTGCAGGGCGAAATCCAAATTGGACGTCGTCCAGCAGCTCATTATCCTCAGCGTATTTTGAAAGAGATTTACTCACTACCCTCTCCAAGATCTTAATCGGATACGGTAGCAAGGAGATGGGTCTGTAATTGGAGGGACATTGGGGATCCAGTGTAGCCTTTTTTAACAGTGGAGAGACAACCGTCTTTTTCCAGCAGTCCGGTACTACACCATTGGTTAGGGATTGACAGCAGATTTGATACAGATGCAGAAAGAGTTCACTACCAAACAGTTTCCAGAACTTATGTGGAAGTGGGTCCATAGGGGAACCTGAGGAGATGCCAGCTGCAATTGCATTAAATTCCTCTTGTGAGGGAACCTGGAATTGATCCAAAAGTGTCATATGTTCCCTATCAGTTATACCACAGTTTATTAAAGTGTCATTACCAGTAAAACCAGTAAAATTGATATGTTAGGGTATTTTGAAGCAGCCATAAGTGTGTGTGGGAAATGTACGTGCGGGAAAATATATGTCTCTTGTTATGGTGATGATCTTTTGGGTTGGAGCCATCAGAAGGAGTTAGGTGTCAGTTTGCATCCAAACAAAGTTCCACAGGTACAAATTGATGAGATTGAATGTAATCAAAACAAATTTGTGAAGGAATTCAATGTATTATTTTAAAACAATCTTGGTAAGTTGGTTGGTTACAAATACAGAATCAAACTAAGAGAATATGCTACTCCTGTAGTGGCAAAGGTAAGAAGGATTCCCTTGCTCTTGCAAACTGCTGTTGATAATCAGCTCAAGAGGTTGGTAGACTGTGGGGTCATTGAGGGAGTTGAAGTAACGGTATGGTTGGCTCCCATTGTCGTTGCGCGTAAGGGGAATGGTGACATTCACCTTTGCGAGGGCTCTCAACAAGGAACTTGTGGTTGACAAGTTCCCTCTGCCCAACATCGAAGAGATGATCATGACTTTCACTGGTGCGAAGGTATTTAGCATATTAGACCTAATGTCGGCTTATCACCAGGTCGAATTACATGAGTGTTCGCAAGATCTGATTGCCTTTACTACTCCTTTTGGCACATTTCGTTTTAAGAGGATGCCATTTGGTTTAGTTTCTGCTGCTACAGTTTTTCAGAGGATTATGTCGGACATATTGAAAGATCAGATTGGCATAAAATGTTATCAAGACAACATAATCATTTATGGGTCTAACAATGAGGAGCGTGACCAATGTGTTCGCGAGGTGTTACACAAACTTCAGGCAGCAGGTCTGACATTGAAAGCGGAGATGTGCAAGTATGGGGTCACTGAAGTAAGTTACCTTGGTTACAAGGTTACGTCTACAGGAATCAGACCAAAAAAAGAACTTGTTGATACGATAAAAGCCCTGGTGGAACCCAAAACAAAAGAGGAGCTTTCGTCTTTTCTGGGAATGATTGAATATTATAGCCGTTTTATCAAAGACTTCGCTAGTAAGACATTTAGTATGAGGAAACTGTTGAAAAAGAATACTGATTTTGTGTGGGGGATTGAATGTTCACAGGAATTTGCAAATGTTAAACAGGAGTTGAGCAATGCTCCTTCTCTTCAGTCCTGTGAGGCTTCCTGTAGCACCAAAATTGTGTGTGATGCCAGTGGAAAAGGGCTGGGAGCTCTACTCATTCAAATGCGAAATGGCAAGGAGAACCTAATTGCATGCATCTAGAGAACTCTCAGAGACACAAAACGCAACTGTTCCTTCATTGAGAGAGTCACTAGCGGTAATTTGGTCCTTCATGAGGTTTTAACTAATTTCTCTGGGGTATTAAATTTAGCGTACAGACAGATCATAAATCCTTAGTTGAAGTTTTCACAAAAAAAGGTCTTGATGACTGACTGACTGAGGTATTTGTAGAGCGCACTACTGCCGAGGCGTCTTGGCGCTGAGATAATAGCAGTCCAACCTGAGTGACTGACCTAGGTCCTGGAAAATAGCCAAGTTTTTATCAACTTTCTGAAAAGGGGCCTACTATTCTGCAGTCTCAGATGTGTTGGGAGGGAGTTCCACAATTTGGCCGCTTGGTGGAAGAACCCCCTACCGCCCCATCTGGCTCTTCTTATCCTGGGCATAAGAACCAGTCCGGTGTTTGCTGACCTAAGACATCGAGTAGGCAGATATCGCGGGAACAAGCGTTGAATGTCTACCGCCCCTCCTCCGTATATGGCTTTATGAACTAAGCAAAGCGCTTTGAAGTCTATTCTTCGGCGGACTGGTAGCCAATGGAGGAGTCTTAGGCTCGCGGAAATGGGGTGGTGTTTAGGTAAGTTTAACAATACTCTTGCAGCCGCGTTTTGTATGGACTGTAGTTTGGAAAGCTGCCTGACTCCTGCACCTAAGTATAGCGCATTGCAGTAGTCAATATCCTCTCGAATAAGGAGATGGGTTGTGGGATTGCAAGATTTTTGTTTTAATGTTCAGCATGTTCCTGGTGCTAGCAACTATTCTGCTGATTGTCTGTCTAGACTTGTAGATATGACTGACTCACAGATTGACGGTGACGATGAGTTGGATGAGGAAGATGGAGTAAGCATGTGTGAAGTAACTGAAGGTACCATCAGTGAAGATGAGTGGTTAACAGAGCTGCAGAATGATGAAATTGTGTGTAAAGTTGGAGTCATAGTGGGTTTGGGCACTAGGAGTAAAGCTGAGCTCAAGGTTTGTGAAGGAAGATGAGAGAAGATCATGGATGAACTTGCTGTTGACACAGGGTTTCTTTTGAGAGGCACTAGACTCATTCCCCCGTGAAGTTAAGGGGTAGAATTTTATGTTTAGCTCATGAGGGACCCATGGGCATTGTCAAAACAAAAGGGAGACTTCGGAGAGATTTTTGGTGGCCTTCACTTGATCGTGACGTGGAGTGTATGATAAGAGATTGTGTTGAATGTGTAGTTTGCGACAAGGGGCTTAAGACTAATCAGTTGCCCATGGTTTGTAGAACTCTTCCCAAATATCCATGGGAAGAGGTTGCAATGGATATTCTTGGGCCCATAAGAGGTGAGCATGCTACACCTTATGTCATTGTCTTTTATTTATTTATTTATTTATTTATTTGAGTTTTATATAGCGCTGGCTAGACCCGGAGGTATCAGAGCGCTTTACATAAGGAAACAGTGTGTTACAAATTATAGAGATTTCACATTAATAACAGAATTAATACATATTCAATACAGGAGTTATTAGCGAAAACGAGAGTCAGGATCCAAACAGATGAGGGAGAGTTGGGAGTCCAAAGGAAGGAGACAGCAGTGGAGGAGGAGATGAGACAAATGTCCTAAGACCGGCTGGGTAGGTGATGGCCAAAGCGAAGTGCCAGAGCCAGTCTCCCCTATAGCTGTCGGAGCAGCTCCACCGGGGATCGGCCATGTGGTTCGGACTCCGCCGGCTTAGTGTGAGGATCAGGAGGCGAACGAAAGACTTGAGTCCATGTGCGGGTGAGTGGAGATGGCGAGGGTGGGGGGGTAGGAGAGGATATGTGGCTTGGCTGCCCTCTTTAGGTCAGGTAGGTCGAGGCTGTTGATCACTGTGACTCTGAGGCTGGGGGTTTTCAACCACAAGACTTGTCCTTGACTAGGTGGGATCAGTGGCAGCCATTTTAGGGTCAGGCGAGGAGTGTTGTTCAAGTCCCTTGTTGTTAAAAACAGGCCAGTTCCCTGGATAGAGATTATGGTCGACCAGGAGACTCCATGATGATCCAGGGAGGAGGTCACCAGTTGGAGAGATCCGAAAAGTCCTGCCCAAAGCAACAGCAGCATGGGCGCCATGTTGGAGTCAGGCGCGGCCGGGAATCAGTATTTGTCTTGTGAAAGGAGAGAGCCCTATGGTAACAGGGGCAAGCCCAGTCCACCTCCAGAGATAGTTATGGGCCGTTAGGGTATTACACGGAATCCCCACTCACCGTCGGCTCAAAGGAAGTCACCGGAGTCCCGAGGCGCCATCTTGTCCAGCGCGTCTGCTCCCTGGGACTCGGTTCTGGGTACTCAATTCCCCGTCCAAAGTGCAAGCTCAATCCTGTCTCCTGTGTGGAATGGAGAACCGGGGAATGGCGGTCAGGCGGCTACGCGGAACACCTCCTTTGGCACCGGGCGCGGTGTCGCAGCTCCCCGAGTGCCATCAAGGAGGATAGGAAGGCCAGGATGTTGCGGCTCGTATCTCCGCGAAGCAAGGTCCGAGAAGGGCGCAATTCAGCTTCTGGGAGTCAGCAAGTGTTCAGGCAGAGGAATCGTTGGGCTGAGTGGGACCACAATGCGGCAGGACGCCGCTCCGGAAAGTGGAGCGAGGGTTCGCCACGGAGCATAAACTCTGAGCAGCCATGCTGGGAGAGAGGTAAAGGGGATTGGATTGTCTTGATGGACTTATATTCCAGATGGGTTGAAGTGTCCTGTGTACAGGACATCTCATCGTCTGCTGTGATCAATTTCCTGGAGGGTGTTTTTAAAAGAGAGAGTTTTCCCAGGTACCTACTTACTGATAATGGGGTACAGTTCTGTTCTCGTGAGACGGAATTGTATTTATTGAAAGTGGGATTGAACATAAGAGATCGGCTCTTTATCACCCTGAGACCAATGGAGCCATAGAAAGGGTTATTAAAACATTAAAAGAAGGTATACAACTGGCAAGAGTGAATGGTTTGGATTGGAAGAAGGAGTTGTGAAATAGATTGATGGGCTATCGCCTATCCCCGCATGGCTCCACGTGTAAATCTCCTTTTGAATTGTTTAAAGGAAGATACCCGTCAACCAGTATGTGTCCTGGTTGGATGAGTTGGAGCAAAGGCTGTGTTGAAAACACACCTGGTGAATGGAGAGAGAGGGAGATTGCTATTCAACACAGGAGAAAAGAAGAGTTTGACTCCCGCAAGTGTGTGAGGAACATTGAAGTCAGTGTGGGTGATTATGTCAAAATTAATGCACCCAAAGGTTGTGCAGATTGGTCCAAATTTACCAAGAAATTACAAGTGATTAAATGTTTCAAGAATGCCATAAAAACGCATGATGGTCGCATTTGGAACAAGAGCAGGGTTGCTGTTATAAGGCAGCCACTTGTTTCTTCTGATAACTCAACCTTTGCCTCACAACCGTGTGGGAGTAGGGTTTGTGATTCAGGTGTGCGGGGTTCTTGTATGAGTACTCCAACATTGCACAGGAGAAGCGTTAGGGAGACCATAAAACCTGCTTATCTTAAGGATTTTGTTGTGTAAGTTAATCATTTTTGCCTCGATGAGTTTGTTGTCTAAATCTTGAGTCGGGACTCACTTCTTTCTCAAATTTTTACCACTTTCATTGTTTCATTGTGCTACTTTGCATAATCTTGTATATTTTTTTTTTATGTGACATTATTTTGGTCTTTGACTTTGTCATCATTTCTGGGGTTCTAGAGTTTGCATTTTGTTCACCATGTGTTATTCTGCAATTTTGTTGTATGAGAGGGAGAAGTGTGGCATTGAACCTCATCTCCGATGAGGTCAATGTTAGAACTCTGACAGTGGGTTCTGTGAAATGAGAGAATTCCAGTGTTGGCAGTTGCTGTGCCATCGCTGTTGGCTGAGTTGATTACAATAAACCTCTCACTTACCTTAAGAAGCTTCGTGTCATCCTTTACCATACACCACAGCTCCCACTGCAAGTAGGAGCCAAAGATGGATGCTTCTCCTACCCAACGGGAAAAGAAGGGGATGCAGCCAGCTCCTGCACCTAAGAAAGAGGCATCCAAGAAGCCAGCCGGGATCGTGGTGGTCTAGGGGTTCCCCCCGTGGCCTTCACCACAAAATCAGCTTTGAGGATGTCCAGGGTGGGAAAATGGAAGAATTAGGGAAAACTGCATGGCACAAAGCCGATTGCACGAAAATAAAGCCACCTGAGCAGTTATTTAAATTTTCACAGCTCCCAGCACTATGCCATGCGGGGCTAAATTAACATATTTGTCTTGGGTTATGTTTGGCCACAAAGGGACCATCAGCATTCATCAGAAAGTGCATGGGACTGCAGGAGTTCAGCAGTCCCTCGCCTATTCAGTTTTGGAAAATAATCCTATGTCTCCCAGGTCAAAGGGAGAATGGTCTGAGGAGACATTTTCTTTACTGTCCAAATATTTCCAAGGTTGGAAATTTTGTTTTATAGCCTGGGAGTGCTGCAATTTCTAGGGGTTGGTTCTGTGACTGCATTCTATGCAGCTTATAACAGTACAAGAAAGATTCAGACAGATGTAATGTTGATGTTAAATGCTTTACTGGCAGTAGTTTGCTGACAGTGATTACTGATTTCAATGACATGCTGGTGTGTTTTTAACATCTGGTTGCTGTTTTTTTAATGCAGTGACCCTTTAACAAATCAATATACAAAGAGAGGGACTAGGAGTGCATCTAGGTCCCCCATACGTGCTCCCAACGAGTCTAAGACTATGTTTGTGCCCGGTAGTCTTTTAACTCAACCACACTTACACAAATCTACACCTAGAGCAGCTATGCCCACAATTCACATGTGCCAAGAAACAAAAGACCTCCAGCAAATGACCCGCTTGAGGGTCCCGTAGGGCATTGCAGCTCTGGCCCAATGAGGAACTGCCCTATGATAAAGTATGAAACCCACCTTGCGTGTGAGGGCTCTTGCTCCTGAGCAATCGGATTCACACTATCTGATTCCTCAGCTTACCACCAACCCATCTCTCTTCAGGAACTGCATTCTCTTTTCATAGTCTTAGACCCTTTAACAAAGCCAATAAGCTAGTCCTATATTTTTGTTATAAACCTTGATAAAGCCAATAGGGTTGCCTTATATTATTGTTACAGCTATCTTTATAAAAGCCAGTAGACTTTCCTTATATATTGATGTGGCTGACCTTTGACAACACCAAAAGGCGTGATTTAGTTTAGTGATACTCCCTATATTGGGATTTTCTATCTGGTATAGGTGAGGGGTACTGTGACTTTTGGGGATCATGACCCCTTCCAGGTCAAATACGATTTCAGAATGTCTCGAAAGGCATTATATTCTGCCTGATGTATATATTTTCAAATTAATGTGTTGTATTTAGTAGTCTGTGTAATAAATATACTTTTCCTTTTTCAAAGAAAAAGCACTGACTGAACAATTAATTAATCAGCCCTTTGTAAAGCTCTGCAAATCAGCTGTGAGGGTCTCGAGGCACTAGAGATGTTGGCTGCTGCTTGGTGGGTTGTTCATTTGAACATCCAGGTCTTGAGCTCTTTCCTGAACTGTTGCAGCAACAGCGCAGTCCGGAGGTGCAGGGGAAGGTTGTTCCAAGCCTTAGCTGCTAAGTGCAGAAAGGAGTGTCCTCCACTGTTGGTTTGGTGGATCCGTGGGGTGTCTGCAAGGAAGAGGGAAGCATATTGAAGGTGTCTGGTTGGTTGGTGGAAGGTTAGGCGTTTATTGATGTATGCTGGTCCTTTGTTGTATCAGGCCATGTCGTTTCGGATCGGGAACCTGTGTAGTTTCTTGTGGTGGGATGTGATGTGGGTCCTTTTGGGGAGGTCGATGATGAGTTGTGCCACTGAGTTTTGTATTGTCTTGAGTCTCTTGAGGAGGCGTTCAGTGATTCCTATGTAGAGTGTGTTTCAGTTATCAAGTCTTCTGGTAATGAGGGGAAGTGTGGCGATCCTTCTGATTTTGATTGGGAGCCACCTGAAGATCTTGCAGAGCATGCGAAGGGTGTGGAAGCAGGAGGATGAGACTGCATTAACTTGTTTCTTCATAGATATCTTGCTGTCCAGGATGATGCCGAGGTTGCGAGCATGGTCTGTAAGGGCAGGGGTGGGCCAAGTTCCATGGGCCACCATGATACATTCCATGGCGAGTTGTATCCAAAGATGAGGACTTCCAACTTGTCCTTGTTGAGTTTGAAACAGTTGTCTTTTACCCAGTTAGCACATTAATCATGCATCTGTGGCAGTTGCTTTGGTGGTGGAGCGGTATTAGGACAGTGAGAGGATGAGCTAGATGTCAATGGCGTAGGAGATGATGTGGCATGTCTGAGATCTGACTGTGTCGGTCAGGGGCGTCCTGTAAGTGTTGAAGAGGGTGGGGCTGAGGGACGATCCTTGGAGGACTCTGCAGATGATCTTCTTGGGTTCCGAGGTGAAGAATGGAAGACGGATCCTCTGGGTTCTACTGATGAGTTATGAGGCGACACATTTGAGGTCATCTACCTGGATCCCAATGTGGTGGAGCCTGTTGATCAGGAAGCTATGGGAGACAGTGTCAAAAGCAGCTGCCTTTTATATGTGATCCAGTAGGGCCCTGATGTCGCCGATGGCTGGGATCAGGGCTGTGTTTGTCTCGAAAATGGATTGGGAGGTGTCCAGGAGGATGTGGTGTTCTAGCTGTTGGGTGAGTTGCTGTTTTATCGCTTTCTCAAGGACTTTTACTGGATTGGGGAGCACAGAGATGGGCCGGTAGTTCTTTGGTTCAACTGGGTCGGCGGATGATTTTTCCAGGAGAGGTTTCACTTCAGCATGTTTCCAGTTTTCACGTAAGGAGGCTGAGTTGATGGAGGTGTTCAGGACTTTCCTGAGCTCATCGCCAATTGTCTTGCTTCTGAGGTTGAAGAAGTGGTGGGGGCAGAGGTTCGTGGGTGCTCCCGAGTGCACGGAGTTCATGAAGAAGATAGGGTCTTGCGTGGTGAGGAGGTCCCAGTGGGTGAGCTGTTGTCCGGGGTTATTGTTCGTGGGAGCGAACAGATTACTAGTGTCGGCAGCAGAGGGTTGGCAACTGAAGTCTTTGTAGATGGACAAGATCTTGTTGTGGAAGAAGTCAGCAAGGTTGTCACACAGTTCCTGGGAGGGTGTAATGTCAATCTCAGTGGCAGCGGGATTGGAGAACTCCTTCACGATGGTGAAGAGTTCCTTGCTGTGGTTTGTACTGGCTTCAATGGGATCTGCAAGGGAGTTCTCCTTAGTTTCTTTCAGGAGGGGGTGGTACTGGTTGAGTGCTATCCTGAAGGCGGTGCGGTCTTCTGTTTAATTGCTGATGCGCCACTTCCTTTCTATTTGCTGGCAGTTGCACTTTGTGGATTGTTTTTCTCGGTGAACCAGCTGACTCTTTTTGTTGAGCTTTTGAACTTGGCTGTCTTGACGGAAGCAATTGTGTTGGCGCATTCTGTGATCCACAGTGAGATGTTTTTTGCTGCTTGTTCTGGGTCAGGTGTAGAGTCTGGGAGGTGCGAGCAGAGATCATTATTCTACTCGTATTCTGATATCTTTTTCCAGTCTCTGCGTGTGGACCTGGGGGGCACGGTGCCAGAGTTGGTGAGTCTTGAGATGGTGAAGTGGATGCTGCAGTGGTCGGACCAGGTGAGTTGAGTTCTGTGGTTGTTTTTGACTCGGTTGCTGGAGGTGAAGATGGGGTAGAGTGTGTGCCTGCGATGTCCGTGACAAGCTGCTTAAGGCCGATGTTGCTCATGCTCTACTGGAGGTCGTGGTGTTGGTGTCACTGGGGTCATTGAGGTGGAAGTTGAGGTCCCCTAGGAAGATGTGGTGTTCAGAGTCGAAGGTGATCAGGATGATGAGGTCCGGGATGGCGATGCAGAAACTGGGGTGTGGTCCTGGTGGTCTTTAGGCAAGGGTGCCTCTGATGCTTCTTTTTCCATCTGTGTGGAGGTGGAAGTTGAGGTGTTCCATTATTGGGGTGGGGTCGTGTGGGGGTGTTGTGCAGTGGTTGGTGTCCTTGTATATGACTGCAATTCCACCTCTTTGTTGTAGTTTCAGTCCCGGTGGGTTATCTTGTAGCCTTTGGGGATAGCGATGGCGATGTCTGGTGCGGATTCAAGGTTCAGTCAAGTCTCTGTGAGGAAGATAATGTCTCGGGTGAGGGATGAGATCGTGTCCCAGATCTCCATGGCATGTTTGCCGAGTGATTGTGCGTTGAGTAGAATGCACTGGAGATTTGCCATGGTGGTCTCGGTGGACATGGTGGATGCGGTCGCAATTCTGGTGTCTCTAGTGTCATTGATTGCTTCGGAGCAGAAGGTGAGGTGGCAGTGTCGACAGGAGAATGGTCATGCATGAGGATGTGTGGCAGCAGTGGTTGTTGGATCCAGACTCAGAGATCTGCGGTGGTGTACCTTCACGAGGTGGAAAAGCCAGGGTTCTTGGCGCTGGGCACGGTCCAGATGTGGACGGGCACAGACGGGCTTGCCTTTGGTGCGCAGGTGGCCCGCCGCACATCTGCCTCCATAAGTAGTCCTGGGAGCTGGGATGGGGCCCAACAGGAAGTCAGGAGGTCTGGAAGCAGGAAAAATGGCGGGAGAATCAGTGGCAAATAAAAAACAATAGGGAAAACTCCTGAAAAACAAGAGGAAACTACTAAGCCACTAAAAAGAAAAACCTGAAAGAAACAGTAAAAATAAAATAATAGGGTAAACACGATATACAGGCAAGACAAGGTCCCCACAGCTGGATTGTACCAGAAGGCTTGGGGAGCCAAGGCAGCGGCAGTGGGGGAGCGGTGAAAAAGATTACAGAGGACTGTGCAACAGCCTCCATAAGCAGTCCCGGGAGATAAGAGGGGCCGGCAGGGAGGGCGGGAAGCTGGTAGTGGGAAAACTGACGGGAGAATTGGCGGCAAATAAAAACAATAGGGAAAACTCCCAAGAAACAGAAAGAAGCCACTAAAAGAAAAAAATTAAAAATAACAGTAAAAATAAAATAACAAGGTAAATACAATTTACAGGCAAGGTCCCCACAGCAGGGTCAAACCGGAGGGCTCAGGGACTGCAGCATAGTCACCCGACCAGAGGAGACAAGGCAGATGAACAGCAGCAGTGGGGGAGCGGTGAAGAAGACCATGGAGGTAAAGGGCTGCAATCATTTTTGAGTTTAGTTGCTGTGTGCCAGTGAATGATGATTACTACCCCACACCACCTCCCCTGAGTAGGCCTTAGACCGATCTGCTTCGTTACCCTGAGAGAGCCAAGTGCTACAATGGGGTGCTTGGTTCCCAGTAAGGAAAAATTGTGAACCTTTTACCTGCGCAGGCCTCACATCCTGCCCTACTAATAACCCGGGGGCATATTTATGAAATTTGTGGCTCAAGGCAGTGCAGCAAGTCACCTTGCTGTGCTGCCCTGCATCACAGGGAAAGAACAGGAATGTGCTGTATATATCCAATACGGCACATTCCTGTCCCTTCTCCTTGCGTCGGTGCCGTTTTGGCAGCCTAGTGCCAATGCAGGTACACTTGCACCATTGTGCAAGAGTGTCTGCGCTGCATGAAGAATAGTTTTTGTGCAGGAAAGGGCACTTTCCTGCACAAAAACAATCCTAAAATGCTTTCGAGTAGAAATAAACATATTTCTCCTCATTAAACCTCTCCTGGGGAGGCGTTTATTTTTGATGTATTCCCAGCTTTACCAGGTTTGGTAAATCTGTAAATGCATCAAAGACGATGGGAGTTGTGTGGGACACCCAAGCAACACCCATGGAATGCCTCCCTGGCATAGAGTAACGCAACACAGTGATTTGTGTTGCGTTGCATTACTCCAGATTTATGAAGCCAATTAAAGCCACGCAAAGTGGCTTTGTGTGGATTCATAAATCTGACTTTAAGGGTTGCATCATGCATGTACCACGTTGCATGGTGCAAGCATGACGCAAACGTCTCATAAATATGGCCTCCAATTTCCTACATTATATAACTTAAGGTTGTACATTTGCACATTTCTAAGAACCTCACTTCTGAACTGGTGATCTGAAAGTGGGATTTCAGCAGACTTATGAATTTAGTACTGCTTTCATGAATGATATCTTTTCCTGAAAGATGTTCTGCACTTCCTCAGGGAGAAGATCCAGCCACCTTCTCATTAGAATTTTTTTGACTGAAAGTAACAAGTTTCTGTCATATGGTTCAACTCCACTGACTTGTAGTAAGAGAAAATATGTATAGACTGGTCTAAAATTGTATGTAGTTTAGCTTTTATGTTCTAACTGACCTTTACTAGAGAGACTTGGTCTGTTGAAATTGTCTTAGACTATTTTGCTGCACTACTTGCTATTTTGCATTCTACGCTAGGTGGACTTTAGGCTTTCAGATTTGTTGTGTTTATATTTAACAAGATGGGGCTTAGAGAAACACCTCAACTGAAAAAAATGGAGTGTTGGACCAAGCTCCACATAACAACCCCAGAAACCAGATTAAAGGTAGGACCTTCTCCATGGTAATTGAACGGCACAGCGCTGCACTTGCAGAATTGGTTAAAAGTATGAGACTGAATCAAGTCAAGCCTTTAGGTAAAGTTTAACTGTGTTTATCATTTGTTTGTTGCTTGCTTGCACAGCTTGAAGTATTTTGTGGCTAAAGTATTGTCAAAGAGAATGCCCAAAAATGTTGAGTGCCAGGACCTGGAGCACAGACTCTTGAAGGATAAATGTGTGAGATAATGAGACCTTCTGATGTAGCCACTAAACCCCTTCACGATCCCCTCTGGGTGTTGACTGAGGGTACATCGAATGCATGAAGTTCTTTGGGTTTGAGTGCACAATAACTTTCCGGCCCTCCCTCTACGAGCTCAGTTAAAAGAAACATGACTGAAAGTAAAACTATCCAATTTTCTGTATCCTTCCTTATTTCCTGCTACAGGATGAGCTGTGAGCCCAAGGCCTACACAGACCCGTTTTCCCTGGAACTTGAGTGAAAGTAAATTGCAAGAAATGGTGAAAGGGAGCTAGACAATCTAAACTTAGCGAGCCCCCACTGAAAGCGGCCCCAGCCCATACTATGTACCAACAACATGGTAGACACAAGTGCAAATATTTATGAGAGTGGATAAGACTTATTTATGAAGATGGGAAGATTTCCTCTCTGGAATAAGGTTTTTTTGACAGAGAAAGTTTAGTTGCTTTGCAGAAGAAACTGAAATGTCCTAAGAATAGACTAGGTGCTGAGCAATGGCCACTCTGTATACAATTCCATAAGGAGGCATCTAAATCTAAATGCAAATATGAATCCCAAGCCTGGAGTGCAAAAGATACTCAGAATGTCAAATTAGTTGCCTTAGGGACACAGTTATGATTTGTTCTCCAATTGCTTCACCTCCTCCATATCTATTTGCCCAGATCACTGAACTAAAAGAAAAGAAAAAAGAGAGTGAGGACAGAAAAGACAAGGATTTTTTGGACAGGTTCCCCAGGCCATCTGACAGGGCTGTGGGTGCAGCTGGTGATGCACCTGGAAAAGGAGCATGTCTCCAGGACCTCTGGGAGCTAGCTCACAAGGAGGTAACACTTAATCGAGCTCTGTGATGTGATTGGATTGCAGTACAGTGACCAGGACTGAGGCTGATTTTACTACTCTGGATTGGTCTAAAGTACACACACCTTCCTCCCCGGGAATGGAGACCTCTGAGAAAGAAGCCCTACTATCACCTTAGAGAGCTTGAGACAGAATGCAAGATAGCTCTCTTGAAAGCACCCCCTTATTCCCATTCAAATGATGCCAATGATGAGAGTCCATCCTCTTCCACTTTTCTTCCTTTGAGAGACAACCCTGAGCTGGGTACTGAGGTATGGTACATGTCCTTTGGACCCCTATGATTAATTGAGCATCTAGAAACATTTCCCCAATATTTGGGGAAATACCAATAATTTCGAAGAGGAATTACAGAATGTGTTTGAGGTATAGGGTCTCAATTTGGTGGCCCCTGGCAATGAATGGGAAATTAATGCTGCAAAATATTCATTAATAAATGCAATTTCAGAGGCATGTCCAGTAAAAAATAACTGTATTAAGATATTGAAATGCAAACAAAGTAAGGTTAAGGAGCCAGTTGTTTATTTGTAAAGATTAAGGATGTGTTTGAAAGGTATTATGTCACAGAACGTTTAAACTTTACTCAGAAAGTGTGCTGTTTGTGCCTTGCTGTAAATCTTTTCAGCCGTTTTTGAAAAATTAGGATTCAAAGAGGTGCTTGGGGTTGGCATTAAGGTGTGAAAAATATGTAGTACTTCCAATGAGAGTCCAACGGTACTGACAATTGAACGAATATGGGCTTCTCATTGGCTGAGGGAGGATTATCTCCCCTCATCCATTTCAGCACTGCAGTACCGATGCTGGTATAATAGTAAGCAGCAATCTGATTGGCTGACCACAACTCTGAAGTAATATTGTGGCTGCCATTATAGGATTTGGGGACTTGGTCCCTGTGTCCTGAAAACATTTTTACAAAGGGCATAAGGGGGTAGCATAGGGACAACCTGACCCCAGGAACTGGAGGCTAGACCCAGAGGGACCCTGGAGGTTAGAATATCTATTTGTTTGGGCAGTGGGGTACCACAGCACTATGAGGTGGAAGCTTGCTTGACAGGTACCACAAGAGTACCACTGTACCTGATTAAAAAAAAAAGAAATGAAAATGTGGGTTGACTATCCGTGGGGGTTGGGCTTGCGTGGGAGTTGAACACAGGGCCTGGCAGGCAGCCTTTAGCTGTGCATAGTGGGGGAGTGGGCTGAAGGTTGTCTGAGGGGGTTGCGTGTGTGCTCAATTTTGAACATGATCAAAACCTCCCAGAAATGTACTCAATATGCAAAGGTGAAAGTGACAGTATAATTTTGTATGGTAATAAGATCCTACTCTGCATTAAAAAAAAACTATAAATTCACTGTAACAACCAAAAGGTAAAATGACATTATAGTTAGGTATAATGATAAGATCTTATGTACTTTATAAAAAAAATCACTGGAAAAACCAAAGGTTAAAATGACGTTATAGTTAGGTGTTAAACTAAGATAAAAACAAAGTTTAAAAACCAATATACCACTGAAAAGACATAGTTTGCTGAGGTAATTATACCTTTCACTCCTGTCATGCACTGCTTACAATCTCATACATTATCTCATATGAAATGTTAAATTACACCATTGATGACATCAATGATAACATCTAGAATTACATAATTGGTGACAACAGCATAGAGTTACTGTAAGTACGCATGTAGGTGCATAGAATAGAAATAGCGGAATCCCTCATGCCAGGTGTGATTGTGCATGTAGAAAGATATATGATTCATCATTTGCAAAATAGTAAAGTTCGGGGAGGAACTGGTACTCAAGGTTAAACAAGGTAAAGGGTGCATTGTTGGATTCATTATAGTTCTGAAGTTGGTTGGCTACCTGTGCTTCAATCCTCTTTGCCAGAAAATGGAGAATTGAAATGGGAGAGCACTTTTCTTGGAGTGGCGAAGTCTAGATTTTTTTTTGAGTAGGGAATGACATGATTTACAATGGCAGGGCATTAATCTCTTTGTAGGGTTGCATTGATGTTACAGGTGATATCTTTGACTAAGGCTGCAGTGTTCGTTTTCGGAATTTGGAAAGCTATGCATCTAGCATTGCTCCAGATGGTCCTATTTTCAAACTGTCTTAATGATGTATTTACTGAAATTAGATCAAAGAAATTGAGATTGCACTGGAACTGATTAAGTGGTAGGGGTTGTTCACCAGAGAAGTCAAGAAAATGTTTTGAATTTTTTTTGCAAATGTCTTGGATTTTGTGGGCACAGTATGAGGCAAGTTTATTGCACTTTGCTTAAGAGTTTAAGTTTTGAGAGTTTCGTATTGGCATTGAGGGACGTTATCTCTTTGTAGATTTTAAAAAGCTCTGTATTTTGGAGATGCAGTCTAAATAGAAGGATTTATTGGCAGCAAATATTTCTCTATTATATTTAGTGTGATGTGATTTACAACCTTCTTTGTTCAGTTCCTTGATGGGGGGTTAGCCAAAATCTTTCAGGCCTTTTGCCTTCTTGCTTTAGTTGATTGAACTAGATTCTGGGTGTCTTGTTTTTCCTAGACACTTTTTTACAATTTAATGGTGCTAGGTGACCGAGACTCAATTTGCATTTGAAGAAAAATTGTTTTTTGATATGGTTATGGATGTTTGAGATGTTTAATCGCCAACATAATGTGTAAAATGTTAATGTATTAGGAGGAATGTTCTTATAGTTTCTCCTTCAAAGTGTAATGAGTTGGTTTATGGCATGGTGTTTCACCTTATCGGTGTGTGGTTGCTTCAAGATAGTAAAGTGATGGAGAAGTTTGAAGGGGGTACATTGTGTTCTGAAATGAGGTTGATTAGGTGCCAGGTTTGGTAGGTTTGCCCTTTGGAACATTAAGTGAGACTGAGAGAGTCAATTATAGAAAGGAAGTCTTTTGTTAGTGAATCTTCTTTGTCCAGTTGAATGCACCCATTATTAAAATCTTTCTAGCAGTATTTTGAAGATGTTCGCACAAACTTTGAAATTCTGACAGGAAGGTGGAAGTTTCTGGGGACAACAGAGAACTGTTATGATAGCTGAGAAGTTTGCTGTTGTGGTGCAATATCACCGACGAATTCAAAGGAGGAAAAAGGAGGTCCTTGGATTTCTTGGAACTTGAACTGGAAGTTGTAAAGGATAGCTACTTTTCCTCCTTTACCAAGCTTTTGTGGTATGGGGCATGGTAGTTAGATGGCAGGATTTTGTTTAGGGTAACTTCAGTGTTGATTTGAAGTCATTTTTCTGTGACAGCTAGAACGTGGATATGGTACCGATTGTTAAGGTCTGAGATACAACATATATGTTTCACTGCTGAATATGCATTTATAAGTGCACAGTTCATGGTGCCCATAGCTATGGTAGGAGATAGAGTAGAAACAAGATCGGTATCAAAGAAAGCTGTAATATACCGCAGAAAATAAGAATAGATAGGGGAGAGAGGGAGAATGAGGTATAGTAAATGTGGTAGATATCCATGGCAGTGTACAAACTAGGAAAAAGGCAGTGAAGAAAATGGAAAATGGAAAGAGGAAGTGAAAGATAACAGTTTAGAAGAATAAGCATGCATGATGGGAATAGGGAAGAGCTGTTTGAAACTTTTCTTTTTTTGGCAAAATCAGTTGGCAGTTCTTTATTGTTACTCTGTACTGGAAGTCTGTCAGAAGAGAGCAAATCTTTGATGAAGGCCATGCATCAGGTGGTCTCCACTCACAGCACCATATTCATCAGTCCTCTTTTCTCTGAAATTTGAGCTTTGAAGCCATGGACAAACATTCAATAAGAAATATTAACCATGTAAAATATATATATATAGAGGGAGAGATCAACAGGCTGCAATTTGTTTTGATAACAACTTTGGCGCCATTTGACTAATCTTCATGAAACTTTTCAAAAAAGAGTTCATCCACCTCAGTTCCTTCCTGGATAGATTGGGAATGATCTATCAAATGGGGGCCAAGAAAACGGGGTTCCAAATCATGTTTTCCTGAGCAATTTAACCATTGGACTTTTAGACAGCAATTCTGAAAAAATGGCTGGAAAGAATTACACCAAATTTGGCAAACTAAATCTTTAGACAGAAAGTTTGTTTTTTCTAATTTGGTGTCAATGTGTTTAGCGGATTAAAAAAAATTAAGGTTCAAAACGTAGTGATATCTATGTGTGGCCGAGCGATTTGATTGAAAGGCTGCAAAATTGTTTTGCTAACAACTTTGCCACCATTTGACTAATCTTCATGAAACTTTCCAGAAAACGGTTTATGACCTCAGCTCCTTCCTGAATAGATTGTGGGATGATCTGTCAAGTGCAAGCCAAGAAAGGATGTTGCAAAACATTTTTTCCTCTGCAATTTTCCATTGAACTTTTAGAAAGCAATACAGAAAAAATGGCTGAATAGAATTACGCCAAATTTGGCAAACTATGGGGCATATTAGCAAGACCGGCGATAAAATTATCGGCATTTTAGCGGCAGGAAACTGCCGCTAAAGCGGCGATAATGGGCTTGCTAATATGCGTTATAGAATTCCAATAGAAGCCCAGGTTAGATGTGCAGGACATCTAACCTTGGCTTCTATTGGAATTCTATAACGCATATTAGCAAGCCCATTATCGCCGTTTTAGCGGCAGTTTCCTGTCACTAAACGGCGATAATGTTATCGCCGGTCTTGCTAATATGCCCCTATATGTTTACTTAGAAAGTTTGTTTTTTGTATTTTGGTGTAATTCTGTTCAGCCATTTCTTAGCAATTAAGGTTAAAAATGTAGTGATATCTGGACTTGGCCGAGCCATTTTATCGACAGGCGCAGCACCAACAGAAATATTACAGCTGCCATTTTCAAGACCCGGGGACTCAGTATCCGTGTCCTGAGTTCATTTATAAAATAAGGTGCAACAGGGCAGGGTAGGAGTACCCAGACCCCCTGGCACTTATGGACGTGATCCAGAGGTCAAAATATTTTCGTTTCCACTGCTCCTGTCGTACTCCCACAGTACATCCACAGAACCAGCATGCCCAATTCTCCTGTGTGTTCAAGCGTGGGTACCAGCAGACTGAAAACAAAAATGCAGGGTGGGTGTCCTTGAGGTTGGCTGCGTGCACGGGGCTGGGTACAGGTCCTGCGCAGCGGGGTGCTTGGGCCAACCACCAGTCACACACAGCTGAAGAATACTTAGGTATGGTAATGAAATCTTACTTTACATTAAAAGAAACTTGGAAATTCACTGAAAAAACAGAAGTTAAAGTGGAGTTATACATAGGTAAGGTACCAAGATTTTAACGTATGTCAAAAACCCTAGAAATTCAATGGAATAAAAACAAAGGTTAAAGTGAGGTTATACATAGGTAATGATATAAAAGTAATGTTTAAAAATGAAACAAATCACTGAAATTCACCAGTTATACGTAACTGACCTAAGTATAACTTGTGTCCTCGCCATGCACTGCTTATGGCCTTACATATTATATCACTCATGACATGCTAACTCATATAATTTAGGACATCACTGATGACCAGGTGCAGCTCCTCCATTATGGCAGAGGAGCATCGCCCGCCTGCTGCGAGTGCAGCAGGCAAACACTTGATTAAAATTGTAATAAATACCAATATATTACAATGTGTCGCAGGCTCGCACTGTTACAGCTCAAGGGCAGGGGGCGGGCTTGATTAGTGCAATTGCACTATTACTTCAGCCCCCTGCCAGTGCGCATGTCAAATTGGCCAGCTGTCTAGAGTCGGCCATTCTGACATGCCCACTTCACAGCTAGCAATCCCAGGGCTGAGACACAGTCTAGGGATTGCAGCCACAAGCCCCCAGCCTCAAAATGAGTGCTGGGTTAGCCTTCTCCAACCATCCTGGACTGGGTGGTTTAATTTTCCACAAGGAAGGAAGTCCTCCTCTTTCGGCCCCTAATCATCGCAGAGGAGAGCAAATAGACTGCAATGAGAACCTGCATGCCAGCAAACACAGCAAACATGGTGAGTTTTTTGGGCAATCCGCCCCACCATATTTTAAAGTTGTCGGCTGCTACTGCTGATGACATCTCATATCTATGGTGGTGCAAGTAATACTCAGGTAAAATTCAAGGGTGACCATGCAGTAAAGGCATATTTGCTACTCTGGCCCCTTCATCCCAGGTCTAGGGTAGGCTAATCAATTCCTTGATAAACAAGGCCAATTTCTGGCCTCTGCATTGTCACTTGTCTGCCCTGTGACATTTAAAACTACCAGCAATGCTCTGTCAAAATCTGCCCTAGCCACCAGCCCTGCCCGTGGAAAACCCTGTCCTCAACTGCAGACCATACCTGTGAAAGGGCTAATCCTAGCCTACCTGTAGATGCATCCCATTACATGAACAGCGAAATCATGTCCAACTAGGTTCTGTTGGCCATTCTGCCTTGCGTATATCTCTGGTCCCACTTAGGTCTGTTCTGTCCCCAATGCAACCAACAGACAGAAACAATTAACAGCTGTCAGTTAATGCAACATGCTACTGGTCAAACACTCACAACAGAAAACTCAAATCCAGAATCTAGGGAAGGCCTCACATTCAGCCAGTAGGCTGACAAGGAGTCACTTATAAATTCCTGGGGCCTATATGGACACATTCCAGACCATTTCAGCACAATCAGCCGTAGAGGAACCACATTACCCAGGGTCAAGTCTTCCGGGCCAGAGTCAGACGTACTCCCTAAGACTTCCACCTCACCTGTCGCTACCAAGGGTCTTTAAAAGATTTCCAGAAAGGCAATGCAAGTGACTCCTGACATTTCTTCCCTTGACCAAATTTGCCTGTCCCTAAGCCTCTGGCCAAGCATTATGCCTGAGGCCTTGAATACCTCTTAGTGCTTTTAGAATGGGAAATTACAACCTTAGGCTGCAGACACCCTCCTTCCACTCTCACCTCCCCCATCTCAAGGTGGCACCCTGAGATAGACCCTTCAGCTCATGGTCTGTCTCCTGAGACTGAACTCATTCATGGCAGTCCAGGACTTCTAGTATGGACACACAGTCAACATTATGGATGACATACTCTGTCTCATAGAGAGGTCAGCCATCCACAGCTCCTCTTGAAATGTCTCTGTGACAGCACATACAGCACCTCCAGGACAGAAGTGCCCTTACCAGTGACAAACTTCGAGACCTCTCCTATCAGAGCAATTTACCCATGGCCCACTGTTCATGCTGTTGGTGTTACCTGCATCCTGCTTCTTATTTTTCTCTTGGGTCCCACTACTTTAACCTTAGGGCCAGTAACCTCAGAGATCGGCAGTGCCGCTTCTGTGAATGCTCTCTCACTGGTTCCCTTCTCATCTGTGGTATTTCACCACCAAGATTACAATTGATGGACAAACTGAAACATACAGTTACATTCCACTTGGCAAATATCCCCCTTCACTCTAAGGATACCATGGTGATAGGGCTGTCCTACTCCCCCATGGACCTTCCTTATACAGATCCCTTCAGCAGATACTGTACTGGGGAGACCAGCCTTTCAACCACCAGGGTCTGGCTGGCACAGGTATCCCACAGAGCAGTGACAGGGACCCCCTTCACCATGACCCTCCGGAAGTACTTCCTAGAACTCTCTGGGATCACCAGCTTGCCTTCTGGGCCCACCTTCCTCTCCTTAGTGCTATGTTAGCCTCCAACAAAGTGCCACTAGGGATTGCCGTACTGGCTGGGGCACAAGAAATCTTCCTTCTTCGGCCTTCTTCTGCCCTGAGTAATGACAGTCAAAGCACTTCCCTCTCTCAAGGGGCTTCTTCCTGCTGTGTTCCCACCTTTCTGCTTCCCTGAAGCTGGCTGGGACTTTTTGTCCTTATCAGACACTTGGGGCCAACAAGGGTTCTAACGTTTAGTCTTCTGCTCGAGGCCTGACCCATTCTTCTTTTATGTATAGATGGATGGATGAAAGTATGTATGTATGAAGTAGTAATTTCTTAGTGTAAACCTATGCAAAAGGCAGCAGACTAATGGTCATTCCAGGAACCCTTTTGGACACTCTGGTGCTGACCTAGAGGCCAACTTCTTTCCCTTGCTTCTTGGGATCAGTGACCTTGAAATTTATCAGGTGCTGGCACAACTCTGTAAAACAATAACTTGAAATGTTCTCCTGCATGAACAACATATACAGCTAACTATAGTCAGTTATTTTCCTGCCTTTTACCCAATACTCAAATGCATTATGGGAAACAGCAAAAAAATCTTTCCAAGACTGCTGTGATTGCTTTGGGGTGTCCCTAAAAGATAGCTTTATGGCAAGTGACTACACTTGTGAATGAGGGTGGCCATTAAGGGTTACCCGACCCTGCTCTATTGCCTCCAGGTTCAACAGAATGTTTCTTCGCTAGCAAGGTATGTTCTTCCACAGGCTCTCCCTCCAAACATCCTGGCTCACTTGGTAAGCCTCTTCCTTTACCCTCTGCCTCCTGAGCAACCCTTTTCACCTCCAAAGCAAGTGTAGCCAAATTTACTTGCGAATCTGTCTCAGCCTTTCGATTCTTTTAAGCCAATCTGATGGACACACATAGCCAGAGGCTACACTACAACCAGCCCTATTTAACACAGGCAAAGCTGGCCTTTTGGGTAAATCCTCCTCTTGCACTGGTATCTTCTCAACTTCATTCTCATTCTCCTCTGAGGTAATCTGGCCTTTCCTCATCTGGCTTTTTGTTTAAGGCTCTGATTCAGCCCCCTCTTCTTGCACAGAGCCTTCATTTCAACAAAAGCAAAGTGAGACAAGGTAGACAGATCCACCTCCATGATCCCAAAGAAAAAACTGTGTAAGAATTGGACTAAAAATAAAAGTAAGAAATTAATCAGATATACTTCTTGCCAATTAAAAATCAAAAACAGTTTTGCCTCTAATTCTGGGATAATAATTTGTATTCTTTTCCTTTAAATCTGAATGGTAACTGCTAGACAAAGTCCTATCCAAGCCGCTGAGCACCAGTGTCAGAAATCAGATTGTTAATTTGGCAGGGGGCGACCCATACTAACTTAAGAAACGTAATCTGGTTAGGTCAAAACACCGTTCTGAAAGAAGCTCTTCTCATCCGTAGGAAGCATGGCACACAAAATTGGCAATCCCCATGGTATTAAGGCAGTCCCAATCTATTTTAAAGTAAAGAACATAATGCAATCAAACCTGCAAACCAATTTAGTAAAATAGAGTGCAATGCCTGCAATATGCCAAGATATCAACTACGTAGTTACAAAGAAAGGGTAAGCCCAAATAAGCCACTGGGACCTGGGTAACTGGGGAGGAGAAACACAGTCACGACTTTCAAAACAGCCCCACGGGTGCTTCCAGTCTTAAGTCTTTGTCAGAGATCGATGCACTCCAAAGACTTAAGACTGGAAGCACCCGTGGGGCTGTTGTGAAAGTCGTGACTGTGTTTCTCCTCCCCAGTACCATTCGAACCTGGGAGTTTATCTGGGCCCAAGCAATTCAGAATATAAAATATATTTAGTTCCCTTGATTCAAGAGGTGTCACCATTACTTAAGGCGCCATCAACCCGCTCTTTGGAGCCTTCGGGCCCACCTACTGCATCTCCGCCACCCAGGTTAGGGTGGCTCATGGTGCCCCACACCCAGTTCTGAGGAAGACCCCATTGTAAGGATCTAAGTAGCCTACCCTAGTTTGGGGTCGAAACGTCGACTGTGTTATTACTCCGTGCCAGTTTGGTCAACAGTGCTTTTTCACGGTGACATTGTGTTTCAAACAATGGCTTTGTATTTGTCATCATTGAATTGTAAGGCTGAGTAAAGTCGTTTTTAAATATAAATAATGGTGTGCTAGATATATTGTCACTACCTTTTCTTTTCACTTCCCCAATCCTCACTTGATGCACACAACCCTCTCCCCCCTTTTTCTCCCCCTTCGCGTGGGGCACTTGTTTGATATGTTTTTCCAGATTAATTGCTGGTCTGTGAACATCGTATGATGTTTAATATGATTAAATAATATTGAACAAAGAATTATGGTGTAGAAGTGATCAATGCCTGCTGGCATTTAATCTTATGTGCTCTTCAGAATTGTCCTACTGGGACCCAATTTTCTACTGTACTGAAGATATCAACTACGGCCCATGAGATTTGGCTCTGTTTTCCTGAGGAACCATTGCCCTCGCAGACTCTGACCAAACTGTTGGATCTGACTGGAGGTCGTAGACTTATAGTGCATTTATATTGGGCTCTCCAAGAGGACTTGCCGGAGATTGTCCCTGGGACGCATGGCAGATGGGAGGAGGTGTTTGGTGAGGTTGTAACTACATGAGTTTGGCAAAAAGTGCACATGGGGGAGTGCACAGTGAGCTCAAATGCACGCTTTAAGCTCGTACAATATAACTATATACACCAGGCGTACTTTTCTCCCAAGACCCCACAAACCATTTAATCAAACAGATACCCGCGTTGTGGAACTCTGGAGGCAGACTTTGCACATTTGGTGTGGAGTTGCTCTGTCATAATGTCTTACTGGCGCAAAGTCTTGCAAAGTGCGAATGGGGAAACGGTATGGGAAGTCTCCTTTAAACCACATGAGATGCGGCTGGGTCTAATACCAGCCCCATCGAAAAAGAAACTTAGCTGCAAATTCCTGATGCTGGGATTGGTATTGGCTAAAAGGCAGATTACCACCAAATGGATGGGTGCCCATCCGCCCAGAGTTACCAAGTGGTTGCGGGATATGTCTGAATGGGCAGTGGCTGAGGAGGTTAGAATGAAACATGTGAGACATGATGTGCATTTGGAGAATAACTTGGCAGGATGGAGACAGAAACTATTGGAACTTTGGAGTGATGAGGCAGAGATGGAGGGGTCTGGTAATGGGATATAAAAGATTCTGCATGGTGTGTGGGTAATGGGTAGTCTTACATAGTGTGGAAACAGTGCAGCTACGTTCCAGCAGAGAAGCAGGGCTGCAGAACCAAGATCAGATAATTAAGTTGTACACCCGAACTACATCGAAGGGGTTGAAACCCATACCACATGATCCTTGATTTGTGAATTAAATGTTTATAGCATTACCACATGAGCAGCCAGGGGGTGAGTGGGGAAAATGTTTTTCCATAGGTATGGAATTAATTCTGTGTTTATGTACATATCACAAATTGGCAGTATTGGGTGTAATGTACAATGTATTTGGAAACCAATAAAAAGTATATTAAAATTTTTTTTAGAATAAAAGATAAAACTGTAATGAGCAAAAAGAAACTCAGATCAAAATAGGATAAGAGGAACAGGAAATATGATTGTTTAAATTTAAGGCAAAGGGCACCTAGAAAATACAAAGCAAGACTGCAAAATATTAGTTTGTGATTGACCAGGATATTGGCTGGATTTCAAGCCCACTGCGATGGAGCAGAGATACACCAAATAGGTGGCCCCAGTCACATTTTTTACATTTGGACTTAGTCTCTGAAATGAAAGTCAAGCTCTTCAAGAGGTTTTCAAGGCCTAACGCTGTGGCTGATAAGGGTACCTGGAAGTCAGGTACATCAGGCTCTTCCTGAAGCTGTTGCTTTAGGTACAAAAGTAGAGAAGGACAAACCTTGATTTCGTGGCCTTCAATTGTCATGGTTCTCCGAACCCCCTAGGGAATATTATCAGCACACATTTCAGTTCCTCAAGGGTGAGGGGCTGGGTAAGAGAAGAACACATACATTGTGCAGATCACTCGAAGTAAATCTAGACTTTATCACTAGGATAAATGTGAGAAAAACAAGCAATATGATTTTGTTCGGTATACCTAATTTAGGAACAGAGACATGGTTTATTTAAACATTCGTTAGATAACTGTTTTCTTTAGGAATTACTTCTGTCAACATCATCTAACATCAATTAAAATGTCCTCACATTTTCTTTATAAACATTCTGTTTGACGAATACTCTCTCAAACTCTATTTTCTTCATAAAGTGATGACTACATTGTCTCTTCTTAGACGTCTTTGTCCCAGAAAAGGTGGATAAGTGACAGTTCTCAATTGTTTGTATGCTTTTCTTGGGAGCACATTTTTCAAACATTGAAAACTTTTGGGGGGCTTTTCGTATTTAGACAGAAAAATATGCTTGTTTGATTAATGCACTACCCTTGTGCATGAAACTCTTTGCCACTTTTCTCTTATGAATTTTTCCTTGTCTAGCAGATCTCAAATGGCTTCATTAACAACTTCTAGCTTGAAGACATCATGCAGACCAGGACCGGACAGCAAAGCAGGACAGACAAAAACAGGTAAGTTTCTTGAGCAGGATTCCAAGAGTGTTTCTCTCTCTAGTGAGACAAAGCCAAGAAACTGGCTATGAGCCAAGCAACTGGCTATGAGCCTAGGCATAGTGTTTACACTGCTGCACCCAAGATAGCAGCTGGAACACATGTTGAGCTCGTCATCTTGTTTTAGCATTACCGCAGGATCTCATGCTCAATTTACGAGTCTGGAAAGGCTAAACCCAGGGGACTCCACTCCGCACCGACTTTGGAACCTCCCATGGTAAAGTATAGGGAAAAGTAAAAAGGTTTATTTAAATAAAACAATTAGTAAAAATATGTTTATGTTAAATATTCATATAGATTAATTTTAAATATTCATTTAGATGTAGAGCAAACTAAAAGAAATACAGCATTATTAACTTAATTTTGAATTAAATATTTAATTAATTTAAATACATTATAAAATAATTAAAGATATTATTTCTGAAGTTTACATTAAAAAATACATTCCCACTTAAAGTAAAAAAGAAAATATTTTATGCATAATAATTAATAAAAGTGATATATAGAAATAATTCAAAGTAATTTAATTATATTTTAATAAAAATAATGTTACATTAAATTATAAATTCAAAAAAAGTTGTTAACATATTTTATAATTAAATAATGCATATGTTTAATTTGTAGTTTTTTAACAATAAATTATATGTATGTATATATTTAATGTTTTTTAAATTTCTTGTGGAGTTTTATTTTAAGTTCCTGTTATGTTATGTTATGTAATGTGATGTTATGATATGCCTATTTGTATAGTGTGCTAGTCATCCTTAAGGGTATCCAGGAGCTTCGCTGCTGGGTAGGCTGCTGGGTAGGCTGCCATCCGGCATTGTTGGATGGTCATTCCGCAAAAATTGATATTCCTCTGTTGTTAATAGTTCCTCATTTTTCCAGGTTATAAGATCTCTATGAAATTTGTTGACTACCTCTCTTATATGAAGTATGTTTCCATCTGGCTCTTTGTTGATTTTTTGGTTTGTTTTCTGTGGAATTTTCTCCCCTCTTGCCGTCTCTTGTTCCATCTCAGTTTGTTTGTAAGTTCGGACCACGCAAACACAGTGTTTGGCGTTGATCGCAACATAAAAAATCAAATTCTTCGGCAAGACTTAATTTAATAAGGCCTCCAATTTGACGTTTTGAAGCTCTGCTGTCCTCTGAGTCTGTTTCACTTACAACAGCTGACCTTAGAACAGAGGCAGAGGCTGTATTTGATGTTTGTGCACAGATCTTTTTGTCTTGTCTCGCTATATTGTGATCAATTTGTCGTTGTCTCTTTAGAGAATCACATTTTTTAGCAAACGTAAATACTTGGCCAGTTTCATAGTCAATTTTATCTCTTTGGAACTTCTGTGCTTTCCTTAATTTAATTATATCTTCCTCTTTCTTTAATCTTCCATTCAATTCCTCCTGATATTTAGCTAGCATATCTTTTTGGTCTGGCGGGTTATCACAGTTCTGCAGGACTGCCATGGAAGCCAGCATGGCACCTCCTGCGGGATTCCTGCTGGAACAAAATAAACTTAAATATAAAGAACATGCGGTATGGTCCTTATATATAAATTATATATAAATTCCTCCACCTTCGCTCCTTCCTGGAGAGTTTCACGGTGGTCTGTCGAGAGGGATAGAGAAAAACTGGGATCCAAAAATTCAGTTTCTCCATAAAATTTCCATAGGGAGTTTTGAATAGCGATACAAATGGCTGAAGAGAATTTTACCCAATAATGCAAAAAGTTAGAACCTGAATGAGAAAGTGTGCTTTTTGTGGTGTGATGTAAAAATGTTCAATAGTTTTCGAGAAATTAAGGTTCTAAAGATAGAGATACCTAAGGGGCAGAGGGAGGACACCCTGACCCCAAAAGGCATGTGGGGCATCCCAAAGGAACTAACCCTTGATTGGCTGGCCACAACATTGCCAGCATGTTGTGGTAGCCATTATAGGACTTAGGGATATGGTCCCCATTGAAATGCATCTTAGTGAAAGTGTTATAAGGAGGTTCCATGAGAACATCGTCAGGATCGTTCCTGATTCCAGCCTGTTAGATGTCCTGAACCACAGTTCCCATCTGGCAGTGCACCGCCCTCGATACACGTGCTGACGTATTTCCGGCGGCTGGGCGGTATTTTAGGGATGTCCGGGCAGTGACTTGATGCTGGTTATTCTTCCCGCTTCCTGTTGTGAAGGCGGACGTTTCCATTGGGGCCAAATCCTTGGTGTTGTGGTAAGGGTGCTCAGGCACCAGTGTAGTGTTGTTATCTAGTGTTTGTGTTTCGTTTATAGTTTTGGCATATCGGAGCCGGTGTTCTTGTCAATTATTGCAGCTCGCGCAGCCATAAGGATTATTGGCCCGAGTTCCTGCACATTTCTTCAACACTAATATTGCAAGCCGTGAAGGGAACAGCATCCTATTACTAGGTGTGTGTTTATGGGTCTGCAGGCCGTGAAGGAAATGGCGTGCGAGGGCTTAAATTTGGGGCTTTCATCCACAAGCCGAAGCCGTGTTTCGAAACGGCATTTATGTGAATCTTGGATTACAAAAGACAAAGCCGTGTTGAGAAACGGTCTTTGGAGGTTTCAGTCGCGTTACTGATATTTACGGTGCTTTTTGGGTTTTTGAAATAAGGAGGCATTTCACAACGATAGCTGATCATTGTGTCTCCATCATTTTACCGCTACTTTCTTGGTATATAAACTTCCTGGCTCTATGATTTTCTGCTGCATTATATTGCAGATGGTATTCTGTTTAGAGAAGACTGCATTCATTGAATTCCTATGTTTTCATTGTCTTGTAGTAACAGGGGAAGTAGGATCTTGTATGGAAATCCCTGTGAAGCCATATCAAGCACATGAAAGGGTGGGTCATTCGGACATTGGTGGTATAGATGATTCATTACAAGACAGTCTATTCTAGTATTTACCTCCCTCTTTGTTCTATTTTAGAAAATACGGCACAACAATTGGTTTATTGGAGTCTCTACCAGAGAGCCACTACCTTTCTAGAGTTGCTAGAAAGACGCAGCGTGTTATTTTCTTTTACAGGTATTGTTTCATAGTATTGAATAGCTAGTATACATATTTACTTTATCTGCGTTTATTGGTCTAGTTTGTTCTAATGGTATGTTCTCTCCACAGGTCTCCCTCCCCGCTGTCCCCATCCTTTCCTTCGCTCGCTTGATCAGATCAACATTCTGTACTATAGAAGCATACATAATTGAGACGATCAAGAGGTGGACCCCTTGTTTGCATTGAACCAACTCCGAATTATCATCCGACTTTCGTATGAAGCTATAAGAGCTGACAAAATAACCGGCCAGTCTTACTCTATACTTCCCAGTTGGTTTGGGGCACAGAATGGCCACTTTAGATGATGTACTAGCTGCATTGCAAGTATTGCAGACTGAATTAGCAGCCTCACGAGCCGAGACAGCAGCCTTACAGGAAAGGGTAGAGAGAATGCAAAGAAATCCGTTTAACGTAACTGGGAGTAGAGCGGAAGGGGGGTTTTCATGGGCTGGAGGCCAGTCTTCTTTTCCAACCTCACCCATGACTGTTGAGATTCCAACAGCCATTCCGTTAGCGGCCCCTGAACGTTTTCATGGAGAAGGAAACAAGGTACAGGTTTTCCTTACCCAAATATTGCTTCATTTCACTTGTCGCCCTAAAGTTTTTAACACTAATCAGGCCAGGGTAGCCTTTTTGATCTCCTATTTGGCAGGAGATGCAGCTCAATGGGCAGTACCTTTGGTGAGGGAAGACGACCCATTGTTATATGATTGGGAAGAATTCAAAGAAGAATTTGAACGCATTTTTGACCGCAGAGCTAATTCTTTTTCTGTGGATAGGGATTTGTTAGACCTCAGACAAGTTAATAGAGAACTATTGGTGTATGTTAATACATTTCAGAGACTGGTAGCAGAAACTAATTGGCCAGAAGAGAAACAGGCCGCTATTTTCCATCATGGACTCAAAGATGAGTTGAAAGATAAGATTGCACAAATAGATCACCAACCCAAAACATGCACTGATCTAGTTCATTTAGCCATGCAATTGGATTATCGGTTAACTGAGAGAACAGGGGACAGGAAGGAATATGATCGCCCTCCTCCTAGATATGAAAAACCTCGCTATCCTGTTGTGTCAGCCGGTTCCGTATCAGAACCAATGGCAATAGGGACTGTGAGGGCTTCTCTCACACAAGAAGAAAGGGAGCAGAGAAGGAAACAGGGTCTTTGCATGTATTGTGGGAAAAAAGGGCATTTTGTGAAGGATTGTTTGGCCAAACCAAGGAATAAAGAAAGCAGTTATGGAAAAGCAGCAACCATAGTAGTACAGAAATCGGAAAACTAAAGGGCCCAGGGATTAGGGAAGGAAATGCCGAGGGCTATGAAGAAATACCTTCTGTTATAGTGAAGAAAGATCACTTCTATGTTAAAGTCCAGTTAATCGTTAACTCAGTTTCTCAGGTTGTACCTGCGCTTTTAGACTCAAGGGCAACAGGGATATGTATTGATGGCGATTTATCACACAGATTAAGAATCCCGTTGGTTGCTAAAGACCAACCCGAAACTGTCCTGTCTGTGGGCAGTAGAGATCTTGCTTCAGGTCCCATTTGTTTTCAGACCTCAGAAATAGAAATTATCTGTCAGAAGGACCATAGAGAAGTCCTGTTGTTTAATGTTATCAAGGCACCATTATATGGGTTGATTTTGGGATTACCTTGGTTAACGAAACACAACCCTGACATTGACTGGAAGGCCAGAAACATTCTATTCAACTCTCCTTTCTGTGATCAAAGTTGCCAAAGTTATTCGGCAAGGCCGGTTCATTATCTACCGACTGGGCATACCATTGCTACAGCTGCCGAAAAGGAGATTGAGTTTCCTGAGATATACCATGAATATATGGATGTGTTTAGTGAAACACAAGCCGAGACACTCCCTCCACATCACCAGTACGATTGTCAGATTGACTTGGTCCCTGGGGCTATCGTTCCTTGTCGTAGGATTTATGCTTTATCAGAAACAGAGAATGAACACCTCCGAGAGTATTTGGATAGGTATCAAGCGAATGGCTTCATCCGACCTTCCAAATCTCCAGCAGCTTCTCCACTCTTCTTCATTCCCAAGGCAAATGGAGAGTTAAGAACTTGTATTGACTTTCGGGCTCTAAATAAAGTTACGGTGAAAAACAGTTATCCTCTTCCCTTGATTTCTGTACTCTTAGACCAGGTAAATAAGGCAGTAATTTTCCCCAAGTTGGTTCTAAGAGGAGCTTATCATCTCGTTCGCATGAGAAAAGGGGATGAGTGGAAGACCGCATTTCGCACCAGATATGGATTGTTTGAATAACAGGGGATGCCTTTTGGGCTTTGTAATCCCCCTGCGGCATTTCAATTTTTCTTCAACGATGTATTGAGGGAATTCCTGGATTTGTTTGCCATTGTCTACATTGACGACATTTTGATTTATTCATCTAACCCTGTAGTACATAGTCAGCATGTAAAAAGGGTGTTGACAGCTTTAAGGATTAACCACCTTTTTTGCAAACTCAGCAAATGCGAGTTTCATGTTGCTCAAGTTGAGTTCTTAGGGGTCCTGCTGTCAGCACGAGGACAGACGATGGCTGAAAGAAAGATCAGAGCAGTACAGAACTGGCCTAGCCCTGTGAATGTGCGTGACGTCCAATCCTTTCTGGGCTTTGTGAACTTTTATCGCAGGTTTATCAATCAGTTTTCTGATGTAGTTGCCCCGATAACCAAGCTGCTCAAAAAGAAAGTACAATTTAGCTGGACCCCAGAAGCTAATCAAGCCTTTAATCATTTGAAAGAGGCCTTTACCTCAGCTCCCATTATAGCTCACCCTGATCCAGAAAGGCCTTACCTGGTGGAAGCAGATGCTTCAGAAGTGGCTGTTGGAGCGGTTCTTTCACAAAGAGATCCAGAGAACGGCTTACTGCATCCTATAGCTTTCATGTCAAGAAAGCTGAGTGAGTCGGAAATAAATTACACAATCGCAGAAAAAGAGCTCTTGGCTATAAGAGACGCTTTCAAGGAATGGAGACATTACCTTATGGGAGCAAAACACAAGACCACGGTTTACACAGATCACCGGAACTAACAGTTCATCACATCTGCTCATCTCTTATCCCCAAGACAATTAAGGTGGATGTTGTTTTTTGAGGAATTCCAGTTTATACTCACCTGTAGGCCAGGGAGTGAAAACCAAAAGGCTGACGCCCTCACACGACAGGAAACTACACCCACACCACCAGAACAAATCACTCATTCCATAATCCATCCTCAGAAGGCATTGTGTGTGTTACAAACAGACCAGTTCTTAGATAAGGTAGCCAAAGCCATCAAAGTTCGGATGTGGAAAGAATGGCTGGCTAACAACAAAGACTGGAAGATCAGAGAAGGATTGCCTATGAAAGGAACACAACTATTAGTTCCTACTAAAGCACTTCAGAATTAAGTTATGAAGTGGTGCCATTCGTCGCCAACTGAAGGGCATAACGGGATAGACAAAACAAGAGAACGAATACAAAGACAATTCTGGTGGCCATCTATTCAAACAGATGTGATTAATATGATCCATCAGTGCGACATATGTATGCAAACGAAGCCAGACAGAGGAAGACCGTACGGGCTGCTCCGTTCTTTACCCACACCTGGAATACCTTGGGAGCAAATCTCATTAGATTTCATAGTAGGGTTGCCTAAAGATAAGGGTTGCACAACTATTCTTGTAGTGATCGATAGCTTAACCAAGATGGGCCATTTTATCGCTTGTACTAACACTCCCACATCGGGACAAGTAGCACAACTGTTACTCACCAATGTAGTAAGGCTGCATGGCCTGACCAGAATCATTATTTCAGACAGAGGAACACAGTTCACAGCACAGTTCTGGAAGGTGTGGTGCTCCGCCCTACAAATTTCATCAAACACATCTACGAGTTTCCATCCTCAGACAGATGGACAGACCGAAAGACTTAATCAGACACTAAAACAGTACCTAAAATGCTATGTACAAAGCAATACAGAAGCATGGGTGGATTGGCTATGGATAGCAGAAGTAGTCTATAACAGCGTTCAACATAGCACCACTAAGTTATCTCCCTTTTTTGTCACATATGGTTTTCATCCTCGTTTCCTACAGTTATTATATCCAGGAGGAGGGCAAAAGGTACCAGAAGTCCAGACAAGGGATACAAAAGGTATTTAAGATCACACAAGACAATATAAAAAAAGCCAAGGTCAGGTATAAAGAGCAGGCTGACAAACATCGAAGACCTGAACCTCCGTATAAGGTAGGAGATGGGGTTTGGCTGTCAACAAGGAATATACGCTTCAGAAAATATAGCATTTTCAATCCGCGATATATTGGACCTTACAAGATCATCAAGGTGGTAAACCCTGTTGCTGTGAAACTTGCTTTGCCCAAACATATGAGGATACATCCTGTGGTTCATGTTTCTTTGGTAAAGCCTGCCTATACTCCTGTGCGGAAACCCACAGCTCCAGTATGGGTAAATCAAGAACAGGAATATGAGGTACAGGCTATTGTAGATTTAAAGAAAAGAGGGAAGCAGGTGTGGTATTTAGTGTCATGGAAGGGCTATGACCGGAGGAAAACTCATGGGAACCAGCCACAGGTGTGCATGCGCCGAAGCTGGTGAAAAGGTTCCACACGTTGAATCCCACTAAACCTAAACCCTGACAATGTTCCTCTTGGGAGGGATGTACTGTTATAAGGAGGTTCCATGAGAACATCATCAGGATCGTTCCTGATTCCAGCCTGTTAGATATCCTGAACCACAGTTCCCATCCGGCAGTGCACTGCCCTCGATACACGTGCTGACATATTTACGGCGGCCGGGGCGGGATTATAGGGATGTCCGGGCAGTGAATTGATGCTGGTTATTCTTCCCGCTTCCTGTTGTGAAGACGGACATTTCCATTGGGGCCAAATCCTTGGTGGTGTGGTAAGGGTGCTAAGGCAGCAGTGTAGTGTTGTTATCTAGTGTTTGTGTTTCGTTTATAGTTTTGGCATATTGGAGCCGGTGTTCTTGTCAATTATTGCAGCTCGCGCAGCCGTAAGGATTATCGACCCGAGTTCCTGCACATTTCCTCAACACTAATATTGCAAACTGTGAAGGGAACAGCATCCTATTCCTAGTTGTGTGTTTATGAGTCTGCAGGCCATGAAGAAAACGGCGTGCGAGGGCTTAAATTTGGGGCTTTCATCCACAAGCCGAAGCCGTGTTTCGAAACGGCATTTATGTGAATCTTGGGTTACAAAAGACGAAGCCGTGTTGAGAAACGGTCTTTGGAGATTTCAGTCGCGTTACTGATATTTACGGTGCTTTTTGGGTTATCGAAATAAGGAGGCATTACACAACGATAGCTGATCATTGTGTCTCCATCATTTTACCCCTACTTTCTTGGTATATAAACTTCCTGGCTCTATGAGTTTCTGCTGCATTATATTGCCGATGGTATTCTGTTTAGAGAAAACTAAATTCATTGAATTCCTATGTTTTCATTGTCTTGTAGTAACAGGGGAAGTAGGATCTTGTATAGAAACCCCTGTGAAGCCATATCAAGCACATGAAAGGGTGGGTCATTCAGACATTGGTGGTATAGATGATTCATTATAAGACAGTCTATTCTAGTATTTACCTCCCTCTTTGTTCTATTTTAGAAAATACAGCACAACAATTGGTTTATTGGACTCTCTACCAGAGAGCCACTACCTTTCTAGAGTTGTTAGAAAGACGCAGCGTGTTATTTTCTTTTACAGGTATTGTTTCATAGTATTGAATAGCTAGTATACATATTTACTTGATCTGCGTTTATTGGTCTAGTTTCTTCTAATGGTATGTTCTCTCCACAGGTCTCCCTCCCCGCTGTCCCCATCCTTTCCTTCCCTCGCTTGATCAGATCAACATTCTGTGCTATAAGAGCATATAGAATTGAGACGATCAAGAGGTGGAACCCTTGTTTGCATCGAACCAACTCCGAAGTAACATCCGACCTTCGTATGAAGCTATAAGAGCTAACAGAAAGCCTGTTTTTGAGGGTCACAAAAGAGCACATATTGAGAGTGCTAACAGGTTTTAATCACAATATAAATCATTTGTTGGCGATATCATACTTATTTTAGGCTCTGTGGTGCATTCTAAGGTCCAAAATTGATGTGAAACTGTACTTTGTGCTAAGGAACAGTACTGAATGAGCCAGAACATAAAGAGCGAGCTAAATGCCTTTTGGTGGTAGACTTTTCCCCAAATTACTCTTAATTATGCAAGGAGGATTAATCATGTAAATATCGGCAATTCTGCATCAAAGAGTAAGGCTGAATTACCAAAATGACTGATTAATAATGCATATTCAAAATTCTGCCCAGGCCTACTGCGCTTTCCTTTATATGTGGAAATTGGCTTCAAACTCGTAGAACTAACTTTCCTAAAAGGCCATATTATATGATCTAGAAATACACTCCTGCCATAGAATGTAAATGCCACCTGTGGCATCCACTGTCATGTAGTTCCTAGGACCCCCCCGGGACCTATGCGTTTTGGATGACCTAAACTGAGGGCTTGGTGTGAAGACAGACTCTGGACACCCCCACAGGATGAGTCAGCCATTAGACCAGCTAGCTCTATAGTGCCACTACCACCCCCCTGTATTCTACAGCGGTGTAGGTAGTTTCTGGAAACCACTGAACATCGTGGAAAACAATACGGTATCTTTCGCGCAGTCACTCGTGCTTACTTTTCTCAAAATACGCATTGAATGACGATTGGAACGGTTTCAATAATTATTTATTGATCAAGCATCAGTCTAGTATGAAACATATTCGCTGCGACAATCAAAAGACAGGAGCAGACAAATGTGATCGCTAGCTCCAATATCGTAAATAGTAGATACATTTCTACCATAGTGCTAATAAGATGAGTAAAGCAGATTATATAAAACAATAGCATTGGCGTACTCCTCCAATGCGTAGCTTACCTAAATGTACCTAGCCTGGATATGTAGGTGAAGCATGTTTATGTAAGTGCTAGGATATATCCTAATGGAGCCAAGAATCCCCCGGGAAAGTGCTAACCACTCACCTGATGGTTCTGAATGAAGGACCATGTCTCTGCGTCGAGGATGGCACCCCGCAGAGTCTCGGTCCAGCCTGGAAGGAATTCTCCTCTGTTTTGTAAGGGGGAGTGAGGGTCTTTTATACTAAAGTGGCCACTCCAGGGTTTCTTCTAGAATCGATATGTTTTGAAAACATTCGCTAATCCTTTGCTAATCCTTTTCTAAACAAAAATGATCATGCACAGCTGGCTGTTGGCCATGGATGAAAAAAAGAGTTTGACCCTTATACAGAATAAATCTGACGTTCCTGGGGACATGTTTATGTACGTCAGGTACAGGAATTAAGATAGGGTACAGAGAGCCTGGTGTCGAAGAGACAGAAGTAGAAGAGACAGAAGTAAGCTACTAGGTAAAAGGTCACCTGTGTAGGACCGTTATGTCGTGTGGATGGGACAAAATGTATGTAATTGGTATGTACATGATGGGACTATCCTAAAGGACATGACACACCATAGTGGCTATGAACACATTGCTTCAGGCCCAGCTTGAGCCTTTCTGCACAGACCTTTCAAAATCATTCTTTTGATGAGTAGGAATGCCTGATTGTAAATATTAAATAAGTCGCCCCAAGCACAGCCTGCTGTCCACAAGGTAGGATGCACAATATTTAAGAGTGAAACATGTAAGATTAGAAATGGTATGTTCCTCGGTGACTAGGCCCAAAACAACATTGTACCTTATCAGGCTGCAACTGATACACAATCATGAAAAGTCAAAGTATAGATGATACGCTTTGATATGAAACATTTGAACTGCACCAGCTACAGACACCATTCAAAGGCATTTTATATTTGATAAAAATACAATCTAATGCTGAAGTTGGATTTCAGTTAAATATATGGGAAATTTATAATTTAGAGTGTTACCTTTACCCGGCCTAAAGCTGTTGGAATCTAATTAGCATTAGCTCTCTAGTCACTGCCCAGCCTGTCCTTGGCCTCAATACGTTGTGAAACTGCTCCCCAAGCAGCGACAATCCTTGGAGTGGGGAGGTGGTTTTCTTCACAGGCAGGAAGAACAGTTAGGGTGGGCCCAAGAACTACATTAACTTCAAAGGGGTCTGCCTTGCCACAAGTAAATTTTAGATGACACCTGGAAAGGACCCAGCATTTGTTCTCCTAGTCACACTAGCACCAAACGCAGTAGAAGGGCAGCTACCCCCAGAACCACCTAGGAGGAAACTGCTCATTACCCAGGCTCTTCACAAGGGGATGAGGGTTTCCACATCTTGGATTTTGAGAGTGAGGGACCTGTGGGATTGTTTGCAGTAGGCAAACAGGAACTGCTTAAAAAGTGGATAGGGTTGCTCTCAGGAACCCCATTGGTTAGGAAGTGCCCAAGGGTTATCAACGTCTGCTAGAAGGTGCCCGGCATAAATATTGCATCAGGAGGCACCATCCTTAAAACACTTACTAGACCTGTGGAAGTTCATAAGGGGGCTGAGCCTGCTTCCTGTGACCTGAGAGGAGCCCTGCAGTACTGGATCTGTTCACTCTTGAACCCAAGACACAGAAGTCGACGCAAAGTGCTAATTGGCTGACCTCCTACTTGGCTACAGGGACACAACAAGGTACAAGTAGTCTTTACTCTGAAGTACCCAGATGACCAGTGGCTGGATTGGACTTGCTGTTGGCCTCTACCTGATACCCTGAGAGTCTTTAACTGCCCTCCCAAGAGGTCTTAGAAGCCGACCCCTGTGGTTGTTGTAGCACCAGAAGAAAGTTTGGAAACTTGAGAACATTTCCTCCAGAGCCCCAGTGGGACGTGCAGGGAGGCAGTTCCACAGTGTTGGACTGAATTTCAACTTCATCCTGCTCAATGCTTCTAGCACTTCTGGAAAATGACTAAATTCCATTCTGCGTTGGGACTTACAAAATCTTCAGCAAGAAATCTCCAAAACTCCAGAGCTCCAGCGGAACCAACCTACTTCAGTTCCATGGTGGCTTGCTCAGTGAGGATTTTTCTTCTCAAAATTTACAAAGTCCCTATCTAAAGAGGGACTTAGAAATGTTTTCAAACTTTTTGACTTCCAGACTTTCACTGAGACCAATCCACTTGTTTTATATGACAAGAGCTCCTTCGTAGTCAGCCTCCAATCGCTTAGATCTTGGTCTACAGTTTCCAAATACTGTCATTGGTGTTTTGTGCTTTCTGATGCTAATTTCACATAAATCTTAAAAAATGCATATCTCCGGTTTCCCTTCTATGTTGTTTTGTTGTCATTTGTAAAAAATATTTTTTTTTTAATTGCAGTGGGAATTTTATTGTTTGGTGTTTTGACTTTATTACTGTTTTAATACTATATACATACTTTTCATTTTGCCCTAGCCAAGCATGTCTACTCTGTGCCATAGCCAATAGGGGGTTGAGCACTGGTTAATTTAGTGACTTTGGGGTTCACCGTGACACGTTATTACTATTATTTTATCACATTTTTCTCTATTTTTATAAATTGGAGTGGAATTTTTATTGTTTTGTGTCTGACTTTTTGCTGTTTTGGTACTTCTAAATGTTGTACACCTTTTCTCTAAGTTAAGCCTTTCTACTGTGCCTTAGCTACTAGGGTTTGAGCTCAGGTTTAAATTACTGTAACATTTCACTGGCCCTAACAGGTTAGTGACTTTATTATTGTACTGGACTACCATCCATCCTATTTAATACTTCACTTTTTTACAGTAGGTCATTTTGCTGTAAAAGTAAACATAGCGGGGCATATTCACAAGAACGTGTGATAACCACCGCAAGTTTAGCTTAACGCAACTTTGCACATCGCAGTCCATCGCGGGAAAACAACGCTGTGTTAACGTAGCATTTTCAATCTGGCGTCACCATGCGATAGTCCCACGATAACGCATCAAATGACTGCGTTAAAAATAACGCGACACCGAAAAAATGCGAAACACCAATGCAAATAAAGTTGCGATGAGGCCAACCTCGGAAAAAAAAACAGCGCCAACCAGCGATAGTCCTGCAATACCCACGCATCTCGCGGGAAAATGCACCATAAAAGCTGAACAAGAAAGACACACCATAAACAAATCAAACTGCACAGCAACATGGATGCACCCGGAACCAGTGCTCAGGTCAACGCGAACCCCACAAGCCCCACAGACCACCAGCAAGGAACCTCGGGGTCTGGGAAGGCCAAGGAGAAGAGAAAGAGGAAGACGGGGTACAGTCCACAGGAAAACCCGATCGTCGTCACGGAGGTGACTGAGCACCAACAAAAACTGTCCATCACCACCACCATGTCATTGGCAATACAGACGGAAAAATGCCATCCCATTGTGAATGCAGTCAGAGTGCCGAGGAGGCCAAGATGTGCTGGCACGATGTCAAAAGCCAAACCAAGCAGAAACCCGCTGCCAACAGGAAGGCGGCAACGGCGAATGGAGGTGGGAGTCCTGCGCCACAGGAGGACTGGAGCAAATGGTGGCCACAGTCATTACTGTGGAGACGGTGCAAGAAGTGTGGAGTCCGGACCCTGCTGGCCATGACCTGACACAACATCAACAGTGTGAGTAACGAACAGGGACTGGGGGGACGGGCACAATGGCACACATGCGCAACCACGTGTAGCACACCGCACACCCACAACGACCCTGGGTCATGTCCCTGATCCCCGTGGCACACTGCAGCACACATACAAACATCAAATAGGCCCCCGTACACCATGTGCCTGAAGGGGTCCCACCCCACACAACACCAATTCCTCAACACACACATGCACCAGTGCGAAACACAGCAAAGATGCGTATGCGAGAGCCACACTGACAACGCAAGTGACACCACATGACGAGCAGCATGGCCGGAGTACAATAACCATGACACTGTGCACGCCATGAGACTGAGGTGGCTGAGTGTGGACCACATCTGGAAGGAGCAGGTCACACTCTCACACATCCACGTGCACAAACAACCACTGACTTCAACAATACATCTGCAGAAAAACAATGCACAAGAGTACAAAAACCTTCCAAGAGCACAAATGACCCAAGTCGCCAACATCACAGCACCTCAAAAGCACGAAAGCCAAAGGCACACCGCCTCCAAGGGATAAGGGCAGCAAAATCACAGCTGCAGGTGCGACTCTCACACAATGCAGCACACACACATAGCAATCACAGCACATCCACATGGACGACAATGTGGGACACAGTGCAACACTTACACTGCAGAACAGAGGACACAACTGGGTCCGCCTGTGCGTAGAAAATGGGCAATCACATCTGACATAGCAGGAAACTGTGAGATGAAAATGTACGTGTACAACATCACCCACCACATGTAGTCCAAATGTCCACTATCACGCATCAAATAGTCCGCCCCTCCCAAACAGTCACAATGTACATTGTCATGCAGTCTGTATGTAAACTCGAACAATGCGTCAACATACATGCCAACACAATGTCAACAAGCATCTCCCCTTCACACTGCAGAGGGACAAACAACACCTCCAGCAGAGCAGACCTGACAACACATCAGTGATGCTGAAGAGGACTGCCACACTTCCGACACCGACACCCCACAACAGTCCATGGACATCCCAGGCAATAGAGCTCCAGGAGCTGGGCAACCCCGCTGCATCGAGGATACACCACCCCCTTCATGGACAACACAGCTGGACGCACCCACCACCCCGACTGGCTCCCAGCAGCACACCTAAGCACACATCGCATTCCAAGGCCAGCTGTCAGACTGCCAGAAGGGGCTGGCCGAACAGGTGCCAGTGGGGTACTACCTCATGGAAGACGAACTAGATCACATACGTGGGTGTCCAAGTCCCATCAGGGACCACCTACACTCCCCAACGGAGACCCACACTGCGACAGAGACACATGCCTTTGCACATTTCCAGTACTGAAACACACCCAGAGCCACGGGATAATAATCCACACCCCCACGCTGGACTGGCGTACGCCGGCCCAGGTCACTCCTCTTACATATTGAGTGGGGGACGACAAAGCTACATGTGCAATGTCTCACCCGCTGCCTGCGGTGACAGGGCTGCGTCCACTACACTCCAAACACCAGCAGTGCATGTAGACATGGCTATGTCTGTGGTCTGCATACTGCAGTCTGTCCAGCACATCTCCGCCACACTTGGCATTGTGTACATTCTCATTCATGGGTCACTTGCCTCCTTCGCACATGCCTGGTTCCCACCTCTCCCCACATTCCGGTATTGTGTGGCTGAGGTGCCATGCCATTGATGGCTCATGTACATGGCTAACCAAGGTTGCCACAGTAAGTTGTGCTGTCGTGTCTGGTGGGGGGAGCATGTTGTTTGGCATGTTGTATGTGATTTTGTGACATGTGCAGTGCCAGAGTTGTGAGTTGCATGATTGTGGGGTTGAGGTGTGTGGTGTGTTCATTTGGTACTTGCCAACGAGCAGTGCATTCCCATGGGTGCCATCCTGGAAGCGCTGGTTGATGTTGGACTGTCGGAAGATGAAGGGGTCATGCACACTGCCTGGGTAGTTGGCTATGACATTGGTGAGGAGTCCCCTGTGGTCCACTATTGCCTGCACGTTGATGGGATGTGTGTGCTTTCTGTTGCGGTAATTGTGTGCGGTGTGGGCAGGGGGCACAAGTGGGACAAGTGTGCAGTCAATTGCCCCCGACACGTGCGGGGATCCAGCTATGGCGTATAGTCCTTGCTTGGTCTCCAGCTGTTCCTGCGCATTGTGGGTGACGTATGGATGCTGGGGTCCCTAGCTGGTGAGGGCATCCAGGACAGGTGTGAGGAACTTGGATGGGGCTGGCTGTGAGACTCCTCCGACTCAGGCGGTTGTTGTTTGGGAGGATACCAGAGGCCAACAGGTGCAGCACAGCCAGCAGCTTTGTCTGCGGAGGGATGTTGGTTGTCCGCTGTGTTGGTACCGTCAGCCTGTGGGCAATGATGTTCAGGATGCAGAGGATGGTTGTCCTTTTGGGCCTGTAGTGGGCATTGGCATTGTCTGGTGTTAGGTCTGTGGGGCTGGTGCATTTCCTGAAGGTCCACTGTCTTTGTCCGCGCTGCCTCTGTGGTGGTCCGGGGAGAGCGGGGGGTCCATTCGGGGGGTGGCAGTCCTGGTGGAGGTGGGTGTTGTTGCCCCCTCGGGCCTCCGGGGTGCATGGTGAGTGGCTCCATGGCATCTGTTGTTCTTCAGGTGTGGCTGTGGGCTGGGCTCCCTTTTCTTGTGCAGGTTGACGTCCGACTTTGCACCAGGTCAGAGCAGGTGTTAATTTCCTGCTGGTAACGCGCCGTATCACCTGTTTTGTGTTCCTATCGCCGATGTGGCTGGTCGTGGAGAATGTTGCGTTGTGGTGTTGTCGCGGCTTTTTGCTCGGGAACGCCTACTATGCATCTCATTAGCGTTAGTTGCCGGGGTCATCTGTGGCGATGTTTTTTGCGACTGCTTTCGCAGGAAAACTGGTGTTATGGGCTGTTAGAACCAGCTTGTGAATGGGGCGATAAATTTAGCGCAACTTTGGATGAGTTAAAGTGCCGATAACTCGGCAATAGCTCCTTGAGAATATGCCCCAGCATTTTTAAAATATAAGCAGCAATGATGCTGCCTGTCAAAAGCGTGCTGCTGGTGGAAATCTAGTTTACTCAACAATGAAAGGAGCTGTCTTGTCAAGTTAAAAAAGAATACTCCGAAAGGGTATTTGTTAGACCTGGCGTTCTTAGCGTGGCTTACCCCTAACTTTTTGCCTTCTGACCTCGTGTTTTTCTGACTTTGTTTTTACTGGCCATAGGAATTTGCACACTTTACCAGTGCTAAAGTGCTTGCGCCCTCTGTTTAAAAGATGGCAATATTGACTTATACCAAATTGGCATATTTAATTTACTTATAAATCCCTAGTAAAGTGCACTACATGTACCCAGGGTTTGAAAATGAGATGTTACTTGTGGGCCTCCAGCACTGTGCCACCCACTTAAGTAGCACTTTAAACATGTCTCAGGCCTACTGCTGCAGAGCCTGTGTGTGTATTTTAAACGTCCATTTCAACCTGTCAAAATTAATCTTTTTGCCAGGTCCAAACCTTCCTTTTTACTATATGTGACACCCCTAAGGTAGGACAGCTCCAAGGAAAGGGTGCAGTGTATTTAAAAAATTGGACATGTACTTTTAAGTTTTACATGTCCTGGTAGTGAAAAACTTTCATATTCGTTTTTCACTACTGCAAGGCCTACCTCTCTCATAGCATAGCCTTGGGATTACCTTATTACATTTTATAAGTGTAATTTCTATATGGTAAAAGGTTCCCGGTTCATGCTTGATGTCTCTGTCCTAATGTAAAATCCTAATTTATGGTGAAGTCAGATTTTAAGTTACAATTCTGAAAATGCCTCTTTTAGAAAGTTAATACAAGGAGATGATGGACGGAGCACTGAAACTTTTCAGACACTCACCCCCAGTCACAGATCTGGGTTGAATCCATCATCGTTCTTTAGCTCACTTCGCCACCCCAGTTCAGACCCAGCCATATGCAAATCAGTCTTGACCCTGTGCCTCATGGGAACAGTCCAGCCAAAACTGCCAAGCCAGGTCTTCCCTGGACCAGAAACAAGCATCCTGAGCCCAGGTTTGAGGTAACACCCCTCATGAGACAGGCTACCTTGAATCCAGTCGCAAAGTAAGCAAGGGACCCACGTCTGGGCATACCCTGCCAACTTAGGGTGAACAAAGCAAACACAAGGAGATGATGGACAGAGCACTGAAACTTTTCAGACACTCACCCCCAGTCACAGATCTAGGTTGAATCCATCATCGTTCTTTAGCTCACTTCGCCACCCCAGTTCAGACCCAGCCATATGAAAATCAGTCTCGACCCAGTGCCTCATGGGAACAGTCCAGCCCGAACTGCCAGGCCAGGTCCTCCCTAGACAAGAAACAAGCATTCTGGGACCTGTTTCAGGGTTTCACCCCTCATCAGCCAGGCTAGCTTGAATCTGGTGGCGTAGTGAGCATGGGACCCACGTCTGGGCATACCCTTCCCACTTGAGGTGACAATTGCAAAAAGAACAGAAGATGGACGGAATGCTGAGCCAATCAAAACATTCATCCCCAGTCAAAGATCTGGGTTAAATCCATCGTTTTTTTGCACGCCACGCCATTCCAGTTTAGACCCAACCATATGCAAATTCACCTTGACCATGTTCTCAATGGGAACAGGCCAGCCCAAACTGCCAGGCCAGGTTCTCCCGGGACCAGTAACAAGCATCCCGGGACCAAGGTCAGTGCATCATGTTAATATCATATTTGGTGATATCTGCTAGAATCTCTCCAGGCAGTCAAATGAATGGGAACCTATTACTGTTACAGAAACAGGATGTTAGGACCAAGGTGATAGTAGAGGTGGCACAGAAGTCTTTCTGAAAAAATGAGGATGATGTGAGGCAGAAAAACAAGCCAGATCCAACATCAATCAACAAGGTTCCTGTGGATGTGGAAAGTCCATGGTATCGATTTGAGCATTTCTTTCCAATTCAATTTGTAATTTTCCTGATGTGCTGATTCCTGATTCCATCTGAATACTTGCTGTAGGATTTATAATTTCTGCAATGGCCATTTCTTTGGAATTTTCTGGTATGGCACCTGCTAGGCCATTGAAGGTTCAGGATCCATGTTGTCCATGCAGTGTAAAAACATGTGGGTTTGGCTTTTTGTCAAATCACTAAGTTAAAATCTTGAGCTGCTGCTGCAGAAAGCACATGGATTCTTCCAGTCCTCTGCTTCATCCTCAGCTGCCAATGGATATACCAATGTGGATGATTTTACTGTGAAGGCGAAGTGGAGGATAGAAAGAACTAGAAGATCAGGGTGAATCAGATTCCTCAATGGTGGCCTTTGTTCTGTCTAACGGGAGTCTTGCCCCTCTGTTCTTGATACATGTTCCCTGTGGATATAGGGTGTAATTAAACAAATAACTTTACAAGTTCTTAAATACCTAGGAGCATACTTCTGAGTCCCTTTGCATCGCTGTTGCACCATGCAATGTGGCGCAAGAGCGACGCAAATGAAAAATGAGATTTATGAAGCCACGCAAGGCCACCTTGCATGGCTCTGCTTGGTGCCATAAGTCTCCAGTAAAGTAACGCAGCACAAATCGCTGCGGTGCATTGCTGTGCACCAGGGAGGCGTTTCCATGGGTATTGTGTGGGTCCCACGCAACATACACCTATTTTGATGCATTCCCAGCTTTTACAAGAACAGAAAATCCTGGAAATGCACCAAAAAGATACACCTCCCCAGGAGAGGCGTTATGAGTAGAAATAGCTTTTTCTCTCCTCATTCTTTTCTCTTTCTATGTGTGCTGCATTCTACAGCACACATAGAATGAGAAAAAAGCTGCTCAGGATTGTTTTTGTGCAGGACAGTGCTCCTTCCTGTACAGAAACAATCCTGCATGCAACACAGGCACCCTTACACCATGGTGCATGGGTACCTGCATTGGCGCTAAGCAGCCCATTTTGCGCCAGCACAGGGGAAAGGACAGGAATGTTCTGTGTTGCCTTACATACAGCACATTCCTGCCCTTTCCCTGTGACGCAGAGCAGCACAGCAAGGTGACTTGCTGCTTTGTGCCACTTTTTCATAAATTCGTACCCTAAAGCGTAACACTTAATGGTACCTGTTGCAATTGCTCAATCATGAATAAGACTGTAGTGCCACGGTAATTGTGGATGCTCCTGACAGTTAATAAGTTGTCCTCACATAACATGTATGGATTTCCCTTTATTTTATCAGATTATGTTAAATGCAATGTTTTAGATTGCCCCTGTTACTTTAGATGTTATTTTCCCAACCCATAGTGTTTAATCTATCTTAATGTTTCAACAAATTATTTATTCATATTCCAGCATCACATTTCTTACATGTTAATGATGAAGCCACTGTTATCATGTTAGGTGACCCAAACTCCCTTTTGGCCTTAGGCTTATTTTTAGGAAATGGCCAAGTATTTTGTGTTTGCCACCAGAGGCCCAGCATGGGAAAATACAACTATTTTACGTATTTTACACTGTATGCAATTTTTATACAACGTGTTTATTTTGGGGAAGTTTGAAGAAAGTATTCTTTCAAAAAGGAAAATGTTTATTGAAAGCATTAAGTGAAATGCTGGACTGTACTCTCTGACAGCATGAAAGAAAAGTTAACAATACCTATGTAGGTAGGAATGTAGAATTCTAGAAACAAAATGCACCATTTGTTTGTTAAAAAATGTATTCGGTCTGCAGGAGATCATTTGAATTGTTCTCCTCAAGGTGCAGCTAACACTGATTCCAATTAGAACGTTTCACTTAAAAACACAGTTAAAGTACAGTTGTGGTTTTGTATAAGACTTAAGAGGAATATTTAATGGGATGTTGGAGATGGTATAAAGAATGATAGGTACCAACATCATCTTAATAGTGTGAAGACGACCCCACCAAGAAAGGTGTTAAGGGTGCCATTGACAGTTAGTGAAGTTATTTCATGTATACAGTTGTCTATATTTATGGAGATGTAAGTTTTAAGGGATTGGGGGATTGGTGTCAGGGCAATTGTATCTTTCGTAACAGCACAGGAGAAGAACGATGCCGGTTCCCAACTCTCCTCTCAATACGTCCCTGCCAGGCTTGATTAATCCTTTACAGGTAAGTACCAAGGGGGGAAAGGGAGGAAAGGGGAATGGGATAGAGAAGAGACTGCCCGTTGGTTCTTCTGTTGGTTTTCTGCCTCGTCTTCTCCTTTCTTCTATGAGACTGTTGACAAATACATTTCTATAATAACTCTTATTTCATAACTAAACACAGGTATGCATAAATGTGATAACTTATCTTACCAGGAACCTTTTATGGGCTTGCTTCTCTTCTAACTTCTCTTGTGTTGATTATCAGTATTCTTTTGTGAGACGTTTTTATTTAGTGTTTCTTATCTTTATTACAGGAAGTGCCAGGACTCTTCTTTCACTGTTTCTCAATATGGAAGAAGAATAAGGTAAGTATTCAATTTACTGTAACTTTTACCCTTGTCTCTTCGTTCAACTCTCTCTCTAACTTACTTTTGTAGAGTGCTAGCTTTCTTCTAACTAATCTTCTTCTTTAGTTTCTTTCTGATTTGGTAAGAACAATTGGCTCTGAATGATTTTAATGCTGGTTCTTAACAGTGGGATCAAACTTGTCGTATTTTCATAAACCTGTTCTTAACTCTTGAGTTTGAACACTGAGTCGTTTGTTAACAGCTCACACACTACAGTTATGACTCGATTCTTTAATGCCGTCTCAACTGTTGAGGAATTCTAACAAATACCCAGTTCCTCAAATAATGTACAAGTTAGTGTTCAAAGGAACACGTGAGGAATAGCTTGTAATTTCCCCTAAACACTATTGCCGAAATAGGAGCACTACTCTAGTTCCTGCACAAGGTTTTAATTCTTTTCTCAACATGAAGTAAGCGTCTCAGAAAAGAGACGCTACCTCTCAAGACTTGCGCACTGCTCGCTGACTGCCTTCTGAGCATGCGTATACAGAATTCACTAACCTGGAATTCAGGAAGCTCGGGAACCCGACGCCAATGAACCCGACGCCTAAGGAACGACTCCTGACTAACTTCTTCACGATGCTGAAAAGGTAGGTCCGAACCGGGGAAAGCTCTGGGTGAAGTGCGCCATAGAACGTTGGTGAGCACTTCACCTGCGCTTCTCTTGCTGTGGGATAAAGACTAGACTGCTAAACTCGCGGGTATGCTGGCGGCCATCTTAGATGTCCAGCATTGCCAGCATACTCGCCAACTAAAAGAACAACGAGGTTTAAATGTGAAATGCTGTGTGGAAGGGGCAGACATGAGGGCTACAACAGGGTCACGAGGAGGAAACCTCCCGTGAACCCTGACAGTACCCCCTCCCAACAGGGTTTCCTCTGACCGTGGCTTAGTGGGGAACTTAGCATGAAAGGCTTTGATCAATCGGGGAGCATGGACATTAGAGCTGTGTTCCCAGGAACGTTCATCAGGTCCATAGCCTTTCCAATCAATGAGATTGAAGAGATCATTGTGAATTTTCTTGGAGTCTAAGATTCTCTTGACTTCGTATTCGATCTCACCATCAAGAACCAGAGGGGTAGGTGGATTTGTCTGTCGTAGCTCTGGATGGACTTTCTTAAGCAGGGAGATGTGAAAAACTGGGTGAAATTTGGCAGTGCTTGGAAGGGTTAACCGGTATGTAACTGGATTGATGACCTTTTCTATGGAATAAGGACGGATAAAGCGTGGTTGGAATTTGCGGGTACCTTTCAACTTTAAATTTTTGGTACAGAGCCAGACTCTATCTCCTACGTGGAGGTCAGGGCGTTGTTTTCGTTTTTGATCAGCAAAGTGTTTGTAACGACCTTTAGATGAAACTAAATTTTGTGTTGCTGTTTGGTGAATCCTAGTTATGTGTTGGGCAAGGTCCTGAACTGCTGGGACTTCTACATTTCCAAACTCCACCTGTGAATTAGGGTGTCTGCCTGAATTCATAAAGAAGGGCGAATAGCCGGTGAACACATTTTTAGCATTATTATGGGCGTACTCTGCTGTCCAGAGATAATCGGGCCAGTCACCTTCCTCATCCAGTAGATAGAGTCAGAGGTATTGCTCCAACTCCTGATTGGTTCTCTCGGTTTGGCCATCGGTTTCCGGATGGAAACTAGTGGAACAACGATGGTCAATACCTAGACCCTTAGTGTAGGCCTTCCAAAAGTGTGACAAAAACTGAGAACCTCTATCTGTGATCAAAACCTTAGGAATGCCATGGAGGCGAATGATATTTTGATTAAAAAGTTGGGAAAGTTGTTTTGCCGTAGGTGTGCCCTTATAGGGTATAAAATGTGTCATCTTACTAAAGGTGTCTACGCATACAAGGATGGTATTAAACCCATGGGAGGAGGGTAAGTCCACTATTAGATCTAAAGATACCGTGTGCCAGGGATGTGGTGGAGTGGGCAAAGGTTGTAAGAGACCCTTAGGAGCCTGTCTGTCGGATTTTCCCGTGCACAAATCTCGCATCCCAAAACATACTGGCGGGTGTCTCGACACAAGTGTGGCCACCAAAAGCGACACTTGAGTAAATCTTCGGTTTTCAGTACACCCTTATGGCCTGCCAAAGGATGATCATGACATTCTCTCAGCGCTTGTACTTGGAGGTCTTTTGTAGGCAAAAACAAGGTGAGTCCCTGATAAGGTAAACCATTCTGAATAGTACGCTGTGGATCTTCTGCAGCCCATGCTTCCATTTCAGTAGTCGTCATCGCACTCCGAACTTGGTCCTCAAAAGAAGTTTGGATGATGGCTCCAACAATTTTATCATCCGGAATTATTGGTTGATTGTCGACGATTACCTTCTGATTGTCCGTATCCAACCTAGAGAGAGCGTCAGCTTTTCCATTCTTTGATCCTGGTCGAAAGGTGATAACAAAATCAAAATCTGCAAAGTAAAGCGACCAGCGAAGTTGACGCGAGGTAAGTGTACGGGCAGAACGTAAAACTTTTAGATTGTGGTGGTCTGTGAACACTGTCAAGTTGTGTTTGGCTCCCATTAAATAGTGCCTCCAGTCCTTAAAGGCATCCTTGATGGCCAAGAGTTCTTTTTCTGTGATTGTATAGTTACATTCAGCTGGATTTAGTTTACGTGAACGGAAGGCCACTGGATGCAGCTGTCCAGTGTCTTTATGTCGTTGAGAAAGTATTCCCCCAATCGCTGAATCCGATGCATCAGTTTCCACATAGAACGGTTCAGCGGGGTCTGCGTGCAATAAAACTGGTGCAGAAGTGAAGCTTTTCTTTAATAAATTAAATGCAGTTTCAGCTTCATCCGACCATTTGAATGGTACTCCTTTCTTCAATAATCGTGTAAGTGGGAGGATTTTCTGGGAAAAATCATGGATGAATCGTCGATAAAAATTGGAGAACCCAATGAAACTTTGCACCTCCTTTATGGTTGTGGGAGATTTCCAATCCATCACCGCCTGCACTTTCTGTTGATCCATTGTGATTCCTGCGGGTGATAGTACGAATCCAAGGAACTCCACAGTATCGGTTTTAAACAAGCATTTCTCCAGTTTTACATAGAGAGAATTCTCTCTCAAACGTTGCAATACAGCTCGCACCTGTGTCTGATGTTCTTCTTCATTGTTGGAATAGATCAAGATGTCATCAATGTACACTATGACACATTGGTCGATAAAATCGCTCAACACATCATTAATAAAGTATTGGAATGCGGCGAGTGCATTGCACAGGCCATACGGCATTACTAAGTATTCGTAGAGGCCATACCTAGTCCTAAATGCCGTCTTCCACTCGTCGCCTTCTCGGAGCCAAACTAAGTGGTAAGCTCCCCGTAGGTCTAATCGTGTGTAAATCTTGGCTTCCTTCACTTGATCGATGAGCACAGAAATAAGGGGCAACGGATAGCGATTTTTTACTGTTATTCTGATGATTCCTCTGTAGTCAATACAGGTCCTGAGATCACCCCCTTTCTTTGGCACGAAGAAGAGTGGGGATGAAACCGGAGATTGTGATGGCCTGATAAAGCCATTCTCGAGATTTTTCTTTAAGTACTCTTTTAGATGGAGATTTTCTTTTTCGGTTAGAGCATAAACTCTGCTACACGGTAAGTTAGCCCCTGGTTCTAGGTCTATCCTGCAGTCATAAGACCTGTGAGGGGGTAACTGTTCTGCCTGAACCTCGTCGAATACATCTGCGAAGTCCTTGAATTCTTCTGGAAGTTCAACAGTCTGAATCAGGCACACCGACGCTCCGTCCTCACAAAGCCGAGAGGCAATGCTGGACTCTGACTGAATTTCTGTTTCTTCAAAACAATGCTTAGCGCAATATTCAGAGTTTAGCTGGATTGTTCTGGCTGCCCAATCAATCAACGGATTATGTTCAGTTAGCCAAGGTAATCCAAGAATTAACTGATATTGGGGGGTGTCTATGAGGTTGAATTGTAGGATCTCTTGATGTCCTTCAACAGTAATTAATCGCACTGGTTTGGTATGGTTAGTTATTGGACCAGAAGTTAAATCGGTACCATCGACAGCTCTGACTCTTTCACTCTTTTCCTTCTTGCTGGCTAACAAGCCTATGTGTTTAGCAAATTTCTGGTCACAGAAATTGCCCGTAGCCCCAGAGTCTACCATGACAATGATTTCTGTTAATACCACATTCCTGAATTTCAACGTCACAGATAAGGTTAGATGTGGTGAGGAGACTTGCAACGTGTTAGCTAACTGATGATTTACTGGAGTTGTTTTATCACTTGCATCCACCAGCCCAACTCCCATCACTGGTGGTGCTGCAAGTTTTCCTTCTCCCTCATGGGTGTCTTTGGTCTTTTTTGACAGGTTTTAACATAATACCCACTTCCCCCGCAGTACATGCAAAGTTTATTCTGTCGCCTTTTCTCTTTTTCTTCTTTGGACAATGGCCCTCGAATTGCACCAATGTGCATAGGTTCCACTCCTGAAGCACCTTCAGTGGCACGCGAAGCTTCTGGTTTTATCCGATCAAATCGAGGGACGCTAGGTCTGAACTCTCTTCTTTTTTCGCCCTTCCATTCATTCTGTCGAAAATCTATTTCCAACACCAAATCTACCAGCGCAGATATTTCTGTAGGGCGGTTGGGGATTTGCGATAGGGCATCCTTTAATTCTTCCCGTAATCCTCGGTAGAAGACCGCCACTCTCTTGTTTTCTGGCCAATTCGTCTCAACCACCAGCTTGTTGAACTGGGCAAGATAAGAGACCAGTTCTCGGTTTCCCTGTCTTAACTCCAAGCAATTCATTGTCTTCACTCGCTCTTCTTCTATCGAAAATCCGGAGGAATTCTTTTTTGAAATCTTCAAGATTGTATAAAATTGGATCATCCGTGGTTACCAAGGGCATCGACCAGGAAGCCGCGTCCCCACTGAGGTAAGACAATATAAATGCGACACGAGACTGCGCATCGGGGAAAATCGTTGGTCGACACATTAAATGTAGGGAGCATTTAGTTAAGAATGTTTGTGCCTTTTGCGGGTCTCCATTAAATCGTTCAGGTGGGGCAAGGGGAATTACCGGAGACAAGGAATGAATAACTTGTGTGGGAGCAAAAGATAAGGAACTGGTGTTGGGTCTTTGGGTTTCAAAGGTGGAGGTTTTATGACTAGCTCCAGAAACTGTTTCTCCCATCTTGAGACTAATCACCTCTTGTCTAAGAATCTGGTTTTCTTCCCTAACTGCCTCTAAACTTCTCTGTATATTACCCAGAATGTCTCCTAAGTTTTTTAAATCAAATTCTTCTGTCATTCTGCTCGGGTACTTGTACCAACTTGGGCACTTCACTCTGTCAGGGCAATTGTAACTTTCGTAACAGCACAGGAGCAGAACGATGCTGGTTCCCGACTCTCCTCTCAATACGTCCCTGCCAGGCTTGATTAATCCTTTACAGGTAAGTACAAGGGGGGAAAGGGGAATGGGATATAGAAGAGACTGCCCGTTGGTTCTTCTGTTGGTTTTCTGCCTCGTCTTCTTCTTTCTTCTATGATACTGTTGACAAATACATTTCTATAATAACTCTTATTTCATAACTAAACACAGGTAGCATAAATGTGATAACTTATCTTACCAGGAACCTTTTATGGGCTTGCTTCTCTTCTAACTTCTCTTGTGTTGATTATCAGTATTCTTTTGTGAGACGTTTTTATTTAGTGTTTCTTATCTTTATTACAGGAAGTGCCAGGACTCTTCTTTCACTGTTTCTCAATATGGAAGAAGAATAAGGTAAGTATTCAATTTACTGTAACTTTTACCCTTGTCTCTTCGTTCAACTCTCTCACTAACTTACTTTTGTAGAGTGCTAGCTTTCTTCTAACTAATCTTCTTCTTTAGTTTCTTTCTGATTTGGTAAGAACAATTGGCTCTGAATGATTTTAATGCTGGTTCTTAACAGTGGGATCAAACTTGTCGTATTTTCATAAACCTGTTCTTAACTCTTGAGTTTGAACACTGAGTCGTTTGTTAACAGCTCACACACTACAGTTATGACTCGATTCTTTAATGCCGTCTCAACTGTTGAGGAATTCTAACAAATACCCAGTTCCTCAAATAATGTACAAGTTAGTGTTCAAAGGAACACGTGAGGAATAGCTTGTAATTTCCCCTAAACACTATTGCCGAAATAGGAGCACTACTCTAGTTCCTGCACAAGGTTTTAATTCTTTTTCTCAACATGAAGTAAGCGTCTCAGAAAAGAGACGCTACCTCTCAAGACTTGCGCATTGCTCGCTGACTGCCTTCTGAGCATGCGTATACAGAATTCACTAACCTGGAATTCAGGAAGCTCGGGAACCCGACGCCAATGAACCCGACGCCTAAGGAACGACTCCTGACTAACTTCTTCACGACGCTGAAAAGGTAGGTCCGAACCGGGGAAAGCTCTCAGTGAAGTGCGCCATAGAACGTTGGCGAGCGCTTCACCTGAGCTTCTCTTGCTGTGGGATAAAGACTAGACTGCTAAACTCGCGGGTATGCTGGCGGCCATCTTAAATGTCCAGCGTCGCCAGCATACTCGCCAACTAAAAGCACAACAAGGTTTAAATGTGAAATGCTGTGTGGAAGGGGCAGACATGAGGGCTACAACAGGGTCACGAGGAGGAAACCTCCTGTGAACCCTGACAATTGGAGACCAAGATATTTAATTTGTTGAGATGTACAATTAAAGCTATAGGATTAGAAATCATGTTTAAAAATGAATTTGTTTAGAGGTAGTATGTCAGGAACTCGAGTGTCAGTGCCCTCATCTTGCCACCAAGATGTAAAAGAAGTAAATCTGTCAGGCATTCGAGACTGGGAAGAATGCGTCCCCATTTATGGCTGTTATTGCAAAGACTGCTCCTTTTGATTTCACAAACTGTCTCCGAGAAAATCCAAGATGGCGGCTGCCATCTAGTCAATAGTGCGCGCTCTAGCCTTTCTGCAAGTGGCTCGAGACGAAGCAATTCTCTAGCGCGAACTCCCTGTGAGCCGCGCACTTCAACTGAAGCGTTTGACAGGGAACAGTGTCACTCCTTAGCGCCTGTCAGAAGGCAGCTTTTTAACCCAATTAAAACCCGTTTTTCTTCTTCCCGCATTACGCGGAAGGGTGTGCACATCGGGAACGCTGTTCCCAACTCTCCTTAGCAGTTTGTCGTCTTTTTCAGTGAAAACTCATCTTGCCAGAATCTCGTCCGGACCAGTTGCCAGAAGTAGGTGTCTTCAAGTCTTGTTGAGGAGAATTCAGTGAAGACCAGCATTGAAGTAAGACGGAGACTTTCTTGTTTGAAACTCGTGTATCCTGAGTCTACCAGGTCTCTAAAGACTATGAGGCATTCCTCTTATTTCCTTTTCTTGTGAAGACTTACAGTATGAACAAACATTAAATGTGTAAAGATTTGATTCCTGCCTGCGCTTCCAGAGAGGGGCTAGCCTGTGAGGTTGTTCAGGTAGTTATTCAGTACTGGAGGGGAGGTTAGTGGAGTGGTTTAGGGAGGTGTTAGAATCATTGAGTATTCTCTCTCGCCCGCTACAGGTCCAGTTAGAACGTTCCCAGATTCTAGGGAGAAGACTCCAGAACAAGGAAGGTTCGGTGGTCCCTGATCTCCAGGCTCTCTCTCTATCTTTCCCAATTCCCCTTTCCCCCCTGTGGGTGTCAATACTATTCGATTTTGGCAGCTGTAGAGGGGATTGAGGAGCTTTCATCTGCTTCTATGGAAGACTCTGGCACTCAGGTAAGAGTCTTGACAGATTGAAGTGCCGAACCATTCCACCCAAGCAGGATGACTGAAGGTTCAGATTTAAACGCCTTAGCAATCCTAGTTGAAAATATGCAAAAGCAGTTATCCCTCGTATTAGAAGAAAATAAAGAATTAAAAGAAGGCATGAAAAGGTCCCAAGCTGAGAATAGACAACTTACACAGAAATTAAATGCATTTACTTCAGGCCCCTCATCTCAGGCTCGAGGTTCAGAGAGAGGTGAATCTTCCAACGCCGGAATAACTACTCAAGTCATACATTCTATATCCCCAGTTATTCCTTTGGCTCCCCCTGAGCGTTTTAACGGAGACCCTCAGAAGGCGCAAATATTTCTAACCCAATGCTCGTTGCATTTTCTTTGCAGACCAGTCATTTCTGCTGATGACCAGTCAAAAACTGCCTTTGTGTTGTCTTACTTGAGCGGAGACGCTGCCTCGTGGTCCTTGCCCATAGTGTCTCGTAATGACTCGGTGTTGTATAACTTCGAAGACTTTAAAAAAGAATTCCTCCGGATCTTTGATCGTCGAGCTATATCGCAAGCGACTGACAATGAGCTACTTGATTTAAAACAAGGAAATCGAGGCCTAATTTCCTATTTAGCTCAATTCAATAAATTAATAGTGGAGACGGAATGGCCAGAAGCAAAAAGAGCTGCAATATTCTATCGAGGTTTGAGAGAGGAATTAAAGGATGCCCTGGCCCAAATTCCAGATAGGCCCACAGAAGTTTCCAAATTAATTGATTTAGTGTTGCAACTCGATCAAAGATTATTTGAAAGAAGATCCGAACGGAAACAAGATTTTCGATCTTTCCCTCCACGATTTGATCGAAGTAAAGCGGAAGGTATTAAAAGTCCTGATTTACAAACCACAGAAGAACCGATGCAGATTGGTAGTGTCCGAGGCCCCCTTTCCAAAGAGGATAAAGAGAAAAGAAGATCTGGAAATCTCTGTTTGTATTGCGGCCAATCCGGACATTTCGTAAAGGAGTGTCCAAAGAAACCCAAGATGAACAATCCGTTAAAAGAGAAGTCCCATCAGTGAGAAGAGTTGCCCTGATGGATGATCAACCTAAGCCAACTCATGGACACCAACACCTGGCTAACACTCTGCAGTCAGCTTCTCCACATCTTACAGTGCCCTTTGATTTGAGATTTAGAACTGATGAAATTAAGGATGTTCCTGTTATGATCGATTCAGGGGCGACAGGGAATTTTTGCGACATACAGTTTGCCAAGAGAATTGGAGTAAACTTTGTTAAAAAGAAAATTGCCGAACCAGTCAGAGCTGTGGATGGTACCAACTTGACCTCAGGCCCGATTACTAACGAAACGGAGCTCATTGAACTAAGGCATGGTCAAGGACATCTTGAGAAAATTTCTTTCAATCTCATAGACGCCCCCCAGTTTCAGCTAATCCTAGGTTTACCTTGGCTTACTGAACACAACCCAGAGATCAATTGGGAGACTAGAACTGTAAAACTCAGTTCAAAATATTGCCATGAACATTGTTTCGATTCTCCAGCAGAAAATCAAGAGACCTTCCCGCGAGGGCCTTAGCCATCAAACCAATCGTGATTGGAACCATTGAGACAGTAGTCGTTCCTCCGGAGTATGAGGATTTGAAGGCAGTGTTCGATAAGTCTAAGGCTGAAGAACTTCCACCACACAGACCATATGACTGCAAAATCGAATTGGAGCCTGGGGTGAATCTGCCTTGTAGCAGGATCTACGCCCTCACCGAAAAAGAGAACAAGTTCCTAAAAGAATATTTGGATCTATATTTGGCCAATGGGTTCATTCGTCCCTCCCAATCACCAGTCTCCTCTCCTCTATTCTTCGTACCCAAGAAGAAGAATGAAGAGTTAAGGACTTGCATCGATTATAGGGCATTGAATCAGGTTACGGTTAAGAACAGATATCCACTACCTCTCATCTCTGTGCTACTCGATCAGGTGAAAGAAGCTAAGATCTTCACTAAATTAGATCTTCGTGGAGCTTACCATTTGATTCGGGTGGCCGAGGGAGATGAGTGGAAGACTGCCTTCCGAACCAGATTTGGATTGTTTGAATATCAAGTAATGCCCTATGGTCTATGCAACGCCCCTGCGGCGTTTCAACATTTTGTCAACGACGTGCTGAGGGAATTTTTGGATCGCACAGCCGTGGTCTACATTGACGACATCTTAATATTCTCCAAGAATCAGCAGGAGCATGTACAGCATGTTAGAGCAATTCTTCAACGCCTTCTGGAGAATAACCTGTACGTGAAACTTGAGAAATGCGCCTTTCATGTCAAAAAGGTGGAATTTTTGGGATTTGTGTTATCGGAAGAAGGAATCAACATGGATAATACTAAGATTCAGGCAATTTTGGATTGGCCCTCTCCCAAGAATGTGAAGGAAGTTCAAAGCTTTCTTGGCTTTGCCAACTTTTACCGTCGCTTCATTAAAGAGTTTTCAAGATTAGTAACTCCAATTACTCGGCTTCTGAGAAAAGGTGTAACCTTTATTTGGTCCAGTGAGGCAGAGGAGGCCTTCACATTTCTTAAGAATTCCTTCACTTCGGCCCCAATCCTCCTTCATCCAGATGCCAAAGAACCTTTTTACGTCGAAGCGGACGCTTCGGATCAAGCTATTGGAGGCGTTTTGTCCCAAAGGCACAAGGAGACAGGCCAACTTCACCCTGTGGCCTTTAGATCTAGGAAGCTGACCTCACCAGAATTAAATTACTCAATCGCCGACAAAGAACTGCTTGCTGTGAAGGATGCCTTCCAGGAGTGGCGTCATTACTTGCTTGGTGCTCGCCATATGGTCACTGTATTTACTGACCATAAGAATCTTCAATTCTTGAAATCAGCTAAGACCCTTACCGCCAGGCAATTAAGATGGTCACTCTTTTTCGCTGATTACAACTTCACAATTACTTACCGTCCTGGTTCAGAAAATGGGAAGGCGGACGCCCTTTCCAGGTTGGGAACTGTGTCTAAGCTTGAGGAATCCAAGGACAAGACAATTATACCCACTGAAAGATTCCTATGTGCTTTACAATTTCCAGAAATAACTAAAAGGATTCAGGAATCAATGTCTGATGAAGAAATGCGGAATTGGGCGAAGGAAGATGAGGAAAGATCGGTAATCGGCAACCTCCCTTATGTCAGAGAAGCCTTGTATCTACCCTCTGAAGAAATACGTGAATCTGCCTTACAAGCCTGTCATGATGATCCTCTGGCAGGGCACAAGGGAGTTGTGAAAACCACTGAGTTGTTGAGGAGATACTTTTGGTGGCCCGCAATGGTCCCTCAAGTGAGACAATACATTCGCTCCTGTGATAAATGTATTAGGGGAAAGACAAGTCGGCGAGCTCCCGAAGGGAAACTCCAGCCCCTCCCCACAGCTCCTTATCCTTGGCACACTATTACTATGGACCTTATCGTAGATTTACCTACCAGTCAGGGCTATGACACCATTCTGGTCTTTGTAGATACGTTCTCCAAGATGAGTCATTTCATTCCTCTGAAGAAGGTTCCTAAGGCTCCTCAACTGGCCCAGTTATTTTCTCAGCACATAGTTAGAGCTCATGGGATCCCAGTAGTAGTAATCTCCGACCGGGAACTCAGTTTGTTTCTCGGTTTTGGAGAGCCTTCATGCAGCAGCTAGGAATTGATTCACGATTCTCCACAAGCTATCACCCTGAAACAGATGGCCAGACGGAGCGAGTAAATCAAGAAATTGAACAATACCTCCGTCTGTACCTTTTGGACCAAGATGGAGAGTGGCCAGATCTCACCTGGACAGCTGAATTTGCATATAACAATGCGGTTCATGCTTCAACTGGCTACTCGCCATTTTATTTGAACACTGGCAGACATCCAAACATAATTCTAGGAAGGTCGGAAGATAGGGTCCCTGCAGTAAAGGATCTGAGTGACAAGATCCAGGAGACATATTGTTCAGCCCAAAAAAACTTAACTTGAGCAAAAGACACTTACAAGAAGTATGCTGATCAAAAAAGAGGTCCAAATCCTACTTACTCTAAGGGAGATACGGTCTGGTTGTCTACTAGTCATTTGCGTCTCAAGGGAAATAGAAAGTTTCAGCCTAGGTTCTTGGGTCCCTTTAAAATTAATAAGATATTGAATCCAGTCACAGTAAGGCTTTCCTTACCCTCGCAGATGAAAATCCACCCAGTATTCCATGTGTCCTTACTAAAGAAGAATCCTGTAAATGTAAGGTTAACTACTCCACCAAATCCAGTCATGATAGACTCTCATGCAGAATACGAAGTCAACAGAATTTTAGATTCTAGAATGAAGAGAGGAAAAATGTACTATCTTATAAACTGGAAGGGCTATGGTCCTGAGGAGAGATCTTGGGAATCCTCTGAAAACGTTCACGCTCCCAGATTAGTGAAACAATTTCATGATACTTATCCTAACAAACAAAAGTTGGTAGGACAGTCTTTGGGGGGAGGTACTGTCAGGAACTCGAGTGTCAGTGCCCTCATCTTGCCACCAAGATGTAAAAGAAGTAAATCTGTCAGGCATTCGAGACTGGGAAGAATGCGTCCCCATTTATGGCTGTTATTGCAAAGACTGCTCCTTTTGATTTCACAAACTGTCTCCGAGAAAATCCAAGATGGCGGCTGCCATCTAGTCAATAGTGCGCGCTCTAGCCTTTCTGCAAGTGGCTCGAGACGAAGCAATTCTCTAGCGCGAACTCCTGTGAGCCGCGCACTTCAACTGAAGCGTTTGACAGGGAACAGTGTCACTCCTTAGCGCCTGTCAGAAGGCAGGTTTTTGACCCAATTAAAACCCGTTTTTCTTCTTCCCGCATTACGCGGAAGGGTGTGCACATCGGGAACGCTGTTCCCAACTCTCCTTAGCAGTTTGTCGTCTTTTTCAGTGAAAACTCATCTTGTCAGAATCTCGTCCGGACCAGTTGCCAGAAGTAGGTGTCTTCAAGTCTTGTTGAGGAGAATTCAGTGAAGACCAGCATTGAAGTAAGACGGAGACTTTCTTGTTTGAAACTCGTGTATCCTGAGTCTACTAGGTCTCTAAAGACTATGAGGCATTCCTCTTATTTCCTTTTCTTGTGAAGACTTACAGTATGAACAAACATTAAATGTGTAAAGATTTGATTCCTGCCTGCGCTTCCAGAGAGGGGCTAGCCTGTGAGGTTGTTCAGGTAGTTATTCAGTACTGGAGGGGAGGTTAGTGGAGTGGTTTAGGGAGGTGTTAGAATCATTGAGTATTCTCTCTCGCCCGCTACAGGTCCAGTTAGAACGTTCCCAGATTCTAGGGAGAAGACTCCAGAACAAGGAAGGTTCGGTGGTCCCTGATCTCCAGGCTGTCTCTCTATCTTTCCCAATTCCCCTTTCCCCCCTGTGGGTGTCAATACTATTCGGTTTTGGCAGCTGTAGAGGGGATTGAGGAGCTTTCATCTGCTTCTGTGGAAGACTCTGGCACTCAGGTAAGAGTCTTGACATAGTATTTCACATTTCTTATTATTTAATTTATAGCCAGACACTAAGGTATAAGATGTTCCCTTGGATGAAAAAGCAGGGATCGAAGATTGAGGTTTTGATATAAATAATATAATGTTCTCAGCATACGCAGCCATTTTAATCTGCTGAGCATTATGGGTAAAGCCATGTATGTCTACGTTTTGCCTGAGCTGAGTTAAAAGTGGTTCTAATGCTTGTTTAACAAGAAACAGGGAGAGGGGGCAACTTTGATGGACTCCTCTATCTAATGTAAAATATGAGGAAGTTAGCCCATTTACACAGATGGAAGCTTGAGTAGAGGTATATAGAAGGGAGATTAAAGCAGTGATTTTAGGACAAAAATCAAACCAAGTGAGGGTATGAAATAAAAATGACCAATTCACTCAATCAAAAGCCTTTTTGGCATTCAAGGCGATGGCCGCTAAGGGTTTGGTCATAACTGCGGATTTTGAGAGAATGTCAAAGAGTAAACAAGTGTTGTCTGATATGTATCTTCCCTTAACAAAACCTGATTGTTCCTTTCCCAAAGTATTAGGAAGAAAGGGTTCTAGCTTTGAGGCTAATGTCTTTGAAAAAACTTTATAATCTATATTAACAAGAGAAATATGTCTATCTTTTTTACAATATTGCAGATCTTTTCCCTCTTTTGAGTTAAGACAGATAAGTGTGTCTAGGAAAGACCCCGATAATTTACAAGAGCGAGTGAAGGGATGAAATTGGAAAGATTCTGCTCAATTACCATTTAAAGCATAGTGGTACGCAGTATGTCAGAACCATAGACTAGACACTACCTCTATGTATCCTATATCACGAGTCTTAAAGCAAAAAGATTTATAGACCTCAGTTACACACTTTCTGGACAAATATGCAAAACCATCATTTACCCCTCCACCTTGTGCACAAGAAGTTCTTCAACCTCCCTGACTTTCAACTTCTGACAGTATAATTGTCCTTATAATGCACATTACTTCGTATGTATTGTTATTTCTTCTATGTATTTTTATCAGACTGTATTTTGCATGAAGGTGTATGCATCTCTTCCCCGTTATACAACTGTACTAATTTTGATATTCAAATGTATTTCTCATTCGAAGTGCTGAATATCTTTTGATTGTATCTTATTGAATATAATCAACTCATATTTTTAAACTTTAAAGTGCAGTTATGGATAACAACAGAAAGAAACTACTGAAACTCGCCAAAAGGATGGAAAGAGTTAAATGTGTGCAGTAAAGTAAAATAACATAGAATTGCCTAATGACTATAGCCGAGTTGTTTCTCTATGTAAAGTAAATTTAGCATACAAACTGTGAGGCAGTGAACCTTGGGAAATAGCTGGAATTAGACATTTGCACTATTATTATTATTATTATTATTATAAATAATATAATTCATATTATAAATGTATCAATGTGTGTTTAGTAAATCATGAGCAAGATGTTTTGATAATTTACACAATTCACTTAGATTCAAAGTATGACAACTTCCTCATAAAATCAGTGAATAATAAAACATGGATAGGTATACATGTTGATATGTATCTGGCAATAACATGAATGAATTATTGTTTCTGCCCACTGTGGTTAGAACTAGGGGTGCAGGAGGTGCTGCAGCACTCCCTCATATCATGGAAGTATTTTCAGAGAAATGGAATAGAGCACTGCATTTATGTCTCTGCTCAAAAATGTACCTTAGGAAGTCACTTGTCAAGCATAATGATATATAAACAACATTTTCTAACAAAAATGCTATTTTGTTATGACATAAACCTGTGAGGTTATGTGCTGAGCAAAATGTGATCATTTAGTACCCTGGAGCCTGTAACACACTGGATGAAAAGGACACCGTCATTTTCTAAGGTTTCTTAAAGCACAGGGATTTTTAGAAAAAAACAGCTGCCTTTTCTTTTATAAAGTGTACTAATATTGTAAAAATTATAATCCCCCTTGGAAGTGGAAATAGTAAATGCAACCTCTTAATATTGAGTGTGATTCTTTTCTAGACATTGCCTTTTTCAGTTGAACTGATAGAATTAATTAAAACACAGCATATCTTTGTGTTTGATACCATCTGATTTTGTGACACCATAGCAGGTTACATTCATTTACGATTAGGGGTGGGCACAACTCACTGAGTTACACTCTGCAGAATACCATCGAGTTACATAAAAACTCCAAACGTTTCTGTGGAGTTCTGTGAGAAGGTGGGATCGGCACATCACGCTGATTTTTAGCGCTGGGAGCTTGTTCCACGCTGCAAAATCAGCACGAACGGCACCATGCGGAGTGCCAGATGGCACTACTTGTTTACTGCCACTTGAGTATATTTTCTACTCAAGAAGCAGCTTTTTCACTGCGAACAGTCGCGATTTCCTGTGATCGCCAGCTTTGAGAAAATTATGCTTGGTGCTGTGTCCTAGCAAGAAAAATCCGCCACACGGTGCTTGGCGGAGTTTTGCCAGAACTCCGAGTTACAAGAGTAATGTGGAGTGGGTACCGCTCTGCGATCTCCACCACCAGAGTGGAATTTATGGTCCCCCAATATTAATGATGTACATTATATTTTAGGTATCAGATATTATGCTGCTTTATCATTTTTCTGTACACTTTCAACTGTACGATTGGTATACTCTCTCCAATTGGTGCTCACCTGCTGTTTAATTGAACCCTCCAATCCTATTACAATTTAGATAAACCTAATATTCCAATCTAGACAATCCAACTACTCATAAATGCATAGGTCATTAGGAACAAAGAACAAAGTGTATCTCAATCTTGCCTTTGCCTTCAATCTGATATTAAGTTAAGGAAATCTTTGAACAATATTTTTTTAATTTACTGTTGGCCATGAAGCATAAGAGCATAAATATTATGTTACCTCACATTTTCAAGTGTATAACGAATTAATAATAAGTATCTCTAGCCAATTAGAAAAAATATATTACACCTAGATGGTAGCAATGGCTCTGCAAGCTATGGACTCATCACTGACATTTCTGACAAATCCGAATCCTAGCAATGGCAACTCAGTCTTTCATCCTTCTGAGGTCAACACATTTGGTAATAGTAGCAGAAATGATTTACACTGCTTGGAAGAGCAAAATAACAGTATTAAGCTCTATATTAAAATACTATACATGTGTTAGAGTTGTGACTTTAAGCTGACTAACGAAGATGTAAAGCTTTGCTTATTTAGTAAGTGACAGGCCTATTACAGCTCTTCTATCCCAGTAATGATGATCTGGTATTGGCCTATACACTCTTGCTAGCAAACATGAACACCTCTGGTTCATTGGTTGGCAACAGCTTTGTGGGCTAGCCAACAGTATCTGATAAGGTTGGTCTCTATCTGAAATGACACACTGAGCTAAAAATGATGAGATGACATGTGGTATGAGTAATTAAAGTGACTGAGATTAATTCAAACATTCCATTCTGTGGTGGTGAAAGGTACCCACTCTCTACACTTATCTCCATTAGAATCTCAGCAACTGGTTTTGTTGGATCCCCGGAGGGCTTAGTAATCTGAAGGCATCATCATCTATTTACGGGGATCCTTGAATAAACCTTTGGTTTGCTTAAAGACTTCTCACTTACTTATGTTAAATGAGGACAAAAAAAATAAAAAATAAAAAAATTCAAACATTCCATTCACCACTTTGTTTGTATATCACAATATTTTGAAATGCATTATACTTGTACAATATCTACATATCAACATTTGCATTGTTTTAAAGGGTACAAAGTGGTCATGTGGGTACTATTATTCCAAACACAGCATGTCTGATTGCTATTACATCTATCGTTGATCAATATTTCCCGCCTATACTTTTTCTTGTATGATACAAACAATTACATATTTGCTGGTCACACAATGTTTCTAAAAGACATAATAAAGCTTTTGGAACTGCATCTCCTGGTGTGTGGGAAATATGGAAGTAATACTTCAAATTACCATGAGGTCACGATTTGGATATTGTCCTGAGTGAATGTCTCAATAAGTCTACATATAAACAATCAGAGAAGCATGGGTGACTGAATGTAGGTGTTATCATTAACAGTGTTTTGGATTTTATCCGGGGAGAAATTAGAGTTAGAGTGTCAATTATCACAAACATACCATTGAAGGGGTCTGGAGTATTATTCGGAACAGAGAATTTAGGCAAGCTGGTCAATTTAAGCACTGTCTCATAACAGGGAGTCTGTGTAAAAGATGAGAGCACTGTGTGAATATGTGTTGAAAGATAGATACTGAACATTCTAATAAGTGACCTAACGGCCTGATTTAGAATTTGGCTAGCCTGTCCTACTTATTTGAAATGCCATAAGATCTAATACACTTGTAATAAGGAAGACGGAAGATCCATCGTGACTGTGACTGTGTAACTCGTCCACCAAACTCTAAATCAGGCCCAAAGGCCCAATTTAGAATTCGATTGACAGGGTACTCTATCACAAATGCAACAGTCAGCGAAACTCTAGGTATTCCCATCTCATTTAGAGATGGGCAGACCATGACTTTTCCATTGAGGGAACCCCTGCTGGCTACATCAATGGAATACTCCCTTTGGCAGCCCAATGAAGTAAGAGGCGTCGAAGAAAGGGCATTGCGCCATCCCTCCACCTAATTAGGGTTGAGGGTGTAATGCCTCTCTTTCCTGTCCATCACCGCTAGGAAAAACCTGGTGGCGAGGCACAAGAAAGAAAGCCAAAATTACCCACACACTCTGGAAGTTTTTCTCCAAGGTGTGGGTCCATTAGATTTTTATTTTTCAAAAACAAGATCTTGCTCTGATAGCTTGTTTTTGTAAAACAAAAAACTTTTGAAAAGTTTGTCAGCCACCCGTCATGGCTGATGGTACACTCCTTAAACTTTTACATTGATAGGGGTCGCCATGACTGTGGTCATCTCAAAATTTGATGGTCAGTCAGGAGAAACAGGTAATGCCCTCTGCCATCCCAACGGATTAAACCCAGTCCGCCAAATTCTAAATCAGCCCTTTAGTTCAGTAATACTTTGAGATGGCATCCACTGGTTGTGCTGATTTCACAGCTAAGAGCCATTTAAATAGCGAATATGCTCTCGACAAAAGTTCATACCAAGTCATGTTGAATTCATGATTTGGGGAAAACACACTTTAATAGGCCCGCCGAGATTAAGATGACAAATGGAAAGCTACTCTCACCCAGAACGAATTTTACACTCTCTACACTAGCTTGCTCAATAATAAATCTGATGTACTTAAAATCCCCCCACGTTAGCAGAGTGGTAGGAATGCCCAGCACCCCTAACATTGCTGTATGTGTTGCCTCATATTCTGCCAGATTTTCAGCTTTGAGCAGGCGACATCTCGGTATGAAAACTCCAGAACCTCGTCGTTTTCGCAGTTTAGCAATCCTTGTTGGCCCTGTAAATCCAATTACACGGCCCCTTTGGTTTTAAGGGACCACGCATGCATTGACCTTTGAGTAAAATGCAACTCTAAGAACAAAAAAGCATACAGTTTGCACATCATTTGTGGTGCCGGGTTATAGTAAATCGAATCAAGACATAGGTGGCATGCATATACTTTTAATCACATATTTTCCACCTATGGCCTGCAATCACGGCTCCTTCATTGTTTCCCGTAAACGCACAGGATGCGTGGGTGGCAAAGTCCCAGCCCCTCTGCTGTGTATGTGGGAGACTCAAACTGTGCTTGTCACCATTTTGTGGTGTTCTGATGGAAAGTCAGCAACCAGAAAGGCGTCCCATAGAGAAGCATGTTCTTTCTTTCCACCCACACTTCCAGTGCACGTCTTTGTGCAATCTCCCAGGAACCTTCCCAGAGCGACCCATGGCTCAGGCATGAATATGGATTGCGCATTCACAAAATCCGTCGCCCTGTAGACATGCTGAATACAGCTTACAATTACCTGTCTATAATTGTCCACAAAACTGTGCAGCAAGCAGTTATATAGTAATTGCACACAAAACGCAGCCCTCTGGATATTAAAAGCCCAGCACGTTTTGCAACGTGAGTGTTTTTATATGCTTACGGGTAAAAGGTGCATATTTTAAAATTCCTCTTGATACCCATGAACAGTCTTCAAAGTTAACATTTGTCTTCCTGTATGTCATGTGCAGAAAGTAGCCCCGGTGAATTCTATTATTAGCAACAGGGATTTTAATTGTTACTTCCAAAGATCAAAATCACATTGGCTTTCGAAGGAAATTTGTTTAGTTTATAATTCTGGTACATACGATAGAAAATTTAACGAATCGACATTTCTGGGCTCTCAATAGTTTATCAATTCAACAATATGATCAGCAAGACGATAAATACCAAACACTTCCCTTAACTTTGCGCTGCATTCATCTATCCTACAGAGTGCCCAGAACCAAATCAAAACCCCGTTTCCATTCCCGGCACAAATTTTCACCCAGTGAAGTAAGAAACAGTGAATATGTGCTTATGCACTCCTAGGCTACTGCCTCCCACTCCTGTCCATCAACATACACACACCAACAGAGCCCGCCCTCATTACGTGGGTCGAATTCACCAAAAATTAACATAAAAAGTAAGTGGAGAGGTGTGGTGCAGCGGCCAGGGCAGCTGACTTCGGAGCACAGGGTTCACAGTTCGATCCCTGGCTCCGGCGGCAGCTCAGCTCAGCACCATGTGACTCTGGGCAATAGCTCACTTAATTTCCACTCCGTAAGGGTGAGTAGCTGCGCTATATAAAAACGTGGGGAGATTTAGATCCTGACTGGACTTTTACTTTTGTTAGGATTTACATACATTCCACAAAGTATGCATTGAAAGTTGCGCTAAGTGTATGGATCCAGATGTACGTATGGAAATGTCAAGTGACCAGTGCTTTAAATGGGGAGAAAAAAGTGCAGGTACTCACCAAATTGAGCTATAACCCAAGGGGGCGGGGCGGGGCGAGAAGGCAGGTTTAGAGGTGGGGCCAGGGGCGGGCTACTGGAAAACATTTACCAGAATCGGTGTGGTATGTAACTGGTGGTGCATAGAGCGGTAGCACACTGTCATTCAGAGACAGCACATTTTCCCTTGTCATAATCACTAAAAAAAATAAAAAATTGCACAGACCTAGTTTTACTGACAAAAACGATGCAGTGCACCAAGGATAATGTGTGGAATTGGGTATCAGCCATTGACACATGGGCCTGAGTGCAAGGAAGAAAATGGGCCACTTACTCCTGTTTGATCTGTGAAATACAGCAATAATCTGATTTCAATGCACCTGCTGCACAAATAAAAGCTAGGCCCCTGGCCCTAGAGAATATTTATATTTTGTGCATCACCCAGTAAAGTATCCTATTAAATTCTTCCTTGACACTTCAGAATAACAAAAGAGCTGCTTCATTTTTCCTTGATTATTTCCAATTTTGAAATATTTGTACTGTTCATTTACAGGTATTTATGTTTGCAGACTTTCAAAAATGTTCTTACCCTGCAGTTAGGAAAATAAAAGTAAACATCAATCTCAATGTTAAAAGAATAAGAAGCAATTTGACAGATGGCATTGCCTGACATTTAACATCAATGGCAAGAGAAAAAACAAAATTCAAAGGCATCTTTTTACTCTTTCATCTTAACTCCAGTGCGGTTATTTTAACAGCTAGAAACAAATGTAAAGCAAAATCTTCCTGACAATCACGGCCGGACTGGGAACCGAAACGGGCCCTGGCAGCTCGCTCGCTCGATCGGCCTGGGAGCCGGAGTGGGGGGGTGAGGAGGGGGTGGTGGTGGTACTGAGAAGTGGGGGTTGCTAAGGTCAAGCACAAGCACCGCTGCCGCTTTTGTTACAAGCAGAGCTGATCATGTGAACTAACAGGACTGGTTTCTGTTCCCAGTCCGACCGTGGTTACAAGGGGCCGATATTGCAGCACTGCTGCAAAACCAGCCCCCAGTAACAAAACCAGCCCCCAAGGGCCAAAAACCAGCCTCCACCTTTCCGGCCCACCGGAAAAACACCCGGTGCCCGCAACGGCCAGTCCAGCCCAGCCGACAATAATAGATGGTGCTCACTGAGCAGCAGCATTGGCATTGTTAAAGTGGCAAGTCTAACTTACCTTTTTCTACCCCCCTTTGCAGCAGGAAGAGTCGGATTGAAATCAGAAGGCCCCACTGCGAGGGTCCAGAGCATTTGAAGAGTCTCTACCAGGGTAGAGGCTTCCACCAATTTCACCTGGGCTCCAGGGAGGCCGCTCTGGCCATTTCCCCCACCTCCTCCCCGCCCATCATGGGCTCAATGTTCCAGCTCAGCAGCAGGCAAAGGAGTCGTGTGAAACACACTGCCAGACCCCAGTGGCAGGCAGCCTGGCTAAGGGGTGAAAATGGCCTATCTCGTGTTCTGGGCTTTCAGCGATGCTGTATGGATGTGGGGCCCAACTGCAGGAATCTGATCCTTGCTTCCTGGGTCCCAGAGGGCACTGGATGCAGGAATCCGGTCCTGGGCCCTTGCCTGGCACTGGAGGAAAACCTGCTACCAGATACTGCTCCTTGCTGGCTCCTTGTCAATGATCCTTACTGCTGTATGGCAAAGAAGGAAGGGAAAGCCATTCCTTCCTGCCACACAGCAACTGGGTGGTGACTTTGCACGTTTTGCTGATGGCAAGATGATGGTCACTGCCAGTGTCAAATGCTAATCCTGTGAGCATGCACTGCAGAGTAGAAATGTTGGGCATGCTCACATGATGATCATTTCTTTGGGAAATCCCAACATGCTGAAGGGAGTACTGGTACTCTCCCTGGTCACAGAGAAGTTCCGGTACTCAGAGGGGAAAAAAAGAAGTGCCAGTATTCAGTACCGGTGAGTACAGGCCCATTTAAAGCACTGCATGGGACTTTTCACACAGCTCCAGTTCCTCCAGTGCTGACTTCTCCATATATTTTTTATTGCTTTGCTTTTTACTCCTGTTTATTTAGCTTGTTTTCACTGCTCTCATGAAGAGGTCTGGGATCCGGACTTACTTCTTCAAGCACTCCTTCTGGTCCACACTCCAACTCCCAAGTCGGCAGCAGCAGCGCCGGTGAAGGTAAGCAAGGTGGGGCAGGGCAGGGGGGATGTTGACAGACGATGGAATAGGGGTTATTAAATAAATAAATAAATCATATTCTGTCATCTGTCGACATCCCCCTGCCCCACCGCGCTTAAGTGCACCGGCTGCTGCTGGTCGGCAGTAGCCCATCACCCCTTCCTCACTGTGATTCTCCGAGTGGATTTAGGGGACAAAACAGTGTCTATCCATAATGAATGCATTAAGCGGGCTTTCTGCAGTGTACCTAGGACAAGCCCAACTGTACCCTTCCACGTCAACTCCATTCAGCGAAGTATGCTGTTAACCCATTTGTAGAATTCCTCTCTGGTAATATGTCCACTCGATGCTATACCTGTTCCCTTCTTCTCAGCATTTACCTTTCTGACATCCATCTTCATAGTCCTCCCCACCACAGAGGCTCGAGGAGCAGAATCCCACCTGACAACTAATAAAAATAGACATGGCACAGGCCTTTCCTTTTTAGGGGCACCTCTTAATGTATGCTTCTTGCCTAAACACGGTATTCTAATATATGTCTTTATCATTGACAATGCACATTACATCCTGGCTTTCATTGCCCTTGATACCTTTAAAGTCACTTTTCTGGACAATTCACTCAGAACCCTGGCCACGATTTCAGCACTTTGCATGCAGGCTCTTGTCAATAACTACTCTTGATCTATCCACCTTTTGGACACGACACTGCTGATGGGAAAGGTATTAAGAATGCAGTTGCTTTTCTTGAAACTCACAGCTTCTAAAACGCAACTCTACATTTAGATGATTTAAATATTTATTATTCATTTATTAAGTTTATTTATTGCGGACACGCTAACAATTCACATTTTCTCTAGACACTAACTGGCTCAGAAAAAAACAAAACGTCCTAAAATGTTGCAGTAAACATCATCAAAAGTTTGTGAAATGCTACAATAGTTATTCAGGGCATAGAAATGTGTTAACCACTTTTCTACAGCTCACCAGAGTGAATCTTTATTTTATATCCTCAGGCAGAGAATGGCATATGCTTGACCACGCTGCAGTAAATCCGCAGCCTCTCATTCAATGTATCGTCAGGAGCATTTGGTTCAGAGACCTTAGCAATCAGCATAGAAAATTCAATGTTAGTTTTCTTGTCAATATAATCGAGCAAAACCCTTAAACAGTTGAAGCCCAGGCAGGCAAATGTGGGATTTGAATGTAAGTTTAGAAAAGCACACAACTTCTACGTTTTTGTCGACTTTGTAAATCCATGGGAGAGCAATATAATTCTTGGGGTGATGGTAGATTATTGTCACTAGAGCCCAAGTGGGCCTCTCTTTTAGATTTGTTTAATTTCAAACTACTATTTCACTTTTTTGATATTCACAATTGTAGGAAAATTAATTATTAATTGAGGTGGATACCAGTCTACGCCAAAAAAATAAACCCACGCCCATCAGTAGTGACTGTTCGTAGTTGACTGGGACATAGGTGTGATTTCTGGACAACAGCGATGGAGTGCAGGCTGGATACACTAGGGCCTCATTGGGATGTCAGTCGGAAAGCCTCTGACTGCTGGTCGGAGGCTTTCCAACCGACATCCATGGTTTAATCTCCGACCGCCTTATTACAAAGAAGGAGGTTGGAGTTTAAACCGGCCAGTCAATCCTACTGGCTTCAGACGGGCTGAATGAGCCCGTCTGCCAGTCAGAAACCATTCATAATCCCTAACAGACAGGGTTTCTGCCGTCTGGATTATGATGTTGGTTTCCAACAGGCTTTCCATGTTGGGCTTTCCGACATGAAAAGCCTGTAGGAAAGTGACTTTGGGGGCCTCTAACAGGGCCCCCTTCTCTCAGCGACCTACGGTTTTGGGCTGGGAAATCCCTGCACTGTATGGCAGGCACCATGAGGTGCATGGCACAAGGTGAAGGGATTTACAGTAACTCCCATTTCTCCATGGGTGCTTGTGCTGCAGCCAGTTTCTGACCGCCTCACAAGCTCCCCCAGGGAAATGGGAATTTGCGACCACACCATGTGCGGTCGCATTGTAAGTGCGGTTTCGGACCGCCGACTCGAGGTCAGTCATTTCCAAAACTGCAGATATGTTGGCCGGAGGCAAATCCGACCGACATCATAATCAGGCCCTAAGTGTCTTCTTCCCGATAACAGATTTTAGCTTCTAACTTAGTTTCAGAAATGGAGGTTGAAATCCTCCAGTGGGCAAGACTGGAGTTGGAGGGCACTCTGTCACTATGGTGACCGAGTGCCCTCCCCACTAAACTGAAGGTCCATTCTCCTGATTTACAGTTAGGCGTACCTTAAGTATGTCTGTGAAGGCATCCACTCTATCTCCGCTGCTGACATACTTCTCCAACTGCCCTATGGAGTAGGAGTATGGGCAGTTGGAGGTTTGGCTATTTGTCTGCCATCCAATTTGAGTAGGCGGTCGAATGGACAGTTTTACTATCATTTAAGGCCATGAAAATCCTGGTGGTAAGGGAAAGTGAAAATGTTTAAAGGACCCCACACCATGGGAGAAAACCCAACTCCCATGCTATAGGTGTCATTAGGTTTTGTGCTGTTTTAAAAACAAGAAACAAAAACAAATTAAAAGTGTGACAAGTGGCTGTCATGTTTGACAGAGGCGTCTGTCAAACTTTCAGCTCATTGACCAGAACTGCCTTTGTGGCGGTTCCTGTCAAGGACTAGAACTGTCCATTGGGCCCATGGACAATTGTAAATTTGGAGGACGGGTATTTTACTCTGTTGCCCTGATGAAGTAAATATCATCCTCCGAACTCTAAATCAGGCCCTTAGTGTTTTTTCATGAGCTCAAAATCCTCCAGCGGGGCAAGCTCAAGCAGAATGAAGTGAAATCCCTTTGAAATTGGGCACCTTTGCTGTGACACTCCAGAGGTCTTAAAAGTCCCAAACATTTCTAAGTCCCAACTTTTGAGAGTTTCTGGAGCAGCTCCTCTTGGTCACTTGTAAGGCATCCAAAACTTAAGGAATAGTACTTAGGGAAAGCACTTAGGGGTCGAACTCACTCCAGCGGAGGCAACCAGAAGGGTCTAGTTTAGGTCCAGTTGCTATTGGTTAGCAGGGCACTTAAGGAAAAGGCTTCTTGCAGCTTGTTTTATTGTGCCCATATAGCCACACAGGTGATCAGCCAAATAACCCTTGCAGTCCACTTCTTAGTCCTGGATGCAACTGGGAGCTGGTCCAGCCTATCAGGTCTCCAAGCAGGTCTCAAACAAAAGGATTCGTCCTCTTTTGTTCTTCCACAGCTCCAAAGAGTGTTCTGATGAGCTATAGGTGATGTTTCAGCTTTGTATGTTTCACTAGCCAGTAGGTGGGAGTGCCTTCTGAGCCTCTGTAAGAACGAGGTACTAGTTCCCAATGGCAGTTCCTCACACTCTGCAGCACACCCTGTTCGTATAACTGAAAACTATGCCACGGTGTGCACAACCTTTTAGCCCTTGGAGGGGCTCGGGTGCCAGCCAGGGGTGTGTTTAGGGAAAGGAGCAATCTGCTCCTCCTCAGCTACAGCAAACTGGTTCTGGGACCTGCTCCCCTAACCACTGTGCTGGTGTCAAACTCGCTACAGACTTACAGTGGACCTACAGAACAAAAGGCATCTCTTCCCCACATCTCTCTTTACACTTAACTATAAATAGGCAGGCTTCACCCTGGTCCCTGTCAACTTAACAAAGTTCTGTGCCACATACCTCACACACAGCTATTCCAGTGAACAAGTCTAAGCCATTATTTCTTCTCTGGGAGCAAGTTTCACAAATAGTTTTTTTTAAATTTTCTTTTTTTAGAGTTTTTATTGATTTGAAACACATTACAAATATGGATACAGTACAGTTTAGAGAAGAACCCATAAAAGGGTAGATACTAGACAGACAGCAGAGAATTGTACAGGGTAAACATTTGATACATAGCAGTCATGGTACAGGGGGCGGTAAACATACATATTTAAGGCCACAATGCCGGCGGAATCACAGATGTCCCATGTTGCCATCCTTGCACCCTTCACATACAAGCGGGTATCAGGCCGGTGTGGATGTGCTATCAGTATCCTGTGATTCCCGCAGATAGGCGTGAAATGGTTGCCATATATCCAGGGGCCTAGAAGTGGGTGGCTGTAGCTGTGCGTAAGTGTCACTATGAGTATTACAATATGTCATACTGTGCAGTCAGGAATGAACCGTGGGAGTGTGCGTACTACCCCAAGTAATAGCCACCTCCCGCTTGGCAAGAAGCAGTGCAATGGCGACAAACCGCTGTTTGGATTTGGGGAGGTCGTGTGTGTACCCAAGCAATGTTGTAAAAGGTGTGGGAGTAAGCACCATGTCTATCATTCGAGAAAGTTCCCCGAATATTGCTGCCCAATATCCCTTATTTTTAAAGCATGTCCACGTAATGTGTGCAATGTCCGCATCCGGGGAGTGGCACCTCAGGCAGAAATGTGATCGGGATGGGTCTATCTTATGTAGTGCACTGGGTGTTTTGTAGACCCTCCAGAGAAATTTGAAGTGTAGCAACTTATGACGATGGTTAGGGGAGACCCGGCATATCTGTGTAGAGCATCTGCCCCATTGCGCATCTGTGATAGCATATCCAATGTCCCGCTCCCAGGCCGCTCGCACCCCAGCGTTCACGAGACGACAACAAGGCCACCGCGTCCCTATACATTCTGGCCACAAGCTGCGTGCCGTCCCCTGCTTTAATAATGCCGGTCAACAGCGGAAACTCAGGAGGTTCTAAGCGATAGCTGAAGACGTGAGCTCGCAGCACCCTTTGTTATCTCTGCAGGACAAAGTGGTCCATAACTGTTGCCCCACGAAAGCGAGGGTCCTCTGTACGAGAGAAAATGTGCCCCTCAGGGAATAGGTCTCCAAATGTTACCAAATGAAACTTAGCTAGGGTACGCTGAACAAGCACCTCTTGCAGAATTGGAATCCAGCCATTCCCCGCAAGCGGGAGCTCGGGCGAGTACAATACACGTGCCCCAGTTATCTTTGACAGTTTGTGCCATGCGTAGCTAGTTGTAGAAAGTGTTTGGATATCGCGTACATCCCGCAGGAACCCTGTTGGGAGCAAGGTGTTGAGGGGTGCTGGGAGCGCCAAATCGGCCTCCGGCCTGAAATAGGGAATGTTCCTGTCCACGTGGTACCAGTACCTAGCGAAGCTCGCCTGTGCCACCAAGTAGTAAACACAAACATTCGGTAACCCCAACCCCCCTCTCTCATATAGCAGGACTAGTGTGTCCCAACTGACGTGAGGACGTTTACCACCCCAAACGAGTCGTATTAACAGCAGTGGCGGCTCGCCGAGGGAGTGCTACGGGGCGGGGGAGGGGCAGGGTGGGGGTAGTGGACTCAGACTTACGACTGACAGAACTCCCTCTAAGTTCTGTTCGTCGTATATGTCCGAGTCCACTACCCCCCACCCCTGCCCCTCCCCCGCCCCACAGCACTCCCTCGGCCTGCCGCCACTGATCAACAGCGAGCAAAGAGCTGTGAAAAAGCTGTTATACAGCGGAATAGGAATGTTATGAAATAGATATAGAAATTGGGGGAGGACCACCATTTTGACGATGGCTATTTGTCCCGCCGTGGACAGGGGCAGCGTCAGCCACCGCTCTACGCTACGTCCCATCTTTTCCATTACCGGACCGTAGTTTAGCTGAAGGATTCGTTCCTTCTCCCTGTGTATATGAATTCCTAAGTACTTGACGGAGTCCTCACACCACTTCAATGGAAACTCCGCGTGCTGAGCACAAGGCGCCTCAGTCAACTGGAACACCTCCGACTTCTCCCAATTGATGCATAAGCCAGAGAGGGCACCGTATCTTGTCACCTCTCGCAAAGGATCTTTGCCAGGTTTCGGCAATAGGATTATGACCGCCTCTCTAAGGGTGGGTGGGAGAACGCCTGACTCTACTGCTTCTTGATACATATCTATAAGATATGGTGCAAGAATGTCTTTATATTTCTTATAAAAGCATCCCGAAAACCCATCCAACCCCGGCGCCTTAGAACCATCCAGAGCGTTGATGGCACCTATGACTTTGTCGACCGAAAAGGGCTCCACCAGGAATTCTTGGTGTGCTTTCTGCATCCAAACCATGGAGACCTCATCTAAGTAGTCATTGTATGCCAGCGGGTGTCCCGGGGCCCTGGAGGTGTACAGTTCCATATAATAGGTGAGCACCTCCCTAAGGATTCCACATTACCAGTTACATGCGAATCTTTGCGTCCCGTCAGCTCAAATATATATGTCGGTCTGCGGGTTTGCTGCAGTAGTCTAGCGAGGGTCCTTCCCGGTCGCTCCCCCTCCCCGTAGCGCCTAGCAGTTGCATATTTACCAAGATAATGTGCCTCGCGCTCAGCTGCTTCCCGAAACTTCTCTAAGAGGGTCACACGGCACTGCAAACTAGGGGGGCTCGGAGTTGCGCATCCACCTGATCAAGGTCTGCCAGCTGTGCCTCTACGCGCGAAATTGTACGCCTAAGATCCCGGAGCACACCTGCGCTCTTTGATATGCAGATTCCTCTGGTGAATCCCTTAAACGCCTCCCAGAGCATGGCTTTGGACGACACTGAGCCCTCGTTCAGAGTGAAATATTCACTGATCGCTGTGCTTAATTCAGATGCAAATACCGTGTCTCTCAGCGCCATATCAGGAAATCGCCATGGGTGCTCTACCCCCCCTGCATGTGGAACCCTCAGTTGTAGCACTACTGGTGAATGATCCGACAATGTGCGTGGGAGGTACGTCGCGTCGCTAATCCATATCGCCACCCCTGCCGATAGGCACCAGTAATCTAGCCGGGTCCATGTATTGTGAGGTGCTGAATAGTGTGTGTATCCGCCCTGGTCAGAGTTATGATGCCTCCATGCGTCTACCAGTCCATGGCTGTCAATCATATCCAATAGCACCTTCCTGGCCCTAGGTTTAGTGTCAGCTGTTGTCGCTGTGCTGTCGCACGCCGGATCAACCAGCAAATTAAAATCTCCACCCATGCAAATTTGATCTGCCCCCATACGCTCAATTTGTGTATGAATGGAGTTGAAGAAGTCGGGATCGTCAACGCTTGGTGCATATATGTTGACCAACAAGACAGTATGTTCCAATAGGCATTCCTTCAGCAACAAATAGCGCCCCCCTGGGAGAGGGTCTCGATACACCTCTATTTCCCTGAACGGTACTCGTTTGTGGATCAATATTGCCACACCCCTCACATACGAGCTGTATCCAGCAAAATACCTGTGTGTCCCCCACGTACCTGCCAGTGATTGTTTCGCAGATGGCCCCAAATGCGTTTCTTGTATGAAGGCAACGTCAACCTGGTGACGCTGCATATAGTTAGTTACCAATTTACATTTTCGGGCATTATTGAGGCTCCTGACATTCCATGTCAATAAAACTAAATTAGATTCCGGTTGTACCCTGTTAGCCATTTACCAATTCTAGACAACACAACATGTCTGCATCTGGAATACAAGTTCTGCACTGCAATTGACTGTAACACTTAAGCCATGTCTTCAAAAATTGCATAATAACCCAAAAGCCCCCCACCCACCTCCCATCCCCCAACCCAACTGAGGGGGATAATCCCAACCCGCATCTCCAAATTTAGAATACAAATAGACAAAAAAAATGAAGCTGTTCTGTAACATCACAAAACCGTGCATCTGCACCTAGGGGGGCGGCAACGCCATGCCGCCATCCACCACGCTTGGCGCATAAGCGACATAAAATATGTAAAACAAGTTTCACAATTCATTGAGGTTATACACCACTGACAGGGCAAAGTACCAGCAGGCAAATTATAATTAGTCTACTGTGGGCTCAGGCAGACAAAGTCTAACTTTTTAAAAGTCACTTTTCTTAAATATTTGTTAAAAATCCAACTTCACCATTGAATTAGACATTTCACTAGACCTTGAAAATAGCGTTTGAATTATTCCAGTAGCTTGTCCCAAACCACAGATAGCAGGGTTATGAATTTATTCTGAATTCTAGTTTTTTTAGGGGTGCCTTATTTATTACTTAAAAGTAGGGTTCTTCCCTGTCAAAAAGGGTTGTTTTGACAGATTTACCTACAGGTCTAAAAGCTGCAGGAGTCAGGTTGCACAGGTAGGTCTAAGCAATGTTTCCATTGACAGCCTAACGGATGTGCTGCATTCCACATGTGACATTTAACTTTTGCATTCCATTGGTGTATTTCCTGTACCGTATACTATGGCCTTCCTAGGAAGTTAAATATGGTAATTAGGAGTTAGTCACTTTTACCATGTTTTATAGGTCAGAGTATATTCTTTGGGACCGGATTGCAGTGCCCCAGTGTGAAGAGTTCAGAAACTGGCAGCATCCAACAAACAAAAAATTTGGGGTGACCACAAACACAACAAGTGTCATCTGCATTGAGGATATGAAACAGTGTTTTAATGAAGAAGTTAATAAAGATCAGCAATAAGGGAGAGTCCCGAGGTACCCCACATTGCATGGGGACTTCATCGAATTTAAGAGTAACAAGTTGAACACTGTGCCTAATCAGTCAGGAATGATATGAACCAGTTAATTGACTGATTAAGCATGGTAGCCTTCGACCTTAGTCTGCTCAGCACCCAATGAATGAATGAATCAATCAATCAATCGGTATTTGTAGAGCGCGGCTAATCACCCACAAGAATATACAGGCACTGGGTTCTTGCTGGCATCGATTGAATAGCCAGGTCTTGAGTCCCTTTCTGAATTCTTGGAGAGAGGACAATGTTCAGAGATGGAGGGAAAGGTCGTTCCAGTACTTGGCGGTGAGGGAGGAGAAGGAGCGTCTTCCACTGTGGCTTCGGCAGATGTGGAGAGTGTGTGTGAGGGGGCGAGAGGGGGAGCGCAGGTGTCTGGTGCATTGGTGAAAGTTTAGGCGGTGAGTGATTTATGCTGGTCCTTGGTCATGGAGGGCCTTGCTGATGTGTATCAGTATCTTGAATTGGCACCTTTTCTGGATGGGAAGCCAATGGAGGCTCCTGAAGTGTGGGATGATGTGGGTCCATTTGGGGAGGTCAAGGATGAGTTGGGCAGCTGAGTTCTGTATCATCTGCAGTCTCTTCAGGAGTTGGGTGGTGAGTTCTGGGTAGAGTGCTTTTCTGTAGTCCAGCCAGATGGTTTTCCAGGTGTTGATGGGGATAAATTTGAAGATCTTTTGGATCATGCAGAGGCTGTCCAGGATGATGCAGAGGTTGCGGCATGGTCTGTCAGTGTGGGTCTGAGTTTGGAGGGCTACCCGGCACCATTCCAGATGGAGGTGTTGTTCCTGAAAATCAGCACTTCTGTCTTGTCTGTGTTGAGTTTCAGGTAGTTGGTCTTCATCCAGTCATGACACCTGCCATGTGGAAGTTTGTCCTAGTGGTGGTTGGGTCTTCTGAGAGCGAGAGGATGAGCTGGGTGTCATCTGCATAGGATACGATGTTGATGCCATGGGTTCTAATGATGTTGACCAGTGATATCATCTCGGCATTGAACAGGGTGGGGCAGAGGGATGAACCTTGAGGGATGCTAAAGATGAGGTTCTTGGGTTCCATGGTGTAGGGTGGTAGGCGGATTCTTTGAGACCGTCCTGTGAAAAGGATGCAATCCATTTGAGGGCGTTTTCCTGAATCCCGATGTGGTGGAGTCTCTTGATGAGGATGTGGTGGCATACGGTGTTGAATGCTGCTGAGAGGTCGAGGAGGATCAGGGCTGCTGTTCATCCCCAGTCAAGAAGGTTACTTATGTCTGCGGTGGTAGCGATCAAGGTGATCTCCGTGCTGTGGTTGGCATGGAACCTGGATAGGGAGGAGTCCAGCAGGTTGTTTCTTTCCAGGATATTCCGTAAGTTGGCGGTTGATGGCCTTCTCAAGGTTTTTGGTGGGGAAAAGGGAGCAGAGAGATGGGGCGATAGTTTTGGAGATCGCTGGGGTCAGCAGAGGGTTTCTTGAGGAGGGGTCTGAAATCAGCGTGTTCCCATCCATTGGGGAAGGTAGCTGTGTTGATGGACACATTGATAATAGAGTTGAGTTTGCTGCTAATTTCCTTGCTCCCGAGGTTGAAGAATTGATGAGGACAGGGGTCCATAGGTCCTTCAGAATGGATGGAATTCATGATGGCTGTGGTGCTCCGTGTGGTGAGCGGTTTCCATGCGGTGACTGGGTGGTCGAGGGTGGCTTCCTTTGGTCTAAAGAGGTTGTCGAGGTCAGTAGATTGGGGTTCAAAGTTTTGTATATGGTGGATATCTTGTTGTGGAAGTAGTGCGTCAGTAAGTCGCAGAGTTCCTGGGATTGCAGGATCCGCATGCAGCACCACCAAGCCTCTCAGCTCCCCCCACCACAGCTGGGAGAAAATGACAGAGACTCAATGGACAGATGCCCTCAACACTACCCATCCCAACACCACAACCAGCCTGAAATAAAAGGTCAAGAACTTTTCCACATGGATCCCCAACTGTTCCGACAGAGCTACCACTATCAAGCATGCCAAGACCAGCAGATCCACCAAACAAGTCAGTTGGTGTACACCATAACTCAAGGTGATCTCCGTGCTGTGGTTGGCATGGAACCTGGATAGGGAGGAGTCCAGCAGGTTGTTTCTTTCCAGGATATTCCGTGAGTTGGCGGTTGATGGCCTTCTCAAGGTTTTTGGTGGGGAAAAGGGAGCAGAGAGATGGGGCGATAGTTTTGGAGATCGCTGGGGTCAGCAGAGGGTTTCTTGAGGAGGGGTCTGAAATCAGCGTGTTCCCATCCATTGGGGAAGGTAGCTGTGTTGATGGACACATTGATAATAGAGTTGAGTTTGCTGCTAATTTCCTTGCCCCCGAGGTTGAAGAATTGATGAAGACAGGGGTCCATAGGTCCTTCAGAATGGATGGAATTCATGATGGCTGTGGTGCTCCGTGTGGTGAGCGGTTTCCATGCGGTGACTGGGTGGTCGAGGGTGGCTTCCTTTGGTCTGAAGAGGTTGTCGAGGTCAGTAGATTGGGGTTCAAAGTTTTGTATATGGTGGATATCTTGTTGTGGAAGTAGTGCGTCAGTAAGTCGCAGAGTTCCTGGGATTGCAGGATCCGCATGCAGCACCACCAAGCCTCCCAGCTCCCCCCACCCCAGCTGGGACAAAATGACAGAGACTCAATGGACAGATGCCCTCAACACTACCCATCCCAACACCACAACCAACCTGAAATAAAAGGTCAAGAACTTTTCCACATGGATCCCCAACTGTTCCGACAGAGCTACCACTATCAAGCATGCCAAGACCAGCAGATCCACCAAACAAGTCAGTTGGTGTACACCATAACTCAGGGCAATGAAATGCAACTGTAAATGGCTAGAAAGAAGAAAGCGCTCCAGCTATGACCCCACAGACTGAGCCACCTTCATGTCAGCCCTCAACAAATACCACCAACGCCTCAAGGACACAAAGAGAGACACCTTGACCGACCGCATCGAAGCAAGTGCCAACCACACCAAGGAACTCTTCAGCATCATCAGGGAGTTCTCTTACCCATCAGCAACCGAGAACATGATCCGCCCTTCCCAAGAATTCTGCAACATGCTGGCAAACTACTTCCTCAACAAGATATCCACCATCTACAGCATGGGTACTCGCAAAAATTTGCCCAGGGGCCATAAAGTATGGTCTGTGATGTGACTAAGGGCCGCACTGATGGCAGCAGGGTGGCGGTAGGGAGTCTGGGTGGGTCAGGGATTGTTTAAGGAGGTCTAAAAAATTGTTAAATAAACGGTCAAGCATTTATTTGCAGGTTAATAAATGCTTGCTCGTTTATTTAACATTTTTTCTGAATATTAGTGCTCAACAACTTAACAGAAGCTTGTGCTTCTGTTTATCAGGTGGGCCGCATGTAAAGGTCAACAGGACCGCAAGCGGCCTCTGGGCCGTACTTTGAGTATCACTGATCTACAGCAACTTCTATCCTCAACCCAACGAAATAGACAACGTCCTCACACCAACAGACACCACACACAGCCTCCCAGTCACAACCTGGAATCTACTCACCATGCAGAACACCACAGCCATCATAACCTCATCCACTCCGGATCACCCGTGGACCCATGCCCCCACCACTGCTTTAACCTTGGACACAAAGAAATCAGCGATGAACTCACCTCCATTCTCAATGCATCCAGCACCACAGCTACCTTTCTGATGGATGGAAACATGCAGAGGTCAGGCCCCTCCTGAAGAAACCCTTTGCCGACCCCAGGGAACTCAAAAACTACGTCCTATCTTGCTGCTCCTGTTCCCCGTCAAAGTCCTGGAGAAGACCATCAACAATCAGCTCACCGAACACCTAGAAAGAAATAACTTGCTCAACGCCACCCAATCCGGATTCCTCACCAACCACAGCACTGAAACTGCCCTGATCACTGCCACAGACAATATCAAAACTCTCCTCGACAAAGGTGAAACTGCATACCTTACCCTTTTTGACCTCTCAGCCATGTTCAACACTGTAACCCGCCACACCCTCATTAGAAGACCCCATCATGTCGGTGTCTAAGGAGACGCCCTAAAATGGATTGCATCGTTCCTCACAGCATGCACCCAGAGAATCCACCCACCAACCTTCACCTTGGAGCCTAAAGTCATCATCTGCAGTGCTCCCTAGGGCTCATCCCTCAGACCCACCCTTTTCAACACCTACACAACACTCCTGCCAACATCTTAAGAACCCCTGTACTCAACATCATATCCTACACAGCCGACACCAAACTCATCCTCTCACTCACAGAAGACCCCACCACCATCAGTGCAAACCTCCGCAATGCCATTACAAGCGTCGTTTACTGGATGAGGACCAACTGCGTGAAGCTCAACACAGACAATACAAAAGTGCTGATTTTTGAGAAAAACAATTCCCTGTTGGATGACACCTGGTGGCCCCCCAAATCAGACCCACTCCCACTCCGACTGACCATGCCTGTAACCTCGGCATCATCCTGAACAGCAAACTCACCATGAAGTGCCAGGTCAACGCAGTCTCCTCTGCCTGCTTCCACACCCTCTGAAAGATCTTCAAATGGATCCCTGTCAAAACCAGAAAAACCATCATGCAATCCCTCGTTACCAGCTGGCTGGACTACAGAAACGCGCTCAATGCCAGAATCACCACCCAACTCTTCAAGATACTCCAGACTATACAGAATGCAGCAGGCAGACTCATTCTCAACCTTCCCAAATGGACCTACATCACCCCCACCTCAGGAACATCCACTGGCTCCCCGTCCAGTAGAGACACCAGTTCCAGATGCTGACACACCCCCTTACAATGTTATACACAACCAGGGACCAGCATACATCACCCACAGCCTCAAATTCCACCAACCCTCCAGACAACTGCGCTCCACCTCCCTCGCCCTTGAACACGCTCCCTGCATTCGCCAAAGCTATAGTGGAGGACGTTCCTTCTACCTCGTCACCAAATCCTAGAACGATCTACCCCACCACCTGTGAACATCGCCCTTTCTTGCGTATTTCAGAAAGGGAATCAAGACCTGGCTTTTCGACTGAGACCAGCGAGACCTCAGCACCTGGATACCCTCAGGGGCAAATAACTGTGCTCAATAAGTAAGTAAGCAAGTAGGGTCAGTACAGATTTTTTATGGTCTCTGGCATCATCTCACTCGACAGTGACTGATTCCCTACTCAAGTAATACATGAAGCAATAGCAGAATTATAACTACCAGTCTAGGTTGCATACTAAGTTTCTGGCAGGTAGGTGTAGTCATTATCGGTACACTTGCTATTTTACTGAAGTCCACACCCCTTAAGTTAAATAAAGAAAATGGGTCTGATGTCTGGTGATTATGGAAAGTATCTCCCAATAGAGTGTCTTCCTTTCCAACGGTTTTACATTGATCGGCACTGACTTGAGAACTAATGCATTGTGAAATGTATGGGTTTTTTAACCCCTTCCGTGCTCATGACAAGCTCAGCTCGTCATGCTGCGCGGTAGCGCTGTGCGCATGACGAGCTGAGCTCGTCACGACCCCACCCGCGATCGGAATGTCCAGCATACGAGCGGAATTCTGATCGCGGTCAAGGGGTTAAGGACTTTTCTATAGACTGATTAGGACTAGAAAGTAAACAGCCTGGATTCATGATTTCTGTATGACATGTCATAGGTATGTTGGATTAATAAAGGTACCTTCAATTCTACTATTAAATACTGTATTTTTTTTTTAATAACAACCTCAGCAACTCTGAAGTAAGCCTGCTAGTAGACTCTATCCACACTCTAAAAGTCATCTAAGTGCTTAAAGTCCTAATTACATGGCAAGTCATTCTTGTGACCATGCTCTTCTGAGATTGATCTTATTATTACTCATCAGACAATTTTCTTCCCTGGACATATCATGCAGCCTTTTCATAATAAATACACTTCGACTTTGGGGTAGCTACTAACCCCCTAAACCGACCGCACTAGGCAGATTTTGTTCAAAACTCCCCAATAGGACATTCACAATCTCCGCGTGCAAACTGTTGCATTCCTTACTATGCTACCCGCCTACTACAAAGGGCTTGTTAACACATACATTCTCTTACATATAGTATCATGTTAAGAAACACACCTTTGGCTACATGGTTCTCATCTGGGATTCAGTCACTAAAAAACTAAAGGCAACATACTAGGCCAGAAGCCATTATGATGAACAAGCCAAATTGGAATTTAGAAGTCACCTTGTTCAATATTAAAAACAAATATCTTTGAGGGGGTGTGGCTTCCTTGTCAAGCAAGATGACAGCAGACTTTTGAGCTATGATGAGACACTGAGCTTCGTCATTTAAATTGCCACATTCTGCACGGTGCACTTCTCTATGGACCATGGCTACTTCTTGCGCATGTGTCCTGTGATTAAATAACTGAGATAATTGCCTCATAGTAAGACTCCTTCCCGAAAGGTGCTGCAGCAGTGAGTTCCCAATTTTCACAGCCGCCATTTTGTCAGTGCGCCACCTGATGTCATTTCGCTTCACCTTTCCACCCGCAGTACTCATTTTTACTTGCCTCTTCATTATGTATTATGTATCTTCAGGCTGCTCTGATACTATATAACTCCTCACCGATATATTAATCCAGACAGAACTGCCTCTACTCTCATGTTGGTACGGCGGGTATTTTTCACTAATTACAATTAGCCGCCATTTTGTGTGTTTTCACACGCTGCTCACTCCTCATTTCTCAGGACACTTTTAAGACTTTCTGGTATAAGAATTGTTTGTTGACCAGGGAAAATGTCTTAATAACAACTCTCTCACACACATAAAGGTCAGCTCACAAACTACAGACCGTTATTGAAGAAATATGTGGTGAACCTCCTCAGCCTTATTCCTGCTGCTATATATGAAGCATTATTTTAATGGTTGACCTTCACTGGTAATATCTGCAAGCGCTACAGGTTTTCTCCTCACAATTGCCCAATCTGCTTATTTGTCTATTAGTTCATAAGCTGTTATATATTCTACTACTATTCTATTTAATTCTGCTCAAATAGTATTTTCTTTGATTGCTGTCTCCTTGTACACTCTTTGCCTCTGCCTTCACCTGTATGGGAAGGACCAACTCATCCAAGAAAACAATACCTCATATGCCTCATCGCATCAAAATGGCATGTGATCCTCTTGCTTTTGGTAAAGCGACCTCTTCTATCACTAAACTTAAGAGGGCAAAAAAGTATTCTCCTTCACCCAGCTTATCTTCTCATAACCCTGTTTTGGACACTATTTTGGATGGAGAGAGAGGTTTAAAACTTTTATGTGTGCCAATAATGAAAAAGTACAACAGATCATTGGTTTGTTATGGAGAGTAAAATGATTTGAATGGAGCAGTATGTCAGTAATCTACAGGACATGGTCACAAAAATTCCAATTCTTGAACAGGAAATCCTCAAACTCAAACTTCATAATGAAGACCTTGAAAATAGAAATAGACAGAATAATCTCCATATATACGGATTACCGGAGGCCATTGAGAGTCCTGACCTGCTTGGCTTTTTGAAGAAATTTCTTCCAGATCTTCTTGGCATTCTGAATACTCCTATTCTCAACATTCAAAGATCACATAGTCTTGGTCTTACAAATTCGCATACTGCCAAACCAAAAGGAATTATTCTGCTGTTCCTGGAATTCACAGACCTGTTATGTGTCTTCAAGGCTGCTAAGGAAAAGCGTTG